>CM055816.1:5356289-5505720 GCA_029582265.1 Zoroaster sp. YZ-2022
CTCACGCCACTGGCTTTGCATTGTTATGCAAATAGGGAATCCCAGGCCCAACAGAAAATATAATTCTCTCCACTTCACCGATTTGTATTGTTATAACAACCATGACTACTTAGATACACTTTCACAAGCACAAACTTTCCAGTAAATCATACCATACTGCCTATTCAAAGTGCAATACGTATTTAAAATACGTAATTAATATACATTGTTGGGATTGTGTTAATTCACAGTGTTGGGATATTACGGTCTCACTTTAGATTTTAAATACACTCTGGTGCAATCAGAAGGTTTTGTACCTTACAAATTGTTAAGAAGGACTTACTATAGGTTTTCCCGGCGAATTTGCGAATTGTTATGATCATTTTCATTATCAGTCATTCTATTTCGCCTGATCTTTGCATATCCGATCAAATTTGGGTTTCTTTTTAATTGCTGAGCATCCAATTTAGATTTTCTGGCACCCCTTTTTATTTTCCGGAGCGTTCATTTTAGTTTTGGGCATTCTATTTCGTTTTGGGGCACACAATACTCAATACGCAGCATTCTTAAATTAAATGATTGCTATCTTTTGACGGTTAATTCATTCAAATTCACAACTGTTGGTGAGCATGTGACATATTTACCATACTTTTCTTTTCTTTTTCGTTTATGTGCAATCGTTTTCATCGTTTGGCCATTCAAATTAAAACAAAATTGATGGATAAAGTTACCAGTTTTTGCTTAGGTTCAAAATCTGTGTGTCTTAAACATTTCTATCAAACAGACATGTGTGATATAACGATCTCACGAAATAATGAAACGAAAAGGGACGGGGTTTTCTTTTTAACTGTTGATCTTTTCTACTTGATTTTAAGTGTTAACAAATCTTTAGGGGGCATCTTTATGCTGACATGTTTTTAACCCTTTGACGTTTGTTTACTGCCTCTTGTTCGCTCTGGTTTTGTAAGCTGAATTACCCATCAATCTCTTGACGTGCAAGACATCGTGGCATGTATGTTTGGCAATTGTTATACCACCGGGAACACTTCTCTTGGGTAATTTGTCCAATGTTTTCTTGGGCCACTTCCATCAGACGATCACATCTCCAATCCTGCATGTTCATTCCTGCTTCTTGCGCGGCTTGTCGATCCCCTACTCTTTGTTGCCATTCTGGAAGGGCTAGATCTCTTGACCCGGCTTTGAAGGCAGAGTGAGCCATTTCAGTCATGTTTAGGAATGGGAGTAGGAAGGGAGTCGCTTTAACTGGATCAGGGGAGGGGCATCTGGTGGTAGCTCTGCGTTCACGTGTGGGCGGGCGTTATCGTAGACCAAAAAGATCGGCTCATCCTGGGGAAACATATTCTGGCACTCGCGTGCTGTTTCCGCCAGGAACCCTCAAACCTCTCTCTTGTGACGGTTTCAAACGCAATGCGATGATGGACCAGTCCTATCTCACCAGAAACTGCAAAGGTTTACATTGCAATTGCGACCACGTTGCCCATGGACCACTCTTTACAGCTGGGACTCCATGAAGGGCTCGTCCGAACGAACGTCTCGTCCAGATATTGTAGCCTGTCTCGTCGATGAAGACACAGTGGGCCAACACACCATGTTGGAGAAACCACTGGGCGTACTCGACGCGCATGTCAAGTACGCGAGGAGTTCCTTACTTCAGGCAAGTCTTCTGCTAGCTTCAGGGTAATCAACATGCCATCCAACGCTCGAGAGCAATGGTGCTGGGAGAAACATGCGGCTTCTCAGGCAGGGCATGCTCCAGGTCTTCTTTCATTTGCTTTAGAGTTAGAAGGGGGTTCAAGTCTAGCAGGCGCTGTAGCTCGTTCCTCATTTCCTCGTCCATCTTGGTGTTATGAGCTCCTCCTTTGGGCAGACTTTGACGGCGACCAGTGCGAACATAATTGGCAACGATGGACCTTGCAGTCGCTCTTTTGACTCCCAGAGTATCTGCTAGCTCTAGATAGTCGGCGTTGTTATTCTCGAATGCGTCGATCAATCTCTCCCTATCCACATTTTGTACCCTACTGTAATGTCGACGGGCCGCCATCTTTATGTCTGAACACTTAATTAAGAGAGAGATATAAAGGTGTGCACACACTGATTGGAGACGTTTGATATGATTACGGATATGCAGGAATGTCTTAAAATATGACTAGAAAAATTTGGAATATGTTTGCCCATTAATGGAATTGAATGCTCGATCAACCCCTTGCTCCTGTTCAGACGAAATTGAATGATCAATGCCATACTTTTAATTTGAATACAGCTAAACCGCGATAGAATGCTCGGATAGCGAGATTGAATGATTCTTTGTAATTGTTGAATAACGCTCTGCACGATTTTTCACTTTCAATCTAAATTGAATGAGCCAGGCGTTAAAATGAATAAAAAAATGTTGAAAATGGCCGGGAAAACCTATACAAATACATGAACATGAAACAAGGACATACTCATTGACATTGGCCTGTCCTGGTCAGGTATGCTTGTCACATGGTTAAGACAACTCGACCCATGTGACAAATCGACACGGACACCTCGACCCACGAGAAAACTGGACTCTTGTGACAACTCGACCCACATAGGGTCCACGTAAATACCTAAGTTGACAGTATTGTTTCCAGTATTATGTGTGCAGTATTATATTAGAATAGAATAGAATAGAAATTTTATTGTCCGCATCATAAAAATACAGAAATTTAGTTTCCATTGGCACATTTAAAAATTTTAAACTACATTTAGTTAAAAACAATAATTTTATCCACAAGAATTACACAAATTAAGAAGACGAAATATACACTCAAATAAACAAATATTATTAAAAAATTATTTAAACAACAGTATAAATGGTACGTAGCTCCTAAAGGGACAGGTAAAAAAATGTATTTTGTCCTTCGAAATAACATTTCATTCCCTTGAAGTATTGTTTTGTTCTCTCGAAATCATTTCGTTACCTCAAAATATTATTTCGTTTGAACGAAATATAGTATTTCGAGGGAATGAAATCATTTCATTCCCTCGAAATCATGTCGTTGCCACGAATTATTAAAATGATTTCGAGGGAACGAAATGATTTTGTTACCTCGAAGTACTTTATTTCGTTCCCTCAAAATACTATATTTATTTCGAACGAAATAATATTTCGAGGTAACGAAATACTAATTCGAGGTAACAAAAATGAAGCCAAGGGGAGTACGCGTGAGGCAGTAATTACTATTTTTTTTAATTACAACAATTTTTTTTTAGTCAATTGAGCTGAATTTTTTTATGAACTATCACTGACCCTTCCTAAAAAGAGTGGCTAAACAGTTCTTACCCTAGATTTCATCACCGGGGTAGGGCAACCCTTACAAATAATGGTCTCTGCCAACAGCCTTTGACTTGTGTACAAAAACATGATACCATTGTGTATAGCCACTTGCTATATCTATATCAATGGCCCTGGGACTAAATGCAAACAACATCTGTTTGTAGGCATACCTGACCCAGAAGTACCCCCAGGGTAATTACTAGGTGGCCTATTTTTTTTTTTTTTCACCCTGTGGCTGTTATGTGTCAGTGCTTGTATTGCAGCGCAATACTGATTTCAATGTTTACATGGTTGCAATGGCTGTACTTCAAAAGAAAACCTGTATGTCTATGGCTGTTTGGTGTATGGATTGTAGTGGATGTGGGAGTGTTGGCTTGGGGTGGTAGGGGTATAATAGTTGTGGTTTACTCTTGTAGTGTTGTAGTGGCCTAATCAAACAGTAAATAGACACCTGCTGAGTGGTTTGGGGATGGCAGTTCGCATAGGGTTGGGGGCGCGGATTTCGACATGTACTATTTTTGGCAAATCAGTGGGTGTAAATTGCCAGAATGTTCAAATCTTTGGTGTGTGTGTGTCCAGGGAACTTCTATTCATCTGTTCAGACCATTAGAAAAAGATTTGTGCCCCCAAACACAGTTATTTACCCCCCAACATAAAACGCCTTCCGCGTGCGCCCCTTCGTGCATCCGTGTAAAAAAAATTAATCGGTGTTTCCGAGGGGAGAACGAAATAATAATTCGAGGAAATGAAATATTATTTCGATCGAGTGAAATAGATTTCTATAGTATTTCGAGGGAACGAAATAAAGTATTTCGAGTTAACAAAATAATTTCGTTCCCTTGAAATAATTTCGTTCCCACGAATTAATATTTCATTACCCCGAAATAATTTAGAAGGGCCAAAAATTTTTTTTGTTGAGGTGCCCTCCAGTGAAAATATTTGAAGGGGTCGGTCGGTCGGGATTTTTATTTTGAATTTTTTTCTCATTGACTGTCATTTTAAGATTGAAATGCATTGGAACTGAAACCACATACCATGTTTTTTAAAGACAATGATCTAGCAGTATGCACAAGTACCTAAAGAATAAAAAGACATCACACATTCAACTTTATAATAATCTTTCAACAACTTTATTTCAACATTTCATACACTTGTTTCTAGCACTATTGTTCTTAACAACTTTATGCATCCCATTGGTTGACATATGATATTAAGACATTTGTATACCCATCAGCAAGGAATTTTGCTTCAGAATAAAAGTATCCCAAGCATTTTTGTTGTACTTTTCGCTGTGATTGACACAGCAAATTCATCCATATTGCGTGCAATGCTCAACATGCAACATGTGAGTGGCCATTCGATTTGAAAACGTGTAGATCGAGTCGCAATAGTTGACACACATACATGTACAGTGCGGGGAGCCATTGCACAACGTGTGAGGGCTATTTGATTTGAAAACGTGTAGATTGAGTCGCAATCATTGACATACAAAACAGTGTGCGAAGCCAGTGGAAAACATGTGAGGGGCCATTCGATTGGAAAACGTGTAGATTTGAGTCGCAATCGTTGGCACACAGTGTGTGCGAAGGCAGTGCACCATGTGAGGGCCGGGGCCATTCGATCTGAAAACATGTAGATTGAGTCTTGGGTACCGGTAAATTTACCGGTAAAAAAAGTGGAAAATTTCACAAATCAAACGTATTATGTTTTATACACAGAAAATTGGTAAGTTTCATTAAATAAATAGGCCTATGAATGACGGGGAAAAAAAAAAAAAAACCGACCTGAGATTTCAGCACCTTTGGGTCGGTCGGTGGAGGGCAACTCAACATCTTTTTTGGGGGGCCTAGTACGGAGCCCTTGATATTCTCTCAGTATTACAGCGACCTCAGAAAGGTACACTAAATAGTTTTCATATCCCGATAAATCAAATGGTATATCAAATGCTCCGTACCAACTAAATTATTTTGAGGTAACGAAATATTAATTCGTGGTAACGTTCCCTCGAAATCATTTCGTTCCCTCGAAATCGTTTCGAAATAATAATTTGAGGGAATGTTATTTCGAGAAACGAAATACATTTCTTTTTTCTTTTCCTGTCCCTTTAGGGGCTCCGTAAAATGACTATTATTGGTGTAAATACACGATGAGTTCAAATTATTGTTTGTAGTATTATCTGTGTATTTGTTTGGCTATATACTTTGTGGGCCAAAAAAAGAGAATCAGAATGGGTAAAGAAAAACAGATATGGAAACGTACTGCTGTTTCAGTATTAAGCGTTTACAGAAATTGTGTAAATCAGTTTAACCATAGAGTTAACACACTTGTTATGTAAAATTATAATACAGCAAATTGTTGGAAATAGAGTTGCCTACAGTTTGCTGTAAATTTACATGTTTTTTTTACAGTGTACATATATTATTAAACTAGTAAAAACTGCAATAAATTGGGAAGCATATTCTTTATGCAATTGAATGCTTCAGTATAATGTGAATGTTGTTGTATCTAATGCGTCAGTTCAATTTCTCGCATACACCTCTTCGCCCCGTGTACAAAGTGTATGGGTTCTCGCCAACATTCTTCGCCCCCAACACTTCTTCCCGTGTACAAAGAATATGCAGTCTCGCCAAACTAACGTTATACGTCCCAAAGATTACACTGAAAATGAAATGTTCATACAGACGTATTAATGACGTCATTGATTTTATAAACTGAGTGACATTACAAGCTTTCATATGGTGTATATTTTGCATTTTATGTGAACATGCGAAGTGATGAGTCGAGTGTAGGTCGAGTTGTCACAAGGCTTGCGTTACGTGTTGTGGCGTAGTTCGAGTTGTCCATGTCGAGTTGTCACAAGGCTCGACATGTTTTCAGCCCCATCGCCACACTAAACTGTGAATAAAATTATATTTACTGACGTTATGATGACGTACTTTGTTTTAGACACTAATTCACATTACGGGCTTTCATATGGTGCATGTTTTGCCTCCAACCTATGGGGTTTTGGCGGAAACAAGAATACAAATAATCGAACAAAAACAATAGGCTTTCGGCGACCAGGCCGAAACCCTAATTATAGCTAAATTAGAGCATGGCCGCAATTTAAAGTAACAGCCCGTGGTAAATAATTTTCACGATACAGTCGTGAACTTAACAATGCGATCACGGACAACAACTCATCAGAAGGCAAGTAGCAAGTGAGTTGACGGTAACCAATCAATCATACAGGGTAATTTGAAACCTATAATTTATGCTGTCACGGTTATTCCTATACCAGGGAGAAACGAGTGTATAATAATTTTCATCATTTATTTAAGCTATTGAAGCTACTTCCTCGAAAATAATAGCCACGCCATTTTTAAAACATTTTGGAATTATACCAGAAGAGATTGCAATTGGAAAACGTATTGATGTCGTCATTTTGTTCATTACCTTAATAAACACGTGTCTCACTGCATCAAAGTTAAATTTTAGCTAAATTAGAACATGGCCGCAATCTAAAATAACAGCCCGTGGTCAATAATTTTCACCAGAGATAAAGTCGTGAACTTAACAATGGAAATTAACAACACATCAGAAGGCGCGTAGCAAGTGAATTGACCGTAAACCAATCTATTATATAGCGTAATTTGAAATCTATAATTCTGTCATGGGTATTCCTATACCAGGGAGAAACGAATGCATAATAATTTTCATCATTTAGTATGCTACTGAAGCTACTGAGATGCCGTGTCATATATTTATATGCCTTTGCAACTGTTCTATTTCAGTTTAAAATCCCACATATACTACTGTTCATAAAACTTACCCGGTATCAATTTAAAGGCATGATACTATCAAACATCTGTTAAAATATTCTCGTCAATAGATTACTATTATTGTTAATGTTACGCACAACTGACGATTGCCTGCAATTGAAGCATGAAAGCTCTGTTATTGCTACACGAGGATCTGAAAGAAGTGGTATCTCTCAACCAATTCTACATCAGACCGAATATGGTTAAAGGGTCTATGAAGTGTGTTTTTGTCTAAATTGATTTGTTATTGTTATTTTATCAGTTGATATGAATAAAAAAAAAAAATTTAAAAAAGGCTGTTTAAGAACTCTTATTGCCGGCTTTCACCTCCTCTTAACCCTTACTATTTTCGTTTATAACATTTAATAATTTCTATTTCTTATAATAAATCACACATCACATCTAGCATCTAATATTCATATCCACAACCCTCTATTTTTTTTGTATAAATTTTCTTCCTTTCGTGCCGAGTTTGACAAAGTCTGAATCTTTATAATTAGTCGTCACTCTCATTCTACGCACTTCTTGGAATAGTTTTAATCCATTTGTCCACGGTGATAGAATTAACGTTCTTGCATATCGTGAGATATGTTTAGGGCTAAATAAACCTTATGTTTATTTATAATAAAAACAATGTACTATTTTGACAGCGTTCTTTCTTGTCACCGAGATTTTGGAAAATATTCGCTTTCATTCACTTATTACTATCCAATTCTTAATTTTCTTCTTATTCTTTCTTTCTATTTCAAACTGCCTATTCCCCCTTATCATTTACACTAAAAAATAAATAATTTAATTATTTAAAATAATTAGATAGAAAAAAAGTATACAAGTATTTTTTTTCTCTTTTGTATGTATTATTTACCTACTGTTACTCATCTTCCT
Organism: Zoroaster sp. YZ-2022; assembly: GCA_029582265.1. NCBI lineage: Eukaryota > Metazoa > Echinodermata > Asteroidea > Forcipulatida > Zoroasteridae > Zoroaster > Zoroaster sp. YZ-2022. Next base: position 5,364,276 of record CM055816.1, read on the forward strand.
ATCATGTCTCATCCTTTTATATTATGTAAATATTTTTCACGCGCGCGTTTACGCACACATTTAACGCTCTACCAACCTATTAAAATGTTTATGTGTTCTTTGTTAATAACAAACGCAATGTACGATTTTTTATTTGTATTTTAAATAGCCTTGTATTATTATTACACTATTTACTTTCAAACGTAGTAGACGTATTTTTCTACTTCATAAATTTTGTGACATTACTGCATCATATTTATACATTATTCTGTTATCCTTTGTTCCTGTTTGTCATCATATTTCCACTGACTTTGTTTATTCATCTTACGGTAAGCTCATATTTATAAAAAAATTGTTTAAAAAATAAAATTGATTTTATTTACCTCCATCTTATATAAAAATTTTAAAAAAATAAAAAACTTTTAACTTTACTGCATTCCGTCAACAAAAAAGTTATTTTATCAATTTTCAGATGCATCAACGTTAATTGATAGACCCTCCTAGTTCCTCATCCATATTTAATTTTTTCGTCACAAAATAGGTGAGATTAATTGTTTTATTATTATTTTTTATTATTATTTGTTTGTTTTTTCTTTTATATATAATGTTATTCATTTCCCCTACTAATACTTAAAAAGTACTTAACAGGCAGGTCGTGCAGTCTCATGAGACGAAACCTGCCAATAGCCTTATAGCATACTGCACCTGACGAGTCATGCTATTTTATTTATTTATTTTTTATTTTTTTAATAAAAATAGCATGACTCGTCAGGTGCAGTATGCTATAAGGCTATAAGAATGAATCCGGTTGAATTTTGTTTGCATGTATTTGTCAATACCGCCCAGATTCGGTTATATTCCGTATATTTCACATGTGTATGCGAAATATTTTCTAATTGAACAATAAAGGGTTTTGGATTAAATATATTGATATATAAGGGTTCTTGCGTGCGCATACACGCTGCGCGCTGTCTTAATATCACTAGATAGACTTGCGATGGGCACACGTTCGTGCATGCGCATACACGATGCGCGCTGTCTTAATTTCTTTAGTTACACTTGCGGTGGGCACACGTTTATAGCTAGCAGCACTGCCAGAATGAACAATTTTAGGTAAAGCAAAACTGTAACAACTGAGCTCGTTCAAAATGTACACGGATTTGAGACTATTGGCATTAGCCATAGTCTTGTCTGTCATTCATTTATTAACGTCTGCGTACGGTGACACCTTGATAAGATCGGCAGGTTTTTCGAAATCCACGGTATCCGGCCACACACTGCAAAACCGTGTACTCCGGAGATTGGAGCGGGTAAAGTCTTCTACGAGATGCCTGGCCAACTGCCTCCGTGACCCCGATTGCGTCTCAGTGAATTACAGTCACAACAACGGCATTTGCGAGCTCAATTCGGGTGAAAAGGAAGAGTTTCCCGAAGATGCGGAAGATGCTGAATACAGATATTATGAAATAGATTCGCGTTCTACTACACAAAGTATACAGGTATGTGTTGTTTGTTTGCTTGTTTGTTTTTATTTATTGCTTTTGTTTTCCGCTGAGATAATACATCAGTCGTGTAGGTTCAAGGTTATATTTCAAACTATTTTGTATACTACACAATTAGTAGAAGTTCGAGTTTGGGTGGATATTTAAATAAATCAAAAAAAAAAATTGTTTTCGTTAAATATTTTGATATTAACCTAACTTATAAAGGTATCAAACGTTCGCTATATCAAGAAGGATTGCAATTACGAGTATCATTTAAAATTTCAAAACTTCTAGGGCCAGCTCATAATTTTTTTTAAATATCCGGAATGCTGTTTGAATAATATCCCCAGAAAGCTTCGACCTTAACTAACTTGTCCTTACTATATTCTTTAGGAACCCCTCATACCAAAAGCATTGAAACTGGGTTTTCTTGGTTACCTTGATAACCGTCTATTTTGAACAGGTGTAATTTAATTTTCAATTTCTAGTGGTAAATACCAGATTTTGATATTTTAAGACATGTGTATTTTTGGTTGTCATCTTTCAAATGCCGATCTAGACACAAATGAGTCAATTGATCACTTCCAATGCATTATAGTAATCCAATATTACATTAATATTACATTAATAAATAAACACACATGTACATATACACTTCTGTGTACAGTTTGTATATGTGTGTATGTTCAGTTCGTCCCCAGTTTAAGGCCAATAACTACTATTTTGCATTTATACTACACTGCAAAAACTGCGGTGATAAAAACTAAACCACTGGTGTTTATATTAGGCAACTCGCACAATATAAACACCATGGAAGAATAAAGTTGACACCACTAGTGTTATTTTAACACCTCGGTTTTTACAGTGTACAGGTCCTTTGGGTTGTAAACAGTTTACATCAGCTAATTCTCTATTTAAAATAAAATATAGAAACATGTTCTTTTAACAATTACTTAAATCAAAAATTACCCAAAAAACAGGCATAGCGCCCCTAACGGTGAGCCATTCAATGATATGACATCATCCCTACGAAGTTTCATTCAATCAGTTGCAATACCAAAAGTGCCAAGAAATCTTGATAAGTTTGAAATTACATATTTCTAAAATAAAATAATAAATACAGACTACGACGCCTCCAGTAAGAAGTGCAGAACCAACAACCAAATCATCAACGACAAAAGCACCTACAACCGAAGCACAGACTACAGAAATGATGACTACTGATGAAAGCACCACGCCTGTGACAACTGAAGTAACGAATAGTCGAGCACCGACGACCGAAGCACCTACAACAGAAGTACAGACGACAGGTAACAGTTGTTTACTCGTCCGTACATAAATTTCTCTTTCTTTTGTTTTCCTTAAAATACTTTTTTTTTTGTATTTTGGGGGATTGTTTGAATTATTTCCTTATTATTTATACCAAAATTTGAAATATTTAAATAATGCTATAAAACTGAGGAACCAAATACCTTCTTTCTCTACCCATCTCAATCCAGAATGCTTCATCTGTCGAACAGTTTAAAGGACTCTTAAAAACCTATTTGTTTTGACTTCATTTGTTTAGTTTTCTGTTGTTTTGTCCACAGCGCTTTGAATCCTTTGCAAAGGCGCTTTATAAATTCCTGTTGTTATTATTATTATTATTATTATTATTATTATTATTATTATTATAAAGAATGAGATTTGTTTGGAAAGGAAATGTTCTGACAAATAATATTGTATTCAGGATAGTGTTATATTTAGATATTTATAATTCGTTCTATTGTTTATGTTTGTTTGCCTACCCTGTGGCACTCTTGGCTTCAGGGCTTTGGCTTCGTCACGCCCCAACTATAGCACCGGTCCAAACTATATTTTGGATACGCCCAATTGTAGTGATGTACTATTATTGGCCCAAATACAACACAATTATTTGGGACAGTTTGGGGAATTTCACTGAGAAAACATATTGATAGGTTGGTAAAACTTGTAGCTTTGCATGGTGTAGAGGATAAGTAAGACTACTTGCGGTGACACCATGTGAAATTCTCTACTGAGTAGTAATTAGTTCTGAAAAGAACTGGAGGTTATAACTCGACGTTTCGATCAGTATGCTCTCAACGCACTAATCCTCCAACATCCAGCTGTCGCGTGATCCTCCAGCAGCCTACTTAAGCAGCAGCCGTTCCCAGAGTCTGGCATTCTCCTGAGGACGATCAGAGCACACTTATCGAAACGTCGAGTTGTAACCTCCAGTTCTTTTCAGAACTAATTACTACTCAATAGAGAATTTCTCATGCCAAAAAAATATCCGGTTTCTGGTCTCCGCGCGCGACGCATTTTGTTTATTTTTGTTATTATAATTATTATTTTCTGTTATTTTTAGCTTTGAAACGATGTCCAGTTTCAGCCAAAATTGATGGATCGATTATAATTCTGCGGTGCTGTGTTTTAAATGAATTTAATACATAGGGGTCAGTGAACGTTTAACTAATTTACCAAAATCCCACCGATTTTGAAGCTGACTTTGTTTGGCCTAAACGTTTTCCCTTTTTTTTTCTCTCAGCAAATGCTGTTTCTCAACAAAGTCCACTGTGTGCTAGTAATGAATCTCCACAAACTGCAACGTTCACAACCGATGGCGGCACATCAACGAGATATCCAACAAGTGGATCATTTACCCCGTCCCTGCAGCGACTAGAATGTAACGTCACCACTTCTGGGATCACTTGGATGGATCTTTACAACATAAGTGGCACATACAACCGCATTTGTAAGCAGAACACAACAAACTAAAGCGCTAAAACATATCCTAATTCAATGAAGTATTAAAAATAGGCGAATATCTATCTATCTATCAATCTCTATCTTTCCATCCATATATATATATATATATATATATAATATATATATATATATATATATATATATATATATATATATATATATATATATATATATATATATATCAAAAAAAATATTAAGGGGAACTTAGAAGTTGTGATGGGTGTATATACCACAAACCCCATGGTCTGACTTAATTTTAATTTGTCTATTTTTAACAAGCAAAACCATTATCAAAATGGAAAATATTGAATATGTATTATATTCTTAATAATTATTTCACTCGCTGCTAACTACTTGTTATGGCTATTTTATGCTTTACAATGGTGTATGTTCAACGGTCTCTGCGATTGGAAATTTCAGTATATTACCTGCATGTAAGCATGGTTTAACAATATTTATTATGTGGCCTACATTTATTTAAGACTGTGCTCGTCCTCAATTCATTTCAAATGTGTATTTCTGTATAAACATTGCATTAAAATGAAAGACAAAAATGCCTCAGACTACAGCAATTTTCAGACTAAAAGGGACATTGATACGGGCTGTTATGTGTCCGTAAAGCCACACTTGAACGGAAAGTTGTAAAAAAAAAAATGAGTTTGAACACTAATTACACCACGATATAAGAGTACAATGTTATACCCGGACTAACAAAGTAAATCATCAGATTTGATTAATAAGTCTCAAATTTATAATAATCTCAAATTGTGTAATGTACCGTTTGAAAGTCTTTTTTCAACATAATTCGGAAATACACAATATAATTTTTTAAATGGTGTTTAACATATTTCATTTCACCGATCTATAAACATATTTCATGTTGAAACGTTATTATTGCATTTGTGTTTTCAGCATTGCGGCCAGAACATATGGTTATTGCAAAGGATCAGGTAGATGTACTATCATCGGGTCCAGGGATTGATTTTGGATCTTCTCCAACCTTCTGGATAAGATACACGAACAGCGAGACAACGGTAGGCAGAGATGGAAGTCTCGACCCCATTTTGAGTGCACCAGGCCCTGCACAAGGGATTACCTACATTCGTATGGGTTCTTGGTCGCACGCTGAGTGGTCAGTTAAGTGGTGTATCACTGCTTAATAAACAAACCCATGTCCCCATCGCTGTCATACTAGTCCAGCGGATATGTGTTATAATACAATACAATTGTGCACTTTTTCATAAAAGTATCAAGTTTGGTACAGATGTTCATTTCTTTTATGAAAAATTGCACATTTTTGTAAACTCATATCCGCTGGAATATACGAAGAGACACAACACGTTTCAAACACGTTTTCGCAAATAAAAAAATATATCACTGCGCACGTGCACGCCGAGTTGCGTAATGCATGCTGGTCTGGCTAATAAACAATTGTCCAGCGATAGAACAACGACACTTAACAACAGTTACACATTGTTTATTTATATTTGTTGAGTTCAGTTTTATTTAATACGCAACTGCGTAGAATATTTCGTGGTATATTTTACCATAGTTAACTGTGACTTATTACTCAAAAACTACTTCTTACTGCAGCGCTATTGCATTAAGCGACGTTGCTGTTAGTATACACATATAGACTGTTTTTTCTCATTCAGTATCCCGAGGTGATCCTTGCAGCGTGCTATTATCCCGAGGCGAAAGGGATCATCGAGGAAGGCTAGTTTTACTGTACCAACGAGTGAAAGCAGTCAGTACTTGTTTTATAACACCTCAATCATAGTACCATGCGGCTGGAAGGTTGCTATGGGCTAGTTCATTGGTTGTCATGGGCTAGTACTTTTACAGTTGGAATGTCATTATTTGCTATAGTGAATGTGACATGTGACACGCTCTTAACCAATCACAAAACAACAACTGTATATGAGGTGTTATAAATCCAAATGTTCGAAAGAGAATCAACTTTGAAATATATTAATCATACTGAATTTACTGCAGCTCGTTTTCATTATAGATTATTTGCCCTAGATTCAGGGTTTCTTTCCTTTGTAGACCTAGGACATATAAGCTGTGAATATAAGCTGTGAATTGTAATAAATTTTCTTATTGTGTTTTTATATTTCAACAATTGCAGGAGGTTGACTGGGAGGGTGCAATAAGTAGCGTGCCTTTTTAGAATGTTTTCTGAAGTCAATATTGTTAAACCTGGTTAATTAAAACTTGTTAAATAGTTGGAATGCAGTGTACATCAGTTTGATTATTGTTAAACCAAATTAGTTTGTGGTAATTGTTCGTGGTAATCGACACGAACATGCCATATTGGGCAATAGGTGGCGCTATTTATGCTTGATGGTATTTTACCAGAAGGGCCTACATTCTTTTTTTTTCCTCACAATTTTTAACAAATAGGATTTGAAGAAGCTTTGCGTGGGGGAAGTGTAGAAGGAGTAAGGTTTGTGGTAGCACCATGTAACAATGTCTTAAGAAATGAAGAATGAATTGGTTCTGTGATTAATCGTTGGTGAGATAACTTTTCGATGAGTATGTGAATAGGCTAATTATTGGTAATATTTTGTTTGTTTTATATTTCAACACTTGCACGAGCTTGACCGGGAGGGCGCAATAAATAGTGTCTTTTTTAGAATGTTTTTCTTACGTCAATATTATTAAACCTTATTCAAACTTAAATACAGTTAAATTGTTTGTGGTAATCGATATGACCATGCAATATTGGGCAATAGGTGGCGCTCTTTAACTGTGATGGTATTTTACCAGAAAGGCAGTAATCCAATATTACATTAATATTACATTAATAAATAAACACACATGTACATATACACTTCTGTGTACAGTTTGTATATGTGTGTATGTTCAGTTCGTCCCCAGTTTAAGGCCAATAACTACTATTTTGCATTTATACTAGGCAACTCGCACAATATAAACACCATGGAAGAATAAAGTTGACACCACTAGTGTTATTTTAACACCTCGGTTTTTACAGTGTACAGGTCCTTTGGGTTGTAAACAGTTTACATCAGCTAATTCTCTATTTAAAATAAAATATAGAAACATGTTCTTTTAACAATTACTTAAATCAAAAATTACCCAAAAAACAGGCATAGCGCCCCTAACGGTGAGCCATTCAATGATATGACATCATCCCTACGAAGTTTCATTCAATCAGTTGCAATACCAAAAGTGCCCAAAAATCTTGATAAGTTTGAAATTACATATTTCTAAAATAAAATAATAAATACAGACTACGACGCCTCCAGTAAGAAGTGGAGAACCAACAACCAAATCATCAACGACAAAAGCACCTACAACCGAAGCACAGACTACAGAAATGATGACTACTGATGAAAGCACCACGCCTGTGACGACTGAAGTAACGAATAGTCGAGCACCGACGACCGAAGCACCTACAACAGAAGTACAGACGACAGGTAACAGTTGTTTACTCGTCCGTACATAAATTTCTCTTTCTTTTTTTTCCTTAAAATACTTTTTTTGTTGTATTTTGGGGGATTGTTTGAATTATTTCCTTATTATTTATACCAAAATTTGAAATATTTAAATAATGCTATAAAACTGAGGAACCAAATACCTTCTTTCTCTACCCATCTCAATCCAGAATGCTTCATCTGTCGAACAGTTTAAAGGACTCTTAAAAACCTATTTGTTTTGACTTCATTTGTTTAGTTTTCTGTTGTTTTGTCCACAGCGCTTTGAATCCTTTGCAAAGGCGCTTTATAAATTCCTGTTGTTATTATTATTATTATTATTATTATTATTATTATTATTATAAAGAATGAGATTTGTTTGGAAAGGAAATGTTCTGACAAATAATATTGTATTCAGGATAGTGTTATATTTAGATATTTATAATTCGTTCTATTGTTTATGTTTGTTTGCCTACCCTGTGGCACTCTTGGCTTCAGGGCTTTGGCTTCGTCACGCCCCAACTATAGCACCGTTCCAAACTATATTTTGGATACGCCCAATTGTAGTGATGTACTATTATTGGCCCAAATACAACACAATTATTTGGGACAGTTTGGGGAATTTCACTGAGAAAACATATTGATAGGTTGGTAAAACGTGTAGCTTTGCATGGTGTAGAGGATAAGTAAGACTACTTGCGGTGACACCATGTGAAATTCTCTACTGAGTAGTAATTAGTTCTGAAAAGAACTGGAGGTTATAACTCGACGTTTCGATCAGTATGCTCTCAACGCACTAATCCTCCAACATCCAGCTGACGCGTGATCCTCCAGCAGCCTACTTAAGCAGCAGCCGTTCCCAGAGTCTGGCATTCTCCTGAGGACGATCAGAGCACACTTATCGAAACGTCGAGTTGTAACCTCCAGTTCTTTTCAGAACTAATTACTACTCAATAGAGAATTTCACATGGTGTCACCGCAATTAGTCTTCCTTATATTGATAGGTGTTTATTTTGCGGATTCTTACAGCAGTCTCATGCCAAAAAAATATCCGGTTTCTGGTCTCCGCGCGCGACGCATTTTGTTTATTTTTGTTATTATAATTATTATTTTCTGTTATTTTTAGCTTTGAAACGATGTCCAGTTTCAGCCAAAATTGATGGATCGATTATAATTCTGCGGTGCTGTGTTTTAAATGAATTTAATACATAGGGGTCAGTGAACGTTTAACCAATTTACCAAAATCCCACCGATTTTGAAGCTGACTTTGTTTGGCCTAAACGTTTTCCCTTTTTTTTTCTCTCAGCAAATGCTGTTTCTCAACAAAGTCCACTGTGTGCTAGTAATGAATCTCCACAAACTGCAACGTTCACAACCGATGGCGGCACATCAACGAGATATCCAACAAGTGGATCATTTACCCCGTCCCTGCAGCGACTAGAATGTAACGTCACCACTTCTGGGATCACTTGGATGGATCTTTACAACATAAGTGGCACATACAACCGCATTTGTAAGCAGAACACAACAAACTAAAGCGCTAAAACATATCCTAATTCAATGAAGTATTAAAAATAGGCGAATATCTATCTATCTATCAATTCTATCTTTCCATCCATATATATATATATATATATATATATATATATATATATATATATATATATATATATATATATATTCTAAAAATATTAGGGGAACTTAGAAGTTGTGATGGGTGTATATACCACAAACCCCATGGTCTGACTTAATTTTAATTTGTCTATTTTTAACAAGCAAACCATTATCAAAATGGAAAATATTGAATATGGATTATATTCTTAATAATTATTTCACTCGCTGCTAACTACTTGTTATGGCAATTATATGCTTTACAATGGTGTATGTTCAACGGTCTCTGCGATTGGAAATTTCAGTATATTACCTGCATGTAAGCATGGTTTAACAATATTTATTATGTGGCCTACATTTATTTAAGACTGTGCTCGTCCTCAGTTCATTTAAAATGTGTATTTCTGTATAAACATTGCATTAAAATGAAAGAAAAAATGCCTCAGACTACAGCAATTTTCAGATTAAAAGGGACATTGATACGGGCTGTTATGTGTCCGTAAAGCCACACTTGAACGGAAAGTTGTAAAAAAAAAAATGAGTTTGAACACTAATTACACCACGATATAAGAGTACAATGGTATACCCGGACTAACAAAGTAAATCATCAGATTTGATTAATAAGTCTCAAATTTATAATAATCTCAAATTGTGTAATGTACCGTTTGAAAGTCTTTTTTCAACATAATTCGGAAATACACAATATAATTTTTTAAATGGTGTTTAACATATTTCATTTCACCGATCTATAAACATATTTCATGTCGAAACGTTATTATTGCATTTGTGTTTTCAGCATTGCGGCCAGAACATATGGTTATTGCAAAGGATCAGGTAGATGTACTATCATCGGGTCCAGGGATTGATTTTGGATCTTCTCCAACCTTCTGGATAAGATACACGAACAGCGAGACAACGGTAGGCAGAGATGGAAGTCTCGACCCCATTTTGAGTGCACCAGGCCCTGCACAAGGGATTACCTACATTCGTATGGGTTCTTGGTCGCACGCTGAGTGGTCAGTTAAGTGGTGTATCACTGCTTAATAAACAAACCCATGTCCCCATCGCTGTCATACTAGTCCAGCGGATATGTGTTATAATACAATACAATTGTGCACTTTTTCATAAAAGTATCAAGTTTGGTACAGATGTTCATTTCTTTTATGAAAAATTGCACATTTTTGTAAACTCATATCCGCTGGAATATACGAAGAGACACAACACGTTTCAAACACGTTTTCGCAAATAAAAAAATATATCACTGCGCACGTGCACGCCGAGTTGCGTAATGCATGCTGGTCTGGCTAATAAACAATTGTCCAGCGATAGAACAACGACACTTAACAACAGTTACACATTGTTTATTTATATTTGTTGAGTTCAGTTTTATTTAATACGCAACTGCGTAGAATATTTCGTGGTATATTTTACCATAGTTAACTGTGACTTATTACTCGAAAACTACTTCTTACTGCAGCGCTATTGCATTAAGCGACGTTGCTGTTAGTATACACATATAGACTGTTTTTTCTCATTCAGTATCCCGAGGTGATCCTTGCAGCGTTCTATTATCCCGAGGCGAAAGGGATCATCGAGGAAGGCTAGTTTTACTGTACCAATGAGTGAAAGCAGTCAGTACTTGTTTTATAACACCTCAATCATAGTACCATGCGGCTGGAAGGTTGCTATGGGCTAGTTCATTGGTTGTCATGGGCTAGTACTTTTACAGTTGGAATGTCATTATTTGCTATAGTGAATGTGACATGTGACACGCTCTTAACCAATCACAAAACAACAACTGTATATGAGGTGTTATAAATCCAAATGTTCGAAAGAGAATCAACTTTGAAATATATTAATCATACTGAATTTACTGCAGCTCGTTTTCATTATAGATTATTTGCCCTAGATTCAGGGTTTCTTTCCTTTGTAGACCTAGGACATATAAGCTGTGAATATAAGCTGTGAATTGTAATAAATGTTCTTATTGTGTTTTTATATTTCAACAATTGCAGGAGGTTGACTGGGAGGGTGCAATAAGTAGCGTGCCTTTTAGAATGTTTTCAAGTCAATATTGTTAAACCTGGTTAATTAAAACTTGTTAAATAGTTGGAATGCAGTGTACATCAGTTTGATTATTGTTAAACCAAATTAGTTTGTGGTAATTGTTCGTGGTAATCGACACGAACATGCCATATTGGGCAATAGGTGGCGCTATTTATGTTTGATGGTATTTTACCAGAAGGGCCTACATTATTTTTTTTTTCCTCACAATTTTTAACAAATAGGATTTGAAGAAGCTTTGCGTGGGGGAAGTGTAGAAGGAGTAAGGTTTGTGGTAGCACCATGTAACAATGTCTTAAGAAATGAAGAATGAATTGGTTCTGTGATTAATCGTTGGTGAGATAACTTTTCGATTAGTATGTGAATAGGCTAATTATTGGTAATATTTTGTTTGTTTTATATTTCAACACTTGCACGAGCTTGACCGGGAGGGCGCAATAAATAGTGTCTTTTTTAGAATGTTTTTCTTACGTCAATATTATTAAACCTTATTCAAACTTAAATACAGTTAAATTGTTTGTGGTAATCGATATGACCATGCAATATTGGGCAATAGGTGGCGCTCTTTAACTGTGATGGTATTTTACCAGAAAGGCCCGTATTGTTTTAGCAATGTTTGGTTTTCTTTTTTTTTAGAGGGTGTGTGGGTGGGATAGTGGCTGAAGGTATACAAGACCCAAGCCTGGGGATAGGTGTGATGACCGTGGATATAGAGGATCCGTTAGTGGGTGGGTGGGTAGGATAGTGGCTGAAGGTATACAAGACCCAAGCCTGGGGGTGGGTGTGATGACCGTGGATATAGAGGATCCGTTAGTGGATGGGTGGGTAGGATAGTGGCTGAAGGTATACAAGACGCAAGCCTGGGGGTGGGTGTGATGACCGTGGATATAGAGGATCCGTTAGTGGATGGGTGGGTAGGATAGTGACTGAAGGTATACAAGACCCAAGCCTGGGGATGGGTGTGGTGATCGTAGATATAGAGGATATATTGGTCAGGAGAAGGGGAGATCAGATGCCACTGACATAGCAGCTGATGTTTTGGTCAACATTGTCAGTAGGAGAAAGCACATGAAGGGAAAGGGTGGGTGTGTTACGGCTCAGGGTAACCTGGGGTGGGTGTGGTGACTGTTGATCTATAGAAGATGCGTTGGTTGGGATAAGGGTACACAATATGTTACTAAGGTAGAAGCCGATGTCTTGGTGAACGGTGTGTTGCATATGGATTTCTATGGTCTCTCTGATGAGTCATGGGTTTCCGTTTCTGGATTGGAACGATGGTCTGTGCAATAAGCTTTCTGCTAGTTGACTTGATGGTCTGTATCGTGGGCATGCTTAACGATAATGACTGACTTGTCAAGATCCCATCTCTGTTCTTTTGCTCAGTGTTCCTTGAGCCTGGTGGGCAATGTCATGTTGGGAATATTGGATTAGTTTAATTAAATGTTATTTGCAACAACGAAATGTCGATTAAGGCATTTAGAATCTTACCAAGACTAGCCTTGACCAAGGCCGTTGTAGTGCGCGCTTACCGGTATAGTACCCACATCCTGGACCGATTGATGTATATCTACACACTGCATTGGCCAGTGTGATCTCCACGGCCATATATAGGGCACATACAGGTACACTGTACTGCTAGAGCAACAACCGAGTCGTGTGTACGACCTGGAGTTGTGAATTGCGACCTCGTACACGTTTAAAGTAAAACAATCCTTATGGGCGATGAATGTTCAATGCGTCATGTATGTGCAATTACAGTGTACATGGTGAGTCACATAGATCCGCGGACTGTGTGATGAGCATGTGCGCTACGACTTAATATCGAATAGCTAAAGCCCCTTTCCCACTTACACGATTTTTGCTAAGGTAGAGCATGATTTTTCAAAGTTGCAAAATCGTGCTCAGTCGTGCGGTACCGTAGCAATTCACACTCAAAAAGTTCAAGGTCTATCGAATTCTACGTCTTGTCAAGACGCTATCAAGACGCCGTCAAGATGTGGTACGGCAGTAGTGCGATAGTGCCACGACAGTGTTACGGTAGAGTTACGACATCGTCAAGATTTGTCACGGCGTACCAAGAAATGCCAAGATTGTATTACGACGTCACTACGGCGTCAGTACGATTTCACAAGACGCCAGTGCGACGTGGCAGCTTGTGTGCACTTTTAAACAAGAGACAAGAGACATGTGATAAAAAAAAACACTATCAGCAAGAGACACGTGATAAAAAAATCATGTTATTGCTGGCGTCTTGTTGGCGTCTTGTTTAAGTCTTGCTAGGTCGCAGCACCATCGTAGCGGCATCGTATCAGCATCGTAGCGAAGTCTTGGCCTACCGTAGGTGTTGCGGCCACCACGAATGAGTACGAATGAACAAGACGCCGTCACGACATACCACGACAACGTCAAGACAACGGTACGACTGTAATACGATGCTGCTGCGGTGGACCACGATTTTTTCCACCGCTACGGTAGAGCAAGATTTTTTTGAACATTCCAAAAAAATCGTGCTACTCCACGGTGCCATCAAGATCTACTACGGTGCGCTACGGTGGACCACGATTGACCACGAACATGGCCACGACGCCGTTGCGATTGTAAATAATTGAAAAATCGTGCTCTACCGTAGCAAAAATCGTGTAAGTGGGAAAGGGGCTTAAGCGGGACGATATATCTAGTATCTTGGCTTTCGCTAAATTTATTATGCTACCAAACCGTTCCAACGCGTCTAGGTCAAGGCTACAACTAGATAGGTTAGCATAATGCAGGCACTCGTTAATAAAAAAATGTAGTTTTTATTATTCTTAATGTGTTATATTTGTTATATTAATCAGTTGGACCACACACACAAAAAGCACACGATATGCACATTAGAAACCGTTAGAATATGGACCGTCAACGTGTGCATCGTATGAATGTACTCAAGTACAAGTGTCGTATGCATAATAGAGTACGTCATGTTTTACGTCGTATTCGTATATATGCGCACGTTGGCGGTCCATCTTATAGTGGTCCCTACTCTTAATTAAGCACATGTTTCGGCACATTTCAGTGAACTTTGAATAAAGACCGTTTTGAACGGACAACTGCGTGTGTATCAATTTGAGTTCGTTATTTTGTTTCGACATCAATCTTTCGTACGGATTATAATTAAGTAGTTTTGTAAAAATGTGTACACTCCTTTTAAGGGAAGGTGAATCATTGGTCTGTGGAGCAGAGAGTGACTAGACTAGACAGTGTTTGGTGAAAGTGAAGACGAGAGAATGCGAAGACACACGCGAACCTTGCATTATCATGCACATGTGCTCAATCTGCTTAGCGCACAAGGTACCCCGCCCTCTAGCGGTGGAAATGCCTAAAATCCCCCAAAAATAAGAATAATTAAATTAAATTAAATTAAATTAAATTAAATTAAATTAAATTAAATAATTAAATTAAATTAAATAATTAAATTAAATTAAATTAAATAATTAAATTAAATTAAATAATTAAATTAAATTAAAAAATTAAATTAAATAATTAAATTAAATAATTAAATTAAATAATTAAATTAAATAATTAAATTAAATAAATAAATTAAATAATTAAATTAAATAAATTAAATAAATAAATTAAATAAATAAAGAATTAAATTAAATAAATAAATTAAATAAATAAATTAAATTAAATTAAATTAAATTAAATAAAATTAAATTAATTAAATAAATTAAATAAATTAAATTAAATTAATTAAATTTAATTAAATTAAATTAATTAAATTAAATTAATTAAATTAAATTAATTAAATTAAATTAATTAAATTTAATTAATTAAATTTAATTTAATTAAATTAAATTAATTAAATTAAATTAATTAAATTAAATTAATTAATTTAAATTAATTAAATTAAATTAATTAAATTAATTAAATTAATTAAATTAATTAAATTAAATTAAATTAAATAAATTAAATTAAATTAATTAAATTAAATTAAATTAAATAAATTAAATTAAATAAATTAAATTAAATTAAATAAATTAAATTAAATAAATTAAATAAAATAAATTAAATTAAATAAATTAAATTAAATAAATTTAAATAAATTTAAATAAATTAAATAAATTAAATAAATTAAATAAATAGAACGAAAAGGGGGGGGTAAGGGGAGGAGGAATGGGGCCCACTGACGTCTGGATGTGGGCAGATCGTGTGCACTGCCAGTAAGGTCCCGAGTGGGGTGGGCGGTGATAAAAAAAAAAACACGTCCCGCCTGGGGGGCGGCGACTACCCACGCACCGGTGACCTGGGGAGGGAAGGAAGGGAAGGGAAAATAAAACTAAAATATACCAATCCGATTAAACTAATTTTAGGATGATTAAAGGAATACGATAATAAACCAGAAATCCAAAAAATAAAGAGGGAGGGGGAAATGGGGGGTAGGGTACGGGGAGGAGGAATGGGGCCCACTAGCGTCTGGATGTGGACACATCGTGTCCACTGCCAGTAAGGTCCTGAGTGGGAAAAATTCAAGCCACCGGGGTGGGCGGTGATTAAAAAAACACCACATCCCGCCTGGGGGGGCGGCGACTACCCACGCACCGGTGACCTGGGGAGGGAAGGAAGGGAAGGAAGGGAAGGGGATAAAAATCTAAATTAAACCAATTCAATTAAACTAATTTTAGTATGATTCATATCAACCATGTCAGCATTTTGTTATTGTAAATAAAAAGAGTATCATTGATGGACCATTTATTGAGAAAATCGTTGAGAGAATTGTTGAAGTTGAAGTATGAGAGTTCGAGGGTGATTTTATTTTTGAGACGGTGTTGCCAAATAAGGAGGGGGTCGGAGAAATTACAGGTGCGGTATAGCCAGTAAATTACATGTTTGAGACTGATGATGAGATAGTTGGCCAGGCGGACAGCCTCCTTGCTCCGACTCCCAGCGTGGGGGATCAGATCCCAGTATAAGTCGAAGTGGAGATCCAGATCAGATCAGGTAATAGTCGAGAGAGAAGGGTTTGTAGAAGTTTCAAGGCGGGTTGGATAGACGGACAGAGGATGAAGAGATGCCGGACGGTACCTCCCTCGCCGCACCACCCACAAGACGGAGAGATGGCAGGATTCAGATGATGTAGAACTTGTAGAGAAGGAAGAACGTTGTGAAGAAGTAGGAAATTGGTACACGCACTTCCAGGGAATTTTGTGGGTTGACGGAAGAACACCGAGGCGATGCCAGTCGGTTTCAGGTGTTGGAGAGCTGTTGTTTATTTGCTGGTTGAAGTGCGTGTACAGAGATTTGGAAGTAGCAGTGAGAGCATCAGTATCTTTGTCATAAGTGACGAGTCCAGGAGGCAGATGTCGTGTAGGAAGATGCTCCAAGATGGCAGGGTCGTGATGAAATCCAGAAGAGTCGAAGAGCGATGGGAAAGATGAGACGATCACGTGGTGCAGGCGAGAGAGGTTTTGTCGAAGAACTCGAACAGAGAGGGAGGACGGATGTTTGAAGTTGACGGCTGAAAGTCGGCGGCTTGTATCCAGGCGCCAGTGGTAGATTGTAGGAGATGCTTGACGATTCTGATCCCGCCGGCCAGGAGTTGGGTTTGGAAGGTCGTACCGCCTGGCAGGTCCCGCATAAAAATAGGGAGGATAATGGGCAGATTGCCAACATGGTTGATTGAATCGGCGGGTGTGTCAATTCGAGCTCCGAGGGTGTTCCAAGCACGCAGGACCTCACTGTAAAAGCAGGTGAGACTAGTGCGAAAGTTTGTTTCGATGTCAAGGAGGAAGATTTGATAGTCAAAATTCATTTTCTTGTATCGGTGGAGATTGTAGGAGACTAGATAAAAGGAGGGATGGGAATCGGATTGGAGATAACGTTGGACGAGGTTGAATTTAGAAGTGAGGCTGCGTGCTTGGAGAGAGACTAGACCTAGCCCACCTTTATTAGGATGTTGGAATAAAGTATGTCTGGGTAGTAAGTGTCGTCTGTTGGACCAGACGAAGTCAACTAACATTTCTTGGAGTTCGCTTAATACATTGGGAGGACATGTAAGGACAGATATGCAGTGAACGATTTTGGATGCGGCGAATTGGTTCGCGATGAGAATTTTTCCTTTAAGAGACAGAGTAGAAGAGAGAGGTTTCCAATTGGCGAGAGTTTTTGAGAGTTTATTGTTAGAGGCAGACCAGTTTTGTTGAGTGTACGTGTTATTGTTTCCAAGGTGAACTCCAAGAAATTGCAACCCCTGGTTATTCCATTGAAAGCCCAGGGGTGCGTCAGTTCGTCCGGTCCAACGTCCGACCCATAGTCCCTTGGATTTTTGAAAGTTGAGGGAGGCAGTAGAGGATCTGTGAAATAAGTCATACACCCTTTCGAGTATTTTAAAGCCCTGGTCGGAGGTGATAAAAACGGTAACATCGTCTGCATAAGCAGAGACCGAGCAGTATGTATCCGTGTCTGGTAGAGGAAAATTATGACCAGAAAGACTTTTCCGAAGGCCATTCAAGAAAGGCTCAAGCGGACAACCTTGCCGAATGCCTTTATTGAATGAAAAGGATGCGGTTAGTGAACCGCAAACCTTAAGGTGGCTCTCGGCGCCACTGTACAAAAGATTAATGTAGGGAAGGAATTTGTCTCCAAAGCCAATGGCTCTCATTACATTGAATAGGTAGCCGTGGTCAACGTTGTCAAAGGCTTTTCTCTGATCAAGGTTGACCACGGCTAGCGGTAGATCGTTTAAAATTACAAAACTCTATTGTGTCACGAATGAGATTATTGTAAATGGTACGCCCGGGAGTACAATAAATAAATAAATAAATAAATAAATAAATAAATAAATAAATAAATAAGTGCGAAGGCACAAGACACGTTCGTTTCTTGCTCCAAAAATCGTCGCTTATTTCACGAATAAAGGTCTGTTATCGACAACCAAAGAATTGTTCTGCTTTTCGTCATTGATCGTTGATAACACTGGACTGAAAAGTGAGTGTTTTATTTAGTAAAATCCGGCCTTTTGGCCTTTTCTAGATCGTCTATACGCTCCCCTAGTATAAACGGGATAGCCATATTGGAAGCCATGTTCCGGAAGACAACAGAAAGCACTGGTACGCTTAAGCGGACAAACACAATAAGGTTTAACCTGCGCCAACTCCATGGAAATGTATCACCTGACGATGTGTATAACGCAATAGACAAAGAGCTGCAAACGACAGAAACCATCAAATGCATAGCTCCTTTAGAAAACGGATGGTACAACGTGAGCTTTGACAACGAAAAGGACTGTGAAAAGATCGCCCGAGAAGGATTCTTAGTCAAGAATGTACTTGTACAGTGTGATAGAGCCAATGTACAAAATAGTGCAGTAGTATATGTCAAGGCTCCGTATGAAATGCCTGATATTGTTGTGACCAGTGCCCTCATGCAGTACGGTACGGTAACCAATCTCCGAAGACAAGTGTACGACTTCGACAAAGGAGTGCAGACGGGAGTGAGAAGCCTGCTAATCAAGAACATCAAGTTGGAGCCTTTAATCTCCCTGTAAGGTACAGGGGCCAGCAAAAAACATGCAAGATTTGCGGCCAACCAAACCACCTAGCCAGAGATTGCAACCTTCGTGGTAGATGTTTCGTATGCGGCAGTGACGGACACAGGGCATCGTGGCACAACTACAATGATGAGATGGAAGACACCCAAACCCCAGCCTACAACTCAGACGAGGAAAGCGCAAACGATTCAGCTTCAGAAATAGAGATAAAGGAGATAAAGCCAGCCGACGACGAACAAACCCAGGATCGTGGAGACAAAGAAATTCCCACTAAGAAGAATACAGACGACATGCAAGAACCGAAACAAGCAACCACCCAGCAACCAGAAGAAGAGGGAGACAGTCAACCTACCCCAGAAGAACCCGAAAAACCAGTAGATTTGACACAGCAGAAAAGAACCCAAGAGAAGAAGGAAACCACTGGGAAAATGCGGTCTGGTAAAAAATTGTTTTCCGACACAGTAAGAGGACACCAACAGAAGGGGAAGACAACTACAACAAAGAAAGGTTTCTGGGATGAAGCAGTGGCCAAGATTGCATCAAGGAAAAGGAAAACAAGCGACGAGGAAGACGGTGAATCTAGAACAGTTCTCAGAAAACAAGCCAAAGACAACGGAGACGTAGAAGCCACAAAAGAATCCCAAGATACGGACATCCAACAAACACCTGAAGGAAAAAACGACAAGGAAGATTCTGATGGAGAAATGGAACAAGACCCATATGCAGAAACTGGAGAAGACGAAGACGACCAGCAAGATGGCTTTGTGCTCTACACCAGAGGTGGAGTACAAAGAGCGAGGAAAAAGCGCACGTCATGGGTGAGAAAAACACCAGAAGACCCACAACCAGACAAGACGCAGAAAAATACCAACTCGTCTACCGAAGATAGCCAATCCACCCAGAGGGGCAGGGGAAGAGGAAGAGCCAAGTAAACAGAAAGTTGTCCTTTTGATATGCCATGGTAAGAATTGAGATAAAACTTATTTTATGTATGACTTTCTTATCTGTGGCATCGGTTAATGTGAATGGTTTAAGAAAAGACTTGAAAAGAAATGTTTTATTTGACTATTTAGAGCGTAGAAAATTCAATCTAATTTTTCTTCAGGAAACCCATAGCGAACCTGATGATGTCTCCCTTTGGAGCACGCAATGGAAAGGAAAAATGTATTTGTGTCACGGTAATCGACAGTCTCGGGGGTAGCAATTCTCGTTTCCGAAAAATCTGGCCTAGATGTTAAAAAAATTGATAAAGATGATGAAGGTAGATGGATTAAAGGACAAATTAATTGGAATAATACTACTCTATCAGTAGCCTCTGTCTATGCTCCTAACGAACAGTATGCCAGGTCTTATTTTTTCGATGATCTTAGCGATCGTATAACTGGAGATTATAATTCGATCATAGGCGGAGATTTTAATTGTAACATTGATAATTATATTGTTAAAGATGTTAGTAAAATTATTCTTAAGAATGTTACACAGGAAAAAGATCTCATCGATACTTGGCGTACAGTCCACCCCAAAGAAATAGGCAGCACCCATTATCATAAAGCCACTAAACAGGCGAGTAGAATTGATTATTTGTTTCTTTCTTCCAATCTACTTTGTAATCTTATAGATATATCTGTCCTTTCTTATGGCCTATCTGATCATCATATTGTTTGCATGAAATTACATAACCCTTGTACATCACACGGTCAAGGCAGATGGATATGCAATAATAGTCTACTGAAGGACGAAGATTGCAATTTTAGAATTGTTACATTTTGGGAATATTGGTTAATACAAAAACATAATTATGACACCTTGGCTGATTGGTGGGAAAGTGGCAAATTTAGAATCAAAGAAATTATTAAAGATTATGGTAAAGAGAAAGCCTCAATGCAAAAACAACGTCAAGTTCATTAACAGAAACAATATGCTTCACTCTTGAGTAAAGTTCCGAATTCCGATGACGATGCTATTAATCAAATTGAAACCGAGCTAAAAATGTACGAGACTAATGAGTGGAAAAAAGCCAAAATTAGAACTCGTAACATTATTAAAGATGAGGGCGAAAAAGCCTCCAAATATTTCCTCAACCTGGAAAAGCAGCAAATTAATAATGGGAAAATTGACAAATTACTCACCAACGATGGTAATTATGCCGACCAACCAGACACTGTTAAATTATGCCAATGACTTTTATAGTTATTTGTATAAGGTTGAGGAAATCTCTGATTTTCACCTCCAGGAAATAATCTCTAAAATAGAAACCAAACAAATTCCTAATGACATTCATTCTAATCTCGATTGTGAAATTACTGCTAACGAAGTTAGGATAGCACTTTTTCAAATGAACAAAAATAAGTCCCCGGGTCAAGATGGTCTCACGGTAGAATTTTACCAAACCTTTTGGGATGTTATTAACTCTGATTTAATTGATGTATATAATGATTGTCTTAAAAAAGGTACTATGTGTAAGTCTATGAACTCAGCTTTAATCAGACTCATTTATAAAAAATTGGGCAACAGGCACGAATTAAAGAACTGGCGTCCCATTAGTTTACTCAACGTGGATTATAAAATCCTGTCTAAAGTAATCACCAACAGATTAAAACGCATCATGCCCTTTATTATCGGGGAAGAGCAAACTTGTGGGGTTGCCTCTAGGAATATTCAAGAGAATATTATGCTTTTACGAGATGTTATTGATTTTGCTAATTGGAATAATTTAGAAGCTTGTCTACTAAGCATTGATCAAGAAAAATCCTTTGACAGAATAAGTTGGGTTTATATGTTTGCTGTTATGGAAAAAATGGGCATCCCATCAACTTTGGTTAAGTGGATTAAATTACTGTATAGTAATCCTTATTGTAGTATTATCCTGAACAATTTCATTGGCGATCCTGTTAAGGTTGAACGAGGAATTAGACAAGGGTGTCCCCTGTCTCCTTTATTGTATTCTATTTGTGCTGAAGGGTTAGCTTCTTTAGTCAGAAATAATTGTAATCTTAGAGGTATTTTAACCCCTGATGGGGAAAGCAGTGTTCCTCTAATCCAACATGCTGATGACACCAATCTCTTTATTGCTAACATCCGTAAGAACCTTCAAACTACCCCGTTTTATAACGATCTTATTTTGCTTTTAAGAACGCAGTAGGGAAGTTATTATTGGGAAACTATGGAAGTTCCTTTATGGAATAACATCAAGGCCACTCGTGATGAGTCACTTCTAAATAGCCCTTTGTTAAAATCCTTTGGTTGTTTTAATGTTGGTGATGTAGTATGGCATGGGAAACTTTTTACTTATGATGATATTGCCAAAATGTGTGGTATCGAAAATATCAATGCAGGTAGAATGCTAGAGAGAATTGACAAACACATTGATTATACTTTGGTTAATGAGAACAGAGAAGGTCCGGCTGCGCACATAAATAATCGGCTTGTTATTTGTGACCATAAAAACAACATTGTTCCAATTTTTGAAACTAACGTGAAGTTTAACTACATGAACCTTGTTTTGGGTAAATTTGTTTCTCCTAGGGTGGAAGTAGTATGGAAAAATATTTTTCATCTAGGTCAAGATTTAAATTGGCCTTCAGTCTGGATAAATAATTGGAAAAATGGTTTGTTAGATCCAGAAGACAAACAGTTTATGTACAAACTTAAAAGTAGAATCTTACCCACTAAAAATGTATTGTATAAATTTGGCACAGTTAAGGAAATAACTTGCCCTCTTTGTAATACGGAAGACGAATCCCATGAACATATCTTTATTTTTTGTACCTACACTATGGATGCTTGGATTTTTGTTGAAAAGTTACTAAGAAAATATACAGGGGACAAGCATTTCTATTTAAATGACTCTAACAGAATTCTAGGACACAAGTTGAAACCTGTTCAGGCTACCATCGTAACTAAAATGTTCAGACAGATTTGGAATGTTCGTTGTAAAATGGCTTTTCAAAGTTATTCTAATGCCGCTGAAATTAACATTATTAAACAGTTCAGTAGTAGTTTGAAACTCTTCCTCCTAATGGAAAAAAGCAGAATGAAGTCAGAGTCTTTTAAATTATGTTACACCAGAAACAATGCTCTTTGTCGCATTATTAATGAGTTGAAATTTGATTATTAACATTTCGTTTTGCACAAGTTACTTTTTGATTTGTCTTGATCTACTTGTTCTATTTTGTTCAATTATTTTCTTCTTGACATAATTGATCTTGTGTTTTTGTATCTTTTTAATTTAAATTAATTTTGTTTGTCCTATGTCAGATCTAGTGATTATTTCACTTTAAATTGTATACAATTATATTGTACTTTGCCATCTGTCCTTTAGATCATTATGTAATTGCTATATAATAGCGATATTAATTGTGAACAATGTTGCTTATGTGAATTTGTTGATCATGTATTGTTGAAATAAAAGGAGTAGCACAACTCCACTAAAAGAGAAAAATAAATTAATTAATTAATTAATTAATTACTTAATTTAATTAATTACTTAATTTAAAAATACATTTAAAAAAATGTTAAGCTCCAAATGTTTTTATTTATGTGTTTGTTAATGGGATAAAATGGGGATGCGTTTACTGATATCATCTGGATTAGAATTTTGGGTCACATTATTAATGAAGTTTGTACACAAAATTTGATTTATTTACCACAAGGCAGATATAATCACATCTGTAGCACTATTTATGTTGTATATTTATGTAAAATATTTCAAAATCATGTTTTTGGAACAAAATAACGCGAAATATTGCTTATTGCCTCTAGCGGTGATTTAAATGACGTCAGATTATTGGTTGTACTAAAGACAACATTTGTGCCAAATTTCGTGGCCAACGGATACAAATTAAGGAAGTTATGTGGAAAATACTATTTTTGACCAAAATATTGGAATCATGAATCTCCAAAATAAAGAGCCATTGATGTCTAAGGGTCTGATGAAAGGGCTTGCTTACATCAAGCTCAAATGGTCTTAATTTATTATTAAGAGTGCTAATTAGATTGATTGTGTTGTACACAGGGTCCAATGTGTCTGGAACAATGCCAGTGATCATTGGATACAAATAACAACACTAAAAATACAAGCTCAGACAGAATTTAAAGCCAACAAAAAAAGTTTCCAGTTTTGGTAATAATTATTTGTTTAAAGTGATACATATTGATATCTGTAGACTGTTATTGGAATCAGACCAAATTGTCCATACTAAAGTGATACATATTGATATCTGTAGACTGTTATTGGAATCAGACCAAATTGTCCATACTAAAGTGATACACATTGATATATGTAGTCTGTTATAGGAATCAGACCAAATTGTCCATACATAAAGTGATATATATTGATATATGTAGTCTGTTATTGGAATCAGACCAAATTGTCTATACATAAAGTGATATATATTGATATATGTAGGCTGTTATAGGAATCAGACCAAATTGTCCATACATAAAGTGATACATATTGATATATGTAGGCTGTTATAGGAATCAGACCAAATTGTCCATACATAAAGTGATACATATTGATATATGTAGTCTGTTATTGGAATCAGACCAAATTGTCTATACATAAAGTGATATATATTGATATATGTAGTCTGTTATAGGAATCAGACCAAATTGTCCATACATAAAGTGATATATATTGATATGTAGTCTGTTATAGGAATCAGACCAAATTGTCCATACATAAAGTGATATATATTGATATATGTAGTCTGTTATAGGAATCAGACCAAATTGTCCATACATAAAGTGATATATATTGATATATGTAGTCTATTATTGGAATCAGACCAAATTGTCTATACATAAAGTGATATATATTGATATATGTAGTCTGTTATAGGAATCAGACCAAATTGTTCATACATAAAGTGATACATATTGATATATGTAGGCTGTTATTTGAATCAGACCAAATTGTCCATACATAAAGTGATATATATATATATTGATATATGTAGTCTGTTATAGGAATCGGACCAAATTGTCCATACATAAAGTGATATATATATTGATATGTAGTCTGTTATAGGAATCAGACCAAATTGTCCATACATAAAGTGATACATATTGATATATGTAGTCTGTTATAGGAATCAGACCAAATTGTCCATACATAAAGTGATATATATTGATATATGTAGTCTGTTATAGGAATCAGACCAAATTGTCCATACATAAAGTGATACATATTGATATATGTAGGCTGTTATTGGAATCAGACCAAATTGTCCATACATAAAGTGATATATATTGATATATGTAGTCTGTTATAGGAATCAGACCAAATTGTCCATACATAAAGTGATACATATTGATATATGTAGGCTGTTATTGGAATCAGACCAAATTGTCCATACATAAAGTGATATATATTGATATATGTAGGCTGTTATTGGAATCAGACCAAATTGTCCATACATAAAGTGATATATATTGATATATGTAGTCTGTTATAGGAATCAGACCAAATTGTCCATACATAAAAGTGATATATATTGATATATGTAGGCTGTTATTGGAATCAGACCAAATTGTCCATACATAAAGTGATATATATTGATATATGTAGGCTGTTATTGGAATCAGACCAAATTGTCCATACATAAAGTATGGTGGCTAAGAGAGGCCGGACAAATCGAGCAAACGTTCATACGGCAGAATTGATTTTGTCGAAAAATTCAAGCAGGAATAATATTGCTACGTGGCACGCTATCAAGTTAAACAACGTCGTCAGTACTTGGATTCCGAGCAGTCTCGTTATTGATCGTATTTGATTGATGGCTGATTAAGATTTGTATACAATAGAATGACGCACATCGAGGTTTCTGATTAATCTGCATGGCTGCTCCTCAGTTAGGCGAGTTGTGCGTGCTCCAGTATCTTTGTATTATAATTAGTATATGAGGTGTCATGGCCGAGCACTCTAGCGTACCGGACTTGCGTTATGATGGCTGAGTCGTCAGACTTGTGTTATGATGGCTAAGTCTAAGGAAAGTTTAAGGATTGATGTTGGTCCAATGACCACAAGTAATAATATAAAGCGCTTAGTATGATATCGTGATAGATTTCGCGCTATATACAACCCCAATATTACTATAATTATTATTATTGCGTAAGCTAATACATTATACTTATATTGAATGAGTAGGGTACACTTCCCGATTCACTTCTCTACACAGAATGGTACTCTTAAACTCGTGTAAACTATTATGTGATATGAGACAACTATCAATTTAGTCTTTTAGCAAACAGAACAATGGCGTCAAATTAGTACAACTCTGTCCAAAAAAGTACAACTGTACGGGTGGTATTTTAGTATTCCATGTTCTGGTTAAGATTAAAAAATATATAAATAAAAACACAAAAGTGGTACAATCTCTTATTTCGCCTGTTATAATTAACGCAGTTTTAAATATTTGTGAATATTGTTTTGTAAGGTACAAACGTTTAAAAATATAATTATCTGTATGTCTTAATACTCAGGCATATTAATAATATTTCACTTTAACAGAGTATAGTAAACATAACATTATATACGCGACATATTAAAAACCAAAGTAAAATTATGCATGAAGCATAGGCCTACCGCACCGACAGCCATGCGTTGTGCTGATTAAAATAAGCCTGTTATTTACTTGGTTCGTCGTAATCGTCCCGCCAATTAAGTAATACGTGGGTTTGTATGTGTTATAATATTGTTTTCTAGACAACGAGATTCACATAATTGACGATTTAATAATACGTCAGATTTGCTCCAAATGGCTCAATTACTATATGGCAACCTTCGGATATGAGCTGACAGTTTGCAATCAGAGGCTTTGATATCGACACAAAGAGACGTTCGTTGAGGGTATATGAAGTATAGTACACCGACAGACATTGTATCAGTATTGCTTAAAATTCCACCAATACTACCTTTCGGAACTATCTATCTATCTATCTATCTAGGCATCGTCCATCCACTGCAGGATGTAGCCCTCTGTCAGACCATTTCAGGTTGCTCTTTCTTTTGCCGTCCTTGTCCAAGTCCCCCCAACTAACTTTATTATGTCATCTCTCCATCTTTTTGTGGGTCTGCCCCTGGATCTCTTTCCTGTTCTTGGTTGCCATTCCGTGGTTCTTATGGTCCATCTGTTGTCTGTCATTCTTGCTATGTGTCCCGCCCACTTCCATTTCACTGTGTTTACGTATTTAGCCATGTCTTTGACTTTAGTTTTATCTCGTATTGATTGGTTGGGTATCCGGTCCCTTAGTGTTACTCCTATCATCTTTCTTTCCATTGCTCTCTGGGTGGTCAACAGTTTATTGTATATTTCCTTGGTAATTGACCAGGTTTGGCATCCATATGTTATCGTTGGGAGTATGCATTGGTCGAAAACTCTTCTCTTCAACGATATTGGTAGTTGTCTGTCGTAGAAGATTTCTTTGTATCTTCCGGAACAGACACCATCCTGTTTTTATTCTTGTCAGCACTTCTTCTTTAGTTGTGTCTTGTAGTTTTAATGTTTGCCCAAGGTACTTGTACTCCTTTACCTTTTCTATTATTTCATTTTCGATTTTGACATCGGCTCGAGAATTAATGTTTGTAATATATTTTGTCTTTCCTTTGTGCATTTTTAGCCCGAATCGGCTGCATTCTTTGTTGACCTTGTTTAGTTGTCTTTCCAGGCTTTCGATAGAATCTGTGAAAATTGCTACATCATCAGCGAATCTGAGGTTTGATAGTGTCTCACCATCAATGTTAATTCCTTCCTCTTCCATCTCTGCATTCTTGAAGACTTCTTCGAGAGCTGCATTGAAGAGTTTGGGGGACAGTGGGTCACCCTGTCGAACACCTCTGGATATCTTGATCTCGGGTGATATTTCGTTGTCTAAGTGAATTTTAGCTGTGGCATCTGTATATATGTCTTCAAGGATGTTAATGTAGGTTTCATTTATACCTATATTTCGTAGTGATCCAAACATTGCTGGGTGCTCTATGGAGTCGAATGCCTTTTCAAAATCCACAAAGCCGATGCATAGTGGTAGGTTGTATTCATTTGTCTTTTCTATAATCTGGTTTATAGCTTGCATGTGGTCCGTTGTTGAGTATCCCTTCCTGAATCCTGCTTGTTCTCTTGTCTGATTTTCATCCAGGGTCCTTTCTATTCTGTTGTGCAATACTCTTGTAAATATTTTATACTGGTGCGAAAGAAGACTTATTGGTCTGTAGTTCTTTACTTCACTTTTGTCTCCTTTTTTGAAGAGTATGATGATTTTAGCTTCCTTCCAATCTTTTGGTATCTTCTTTATACTCCAGGATGACATTGAATAAGGTGACCATTTCTTGGATGACAGCTTCTCCACCTAGTATCATTATATCATTATATCAGTTGTTATTTGATCAGTTGTTATTTGATCAATGCCTAATAATAATAAATAAATAAATAAATAATTATGTGGACTTATATAGCGCACGTATCCACCAAACTAGTGCTGAAGGCGCATTACATTATTACCCCTCTGCTCATCAGGCTCATAGATCATTCCTGAAACCATCTCAGCTGCCTGGGGAGTATACAGCTCAATTGCTGCCATTACAGCGCACATAGGGCTAATCAAACACAGCAACCAACTCTGCCCTCACGGGTACCCATTTACCCCTGGGTGAAAATAAGCAATTATGGTGAAGCGTCTTGTTCAAGGAAGACAAGTACCACGGTCGGGATGCGAACCCACATTCTGGTGACTCAGCCATTAGAACACAAATCCGATGCACTAAACCGCTCGACCATGGCAAGCTAATAGCTATTTCAAGACAGTTTGTAATCAGAGGCGAAGAGACGTTGAGGGTGGGTAATTAAAGTCATTGTATGGAGGATATCAATGCGTTCGTGGAATTAATAAACCTCTCCGCGTGCCTTTAATTAACCGACTTCGGTAAAGCTGATGGTTTTAATCTTCCTTATAATTATGAAGTTACTTTTGCCAATGATTTCTAGAATTTCGAAAAAAAGGTACTCTTTAAATTGTATACTGCAAAAACCGTGGTGTTAAAAACTAGACCACTGGTGTTTATAATTATTAGGTAAATTGCGTAATATAAACACCGTGTCAGAATAAAGTTGACACCACTAGTGTTATTGTAACACCTCAGTTTTTTGCAGGGTACTTTTAAATGCATACACAATCCTGAATGCAATTTTCACCATTATTATATCACGACACAACGTAATATAATTAGCTAAAACTTTAACTGGTTGTTAAATATATATCTTGATTCAAAATAAGTAAGTATAGTCGAAGAAGCAGTTTTGCCAAAGTTATATATCCTGAAATCCTTTTACATGCTGGAACTTTTTGATGATACAATAAAATATGTATACAAAATATAGTATACTCATATAAGTGGTATATGATAACGCAATCTGGATAAATAATTTACAAAAAATACAAAAAATTAAAAAAATCTAAATCAATCAATCAATCAATCAATCAATCAATCAATCAATCAACCAATCAATCAATATACAATAAATCAATAGATCAATAAATTAATATATCAATAAATAAAGCAACGGCATCAAACAATATCATATGCCACTGCAGTTTCCATGTAGCCTATGTACCATTATATGGATAAGCCCAATGTCAATAGAGCAGTTTGGTCGCGTGTACGTAATTGTGAGCCTTATAATATCTAGGATGGAGAACGCCCACTCGAATCACTTGTAAGCTACGATGCAGTGGAGCCGTACAGTGGGCCAGTACAGTGGGCCAAGGTGAAACCGTCGGGTCAGAGCAGAAAGGACCTTTAAATTAATTGCAATACCATTTTTTAAGAAAACTGAATTATTTGGATTTATGTTTTATTTAACAATGGGAGTACTCACAATTTATATTTAGCACTCAAGACCCATTATATTGTACTTAATTATGTAATTAATCTTATAAGACCTTTTGTCATTAACAAATAAAATTGTCATGAAGTGTGTATATGTCCTTACAGCTCTGAGCAGACGAAACAATCTCAATATACAAATATATATAAATATATATATATATGATAAAAAAATATATATAATAGGTAATCACGGCTGTGGAATTTTACTTTTAAAGCAAAATTCAATTTAAGCATATAATTACATGGTACATGCGAGTGTGCAATGACAGTTTTTTGGGTCCCTTTTAACGCTTCCGTATATTTCACATGTGTTTATGAAATATTGTCCTGGTTGGGCAATAAATGATTTTGGATTAAAGACATTGATCAAAGTGGTCTTGACAATACGTGTGTGCGCGTAGACGCTGCGCGCTGTCATACATTACATTAGGACACCTTGACAACAGCTAACCAATCAGATTCGGCCACACTAGTCACGGGCCTTTGATATTTGGAAACGACATATCAACATGTGACGCATGATGGTTTTGGTCCATTCGCCAAGTGTCTGCAGTGGAAAGCAAATCGTTGGATGGCAAGTTAGAATAATGTTTGTTTGAGCAGATATTAATTGATTTATGAGAAGGAAGCGTTCTCGTGCCATGTAATTCGTTGGAATGTGATAAAGTCTAATTGTTATTTGTAATAACACATTTACATTACTTGTGTGTGCAAATGCAATAGCTATTACGTTCGCAGCTAGCGGCACTGTCAAAATGAACAACTTTACTTGAAGCAAAACTGTAACAACTCAGCTCAAAATGTACACGGATTTGAGACTATTGGCTGTAGCCATAGTCTTGCCTGTCATTCATTTATTATCGTCTGCGTACGGTGACACCATGATAAGATCGGCAGGTTTTTCAAAATCCACGGTATCCGGCCACACACTGCAAAACCGTGTACTCCGGAGATTGGAGCGGGTAAAGTCTCCTACGAGATGCCTGGCCAACTGCCTCCGTGACCCTGATTGCGTCTCAGTGAATTACAGTCAAGAAAACGGCATTTGCGAGCTCAATTCTGGTGAAAAGGAAGAGTTTCCCGAAGATGCGGAAGATGCTGAATACAGATATTATGAAATAGATTCACGTTCTGCTACACAAAGTATACAGGTATGTATTGTTTGTTTGCTTGTTTGTTTTTATTTATTGTTTTTGTTTTGTATACATTATTTATTGTTTTTGTTTTTGCAAAGTATACAGGTATTTTTGTATTGTGTTTTTGTTTGTTCGTTGGGGTATTTGTTTGTTTGTTTGTTTGTTTGTTTTTGTTTTTTTGTTTATTTATTATTTTGCAAATTTCAAAACTTTTAGGGCTGGGTCACAGTGTTCCTCCTTCTGTTTTATATAAATCCTGCTGAAGCCAATCACCATGAAACTTTCTGAATCTTCCTAACTGACATTTGCTATTTTACCAGTAATTTCTGGTAATTTTCTTTTCAATTGGAACACTCTGTTACTTAAAGAAAGGAAAGGTTAAGATGAACACAGTCACCAAAAATACCGATCACGCTCAACTGGGTGTTCATGGTTGCCATGAAAACCGTTTAATTCGATCAAGTCTATGAATTTAATTTCCACTCTTTAGTGGTAAATACTAGATTATGATTATACTGTAAGATATTGCATAGGCCTATGTGTATTTGTTGTTGTTGTCATCTTTCAAATTCCAAAATAGAAACAAATGAGTCAAGTGACCACTTCCAATGCATTATGGGAATCCAATATGGCCGCCATTATAATGCAATGTCATATGTATTGCCATTTTCTAGATTTAATTTTAGGCCGTTTGACAAACAAACATTCTCAATATTGCTATGTATGTAATTTTACCTGCCTTTATGGTACTAGTTTAGTAAAAAAAAAAAAATCCACTTTTGGATCAAAATCTTCAATAATCATGTTTTTGGTACATAACTAACGACAATTACATCTGTGCATAGTTTGTTGGCAAAAGGATGAACAAAATGAAATAAAGGGAAATATTAAAAATTACGAAAAGCATAAATTTCCAAATAACAGGCATAACGCCCCTAATGGTGATACATGGAAGGTTTTGTGGCATCGTTCAATCTTGAGAAACATCACTAAGAAATTTCATTAAAATCAGCTGCACATTAAAAGATCACAAAAAATACCCCCAAAAAAGCCCAGGCTTGATATGGTGAAAATTACATATTTCTAAAAAATAATAAGTGGTTTTATTGGAAAAAAGACTCATCATTAATTTATTTTTGGTTCCGTCATAAATTAATTGGTGCAACGAATTACCGTTAAACCGAGCTTCCAAAAACTATTATGTGAAATATCTCGCTTCAAAATATTTTGTTTCCTTTCTAAAAGGATATAAATTATAAATGTTCTGATGAAAAACAAATTACAAAAACGGAAATTGCTTTATAAAAAAGGGAAAAATGTGTGCGAAACCTAATTCCGTCAAATTATTTTGTTTGTAGTGGCCGTTTTCGTTTAATCCTATCAAGCCTATATGTTCGGTTTGACACGATCTATCAAATGAGGAATAGGTCACCGTTAGAGGGCACTATACAATGTGACGTCACCTAGATTACCACTATAAGTGTTATAAGTAACATTTTTGAGTCATTTTGTTCAAAAAACAAGATTTTTTAAGATTTTGACCCATAATTGTGATTTTGTTTACCAAAAGTATAATAAAGGCAGATAAAATAGCATCCCTGGTACTATTGATGATATTTATATATTGATAATATTAAGCAAAAAATAATTTAAACGTAATGGCGGCCACATTTGATTCCCAAAATGTCATACAGTATCAAAAATCTAGTATTTTAACAACAAAGTAAAACATCAATTGCACCTCTTCAAAATAAACGGTTGTCATGGTAACAATGAGTTTTGCGTGAGGGGGTCACAAAGAGCAGTTAGAAAAAGACTAAACATTTTAGCGTGATCGGACAAAACGTTCTGGAGATATTATAGGGGGGAAAAAACACCATATGAGGGCATTGTGGCGCCCCCCTCCCAGGCTGGATAGGGTTAATAGGTTACGTGTATTTTATCTAACAGTAGTAAAAAAAAATGTAAAAATAATGCGTTTTTCGTTTGGCTTCGATTAGATACGGCAGACTACGACGCCTCTGCCGACTGAAGTAACAAGTGAAACACCAATAACCGAATCATCATTGACCAAAGCACCTTCAACTGAAGTACAGACTACAGGTTCGTTAACATTTTATATTTGTATTCATACGGACTTAAATTTCTCATTTTATATGTAGATTTTCCTTTAAATTAGTTCTCAGGGATTCAGCCCCACTGCTAACGAAGCAATCATCAAGCATCGTAGCTTACAAATGATTCGAGTGGGCGTTCTCCATCCTAGATATTATAAGGCGTACACGCGACCAAACTGCTAATTCGGCATTGGGCTTATCCAAACAATGGTACATAGGCTAGGCTACATGCAAACTGCAATGGCATTTGAAATTGTTTGATGCCGTTGTGTGACTGACTGACTGACTGACTGACTGACTGACTGACTGACTGACTGACTGACTGACTGACTGACTGAATGAATGATTGATTCGGTGTTCGTGCGACAGCTCGAACACCTGTAGAAATTGTTCGTTTTTTTCTTCTCCTCGATGAGACTTATCGAACAAAAAAAAACATAGTTCCAAACTTCACAGAACATTCAAACTTGACGCATACTTAGACCATAACATGTAGTTGTCAAGAAAGTTTGAACACATAGTTTTGGGTAAAGTTGTGACGTCATAGTGACGTCATCAGATATCGAAATACACTAAAATCACTAAAATCAAATGTTAATATTTCAAAAAATCATATATCATGAACCACAACAGATATTTACACAATATTTGCATCATCTTACAGCTCTTGAATTATGTGACATACCGTATACAAACCTGACCCCAATCTGACCTCTCCTTCCGGTCGAAACCGGAAGTTTAATTTAAAGCATGTTTATAACGTCTTCAGCCAATCTGTCACAGCGCCCTCGGCGGCAGGTTTAGAAAAATAATTGTTTTTATCTTAAAAACCACAGGAAATTTGAATATTAATTCTGCAAATAAAGTAACTAGTGACATCTTATATTTTCAAAACAATATTTTGATGACGTCATCAAAGTTCAGAGCGCCCCTTTGCGGTATTTTTAAAACGGGATTATTCCAATCTCCGAAATTGAACCAAAGCAGGTACTATTGTTATTTTTTCATGATCATGAGGAAGTTTCATCGTGTCATATTAAATGACCTTCAAATCACCTGATCTGACCTTTACTTCGGGTCCAAACAGGAAGTTCAAATTCAACACATTCTAACGCAAAATTGATGTTTTTCAATATGAAATTAATATTGTTAAAATAAAATATTATACACCTTTGCAAAATATCTAGTTTATTTATTCATTTATTGCCTACCCTGTGGCACAGTCTTCAGGGCGTTGGCTTTGTCTCATAGCAAACTATAGTTTGTACTGTTGTCGGCCCAAGTACAACACTATAGTTAGTGGCATAGTTTAAACGGTTTTTGAGAATTTCGCAGAGAAACAATATTGATAGGTGTATGCGGGAATGATTTTTTTTACAGCAGTATAAACGTTTTCTCTTTTTTGTCAGAATATGTTGCTACACAACACAGACCACTGTGTGCTAGGAATGAATCTCCACAAACTGCAACGTTCACAACCGATGGCGGGACATCAACGCGATATCCAGCAAGTGGAACATTTACCCCGTCCTTGCAGCGACTAGAATGTAACGTCATCGCTTCTGGGATCACTTGGTTAGATCTGCACAACATCAGTGGCACATACAACCGCATTAGTAAGTTGGAGAAAACAATCTAGAGCACTGAAACACATCCTAGTTCAATGTATCAAAAATGGGTGGGAAAATGGCACGAAAAATAATAATCAAGGCGTCCAGTTACCCCCGACCCCCTGGTCTGACATTTATTTGAATTGTTCTGTTGTTACTATTATAAATATGAAAATATTATTCATAACCTCCTTGTAAATTATTGAATATTTATTTTCCCAACTTGGCAATTCAAACACTCGATGTGAATTACTTGCTATGGCTAGTTTATACATTACAATGTATTATGTTCAAGGGTCTCTGTGATTGGAATTATCAGAAGTATATAACCTGCATGTAAGCAGGATTTAACAATACTTTCACGGTGCCTACGTTTATTTAAAACAGGGCTCGTCGTTAGATCATTTCAATTTTGTAATTACTGTATAAACATTGCATGAAACAAGTTTAGTGAAATTTGATGAAATACAAAAATGCCTCAGACTATAGTAATTTTCAGTTTAAAAATAAGATTGATACGGGCTGTTATGTATCCTTAACATCAAACACTAATTACACCACGATATCAGAGAACAATGTTATTTGTTAGTGTGGACTTACAATGTCAAAATGTTACAAAGTAAATTATTAGAATGTATGGTTTTGTTAATCTTTCACAGATTTGATTAATAAATGAACCTCCAAATGTGTAAGGTACCATTTGAAACATTTGTTCAACCAAATTTGGAAATACACAAATCTAAATTTTGTAAAATGGTGACTTTACTCTCATTTGTTGACAGCAGGATACATATTTCATGGTGAAACGTTATTACTGATTTTTTTGTTGTCGTCAGAATTGCGGCCAGAACAGATGACTATTGCAAGGGATCAGGTAGATGTACTATCAGCGGGTCCAGGGATTGATTTTGGATCTTCTCCAAGCTTCTGGATAAGATACATGAACGGTGAGACAACGGTAGGCACAGATGGAAGTCTCGACCCCATTATGAGTGCACCAGGCCCTGCACAAGGGATTACCAACATTTGGATAGGATCTTGGTC
Organism: Zoroaster sp. YZ-2022; assembly: GCA_029582265.1. NCBI lineage: Eukaryota > Metazoa > Echinodermata > Asteroidea > Forcipulatida > Zoroasteridae > Zoroaster > Zoroaster sp. YZ-2022. The sequence continues at coordinate 5,399,940 of CM055816.1, forward strand.
GTACGCTGAGTGGTTAATTACTGCGTGTATCCCTGCTTAATAAACATGCCCATCGATGTCGTACGAAGGGATTGAATTGCTTTCAACACAGACGTTTTCACAAATATACTACAACGGGCACGAACAAGCCGATTTGCGTAATGCATGCCAGTCTTGCTAATAACCAATATACAGCAGAACTGACATTACCACCTTAATTGTCCATTGATATAACAATGACTCTTAATAACAACAGTTATGAATGCGTTATTTATATATGTCGTGTTCAGTTTCATTACGCAACTGCGTCGAATGGAATTAAGTCTATGAACTACACAGTAACGTAAGGGGAAATATGAATGGCGGTCATTAGCTACACCGAGTTGCAACGCGCGTGTATATTTCCTAAAACGTATATCTTCAAAATGCCCTGGTCAAATGCAACTCATTACTCAACACTAATGCTTACTGCAGCGCTATCGCATTAACCCTCCGAGCCGCAATACACCACAAGGGCCACAAGCGGAATAAGGGGAGACTCCGGAAGGCACTTTTAATTACGCGTAATTACACTACGCGATCCGTTTTCTAACGAACTAATACACTACCCAATCCTTACCCAATCCTTTCCTAACCCTTCACTGACAGTCTAAATTTATGAATGGAGGTCTCCTAGACACTCCTACATTAGGATGATTGATAGTTAGGGTTGTGAAGGTCAGCCAGCTGACCTTTCTTGGCAGCGAGTAGATTTGTACATGAGTGAACGGTGCTTAGATTTGTACACGCGTGAACGGAGCTTAGATTTGTACACAAAACACATTGTGCACAAACGAATAGGCAGATTTCCCACGGTCGGGGGTGACCTTTGCTGAGCTCGATGTTAAAGGTTACTATAGTATGTCAATCTAGAAGGTTCCATTGAGGATATCATGTAGTTTCACCGTAATTGGCCCAACGGTGTTTGAGTAATTAAACAAAAGGTCAAAAAGTGCCTTCCGGAATCACCTATTCGCTGCTCGCAGGGCTCTGGCTGGTTGCCCAGATTTCCCACGGTCGGGGGTGACCTTTGCTGAGCTCGATGTTAAAGGTTACTATAGTATGTCAATCTAGAAGGTTCCATTGAGGATATCATGTAGTTTCAGCGTAATTGGCCCAACGGTGTTTGAGTAATTAAACAAAAGGTCAAAAAGTGCCTTCCGGAATCACCTATTCCCTGCTCGCAAATATTGACTGCTGTGAGTGGTACAATAAAACTAGCCTCCCGAGGTGATCACTGGAGCGTTCTGTTTTCCCGAGGCAAAGCTGATGGAAAATTGAACGCTCCAGGGATCACTGAGGGAGGCTAGTTTTACTTTACCATGAGTGAAAGCATTCAATGTTGTGGTTGCTATAGACTAGTGCTTGTGTGGCTGTCACATAGTCTTTTCCTGTTTGCTTGGCATTACAGTAAAAATAGGGAATTGGACATGTGACACGCTCTGAACTAATCAAAAGACAACATCTGTGAGGTGTTATAAAACCAAATGTTTAAAAGAGAATTAACTTTGGAAGACTCTGATCATACTGCAGTAACTGCACTTCGTTTTAATCACAGATTATTTCTCTTAATTCAGCGTTTCTATCCTTTGTACTCCATACTGAGTAACTTAATCTTATTGTGAAAATTGAAGAAAAAAACATATTTTAACATTTATTATTTAGTAAGCCTTTGTAACGTTTACATCCATTTAGTAGTAGCATTATGTTAGTTATAGTCAGCTTGGTGGTCCACGCCTGTCACCTTAGTGGGCGGATCCAGTATTTCGATAGTGGGAGGCACACTGTAAAAGGAGGTGCTCACTGTCCCAAAAGTGGAGGCACATTCAAAACGTATGGTAAATTTACGTGCGCGGCGCTATAGGTGCCGCAGGATCCACCAATGACCAGTTCCTTAATATTTATATGGCACATATATAACTATAGTCTCGATGCTTGACGGACTTTCTGGTTAGTTACATTATAAGTGATTTAGATGTCAATCCACTCTCACTCGGGATAGGCCGCTAATGGGCGCTGTGCACGACTTACTACACAAACTGCCACCAGAGCAGCGAATGAACGCCCTCTATAGGTGGGCTGTATTCGTGTGTATATTACAGTGGGTCGGGATATTAACCACAAAGTAATACCATCTTGCACCAAGAATTATAAACTCTCCCTTCCTGGACAGTAATGTCCTGCATGCACCAACTTTGAGAAGGCCTATATGTTCTGAGGAAACATTGTGTGGTGGAAGTACAGTAGGAGTAAGGCCTAGATGATCTGAGGAAACTTTGTGTGGTGGAAGTACAGTAGGAGTAAGGCCTATATGATCTGAGGAAACTTTGTGTGGTGGAAGTACAGTAGGAGTAAGGCCTATATGATCTGAGGAAACTTTGTGTGGTGGAAGTACAGTAGGAGTAAGGCCTATATGATCTGAGGAAACTTTGTGTGGTGGAAGTACAGTAGGAGTAAGGCTAACGGTCCTTATAGGGCCTATTGTGAAATCGTTAAACTATTGAAAGACTATTCAATAATCGAACTATTGAGAGAATAGTTTTATCAATGCTTGAATGCTCTCTGCCAAACTGGCCCTCCTGGGTCAGACAAAAGTGCTATTAAAAAGCAGTACTTATGAATGGGTTTCCTATTTAAATAAATACATATGAATGTTTTAAATATTTCGCTATCGTAAAGAGATATATTGCACTATTAAGCTTGAGAAGGTAGATCTGATCAATTATTGGACAAACAATAAAAACAATTTATTTAATCCAAAACGAATAGCGAGCATTAGATGTTCGATAACCAACGGTGGTGTGTGTTAAATAATGTATCGATTGTTTCGTAATGTATTTTGAGACAGTGCTTAGATATCTAGATGTTTGTTAAAAGAATTCATCACAGTATGCGCGTAGGTACTTCACGTACACATAACATTTTACAGTGGACGTCACCCCTTTATTTAATTCTGAAGTTTAATAGAATTGATCGCTTTAAGTCTATTTTAGTACAAACAAATGTGTCCGAAATGTGTGCACCTTTTAATTACACCTGCGCACAGATGCGATATTTGTGACGTCATGACCGATAAGTGCTATTGTATTCGTGACTCGTTTGATATGCATAAGTAATGATAACACGTATGCATACTGGCATGAACTGCCCTTAGTAATATAACAACTTCAAATACTGTGAAAATAATTATTAGCAAATATTAACAAAACAATGTACTCATTTATAGTGAAATTGTGTTTTAAGATTCTACTGTTAGTCAGAACAATAGAACCGTGCTAGTTGTATATATGGTTGTGTAGGCCTATATAGTATAAAGTTAAATGTGAAGTGTATAAACAAGAAGCATTGAACTTTATGCTGACATTATGCTGACATCATTATGTTGACATTATCCTGACATCACCTTTCTACATTTTCATTGCCAAATTGTTGGTGTTTTGATACCGTTGTCTATATGCTAATTACATTTAAATATTCATGAGCAATTTAATTATGTCACAACGTACGTTGATCTTTGTAAACAAGTTGACTTAATAATTCCTCGTCTTTTCAAAAGACATTTGTCTTAAATGCTGTACTGTCTTGTTAACTGAGTATTTGGTTACTCATCAGTAAACTTGGACATGGTTTGGGTTTTTGATTTTGTGCAATTTCTGTCTCGCTGTGTAACTGAGTTCCTGTTGTGTTTGCACAAAACAGCGCCCTCCGACAAGCATGTGTGAACATTCTAACAAATATATATACTTACAAGTACATTCATACAGTATACCGGGTATTCATTATTTCAGTTTACATTGTCCAGAAGCACCGATGTTTTGTTAAAATATGTATTTTCTTAGAATTGCATTTCATAGACCCTTTTGATATAAAAAATAGTTTTGAATTGTTGATTAGAATTATGTCACTTTGCTTGCTCTTCTTGAGAATGTTAATATTAAATTGTATTCAGGAATAATCAAACAGTTTTCTTTTATAATATTATTTCAGTGAAATAAGGCGTAAAGTTGGTTTATGTTCGACTTAGTGCATATAATTTGAAACCTTTACACCACCATTTTTTTCAACGTGAATGTATGTAGGCTAGAAGCTTATAATATTTATAATAGTTACTTAGCACCATTCTATTACGCTGCTTTGTTATACCTGAGCTACACGTGACAATGCACAAACTGCACCACAAATTAATGCAGGAAATTAAAAAAGGCTTATCAAAACTAGCAAATTCTATGTCGTCGCTTCGCCAAGTATCACTGTTGGTTTAGATAATACTGAACGTAGCGAACACAGTAATGCAGGATATTACAAACCAGTTTCTTTCTGAGGTTGGCCTTGGAAAATGAAGAGTGTAATCATCGCTCTATGACAAGGACGCTCTCTCTATCAGGTAAATAGAGATATATAATGGAGCGATTGGGTAAAATATTAGACGGCCTATGAAATACAGGTTTATGTAGATAAATATTTTACCAAATATCCATGCTTCTGGGCATAATAAAGATCGCATGGTAATGGTATCCAAACTCGAATTGTCCAGATTCGACGATAAAAGTATTTTGAATGTTTTACAAAATCAATTGCCATATAGAACCATTGTTTCAATACATTGATAACTTAAACACTTCCTTAATTTTTGAGAAACAAAATATTTGTTGCTCGGTAAGGTCCCTTCATCATGATATCGTAAAAATTGTATTTCTATGTCATAAGTGATGGTAAATTGTTTGTCTTTTAACACAGCAATTGCTTTAATTAAATGCAATGTAGCTATAATAATAATAATAATGTGTGGACTTATATAGCGCACGTATCCACCAACTAAGTGGTGCTCAAGGCGCATTATATCATCACCCCTGCTCATAAGGCTCATAAGGCTCATAAATCATTCCTGAAACCATCTCAGCTCCCTGGGGAGTATACAGCTCAATTGCTGCCATTACAGCGCATATAGGGCTAATCAACCAACTCTATTTTTATTTATTTCTATTTATTTCTTATTTATCCTGGGTGATCCATTCAGTGAGAAAAACTCACTGATCTCCCATGGATCCCAGCTTACATAAAAATACAGTAATGCAATAAAAATATTAAGATACAAATATTATATTATTCTGGACGTCAAGCCTTTTAAAAGGCTCGTGCGCGCATTGCGTTTTTACAGCGAGCGTTTTAAAAGGCTTGAACTTCATCACCTGACAACGGGTCTTGTTTTGATAACAGAGTGTACAATTGACCAACAAGAATCACAACCTTTACTTTTATACCTTCAATAATCCAAATATAAACAGATTATTAATAATTTCCACACATATTTGTTGAACTTAATTGTTTACAGTATCAAATTGAAATAATGAAAACAACGTTTAAAATTCAATAGTCTGTTCTCAATCAGAGCTGAAACCTCTCATATAATACGAGCCGACAGCAGGCGGAAAAACGTAATGAAGCACTAAATTGGCATGTCATCAAAAGACTTCAAATTTATTGATTTCATATCTCACGTTGACAACTGATTTATAGGATATTCGGTAGTTTTATTGTCATTTTGTTTGAGATAATTACCGTTACAAGCACAACAATACCGAACAAAAATAGTCTGTTCTCAGCAAGAGCTGAAACCTCTCAATTTACGAGCCGACTGCGGTTGTTTCCACTTAATGAGCCATTTCAAGTCCAAAGGCCTTGACTTTTAATTTAGTAATTGAATGTTATTGAAATTCAGTAAATGAATGTTACTGAAATTCAAATTCAACGCACGATTGCAATACAAAAGACCACTCTGTAAAAGGCTATTTTTTGAGTGAGCTGTCCTGCTAAAATTAACATAAAAATTTCCTTTTGAGTGAACAGAAGCAATTAATGTAAACCACGATTGAAAGCTAAGAGGTTGTGAGTATATTTAAACATAAAATTCCTCAAATTCCTCACAGGTACCCATTTAACCCCTGGGTGGAGAGAATCAATTATGGTTAAGTGTCTTGCTCAAGGACACAAGTGTCACGGCTGGGATTCGAACCCACATTCTGCTACTAACACCAGAACTTGAGTCCGGTAAGCTAGACCGCTCGGCCACGACACTCCGCTATATCAATGTATCACACTTAAATTTGAATACTGTCATATTTGCAGTATTCTGCCATTGCAGATGGATCTCTAATTCCTTTTTGAGTACGGTTTTAAGAGTAAGGTTTGAACTCTCTCTCATGTAAGTGTTGTTTCTGAGAAAAACTGGTGGTGTGATACTTCGACTTTTCGATCAGTATACTGTGACCGTCTTCAGGGGAATTTGAATGCAGTTGATTTGCATTAAAAAGTTGCTCGTCCATGTTACACTGGTAACAATTTCTGGCAGGACCTCCATTAAATAATTTCGGTACATATTTACTGTAAAACCATGTTTTTCAAGACTGTTGTGAGAAATGTATCATTTTACAGCATTTGTAATAACTTTATCTAGTCCATGGGGGATTTTTTTTAAATTTATTTATTATTATTTTGTTTTAAATTTACCAGCCATTACCAAAATTATACTGTGTACATTGATAATTCTTTATTTGATTTTCAAACAGAACATCGATAATTTCCTGAAGAAAAGGAAAACAACAACTTTGAAATGAAATATTTCACAAAATAACTGCAAGAAGCTTAGTAACTAGGGGCCTATGTTTCTAAATGAAATTATAACGGGACCCTACTGGAATTAATTTACTGTGAAACCATGCTGGTCATGATTATTTTACTAATTTTATATATTTTCCTCAAGTTAAATAGCAACGTTCCGATGAAAAAGCCATCTTCCAGAAACTGCTCTCCAAATACTTACGGTTGATACATCGGTTTGTTTTGCCTACACGTTTGCTGTGCATTGGCATGTATGGTTCTAAGCTACTTATAATTTTATCGTCGGCTATCAACACGTAAGTAAAATCGTCTATTGTGCTCAGTACCTACACGGTAAGACAGCCTTACGTATTGCCACGTTGTAATTTAGTCAACTGGAATAGATCTGTCCGGCGAAATGTTATTGACAAAATGGTACCGTAGTCATTGACAAAATGATTCTTATTTACAGTTGCTAAGATACGAGTGGGTTTGTCTAGCTACCACATCTAAATGCCACGTCGTGCTTCTTTCATGGCAAAATATCTGTACAAAATTGTTAATCAAAAACATAAGCAAAATGTATACGTTTCAAATGAATATTGCAGCACTATAATTATCTCTTAGCGTACATTACTTTTAAACCCCGAATTGTAAACATCAATCACTGCACTTGTTGAAACAATGTTCATGCGATGAACAAATTGCTCTTAACTTTTTTAGATATTTAAACAGATGATATGAGTGATTGTGTAAGGATTTGTATTACCCAAAGGTTCATTTGGATACGTGTAGATAAAATGTTGTCCTTATTGGACAATATCAGGTTTTGGTTTGAAGATATTGATCAAACTGGTCTGGAAGTAATCCAGGCAATACGTGTGTGCGCATACATGCTGCGCGCTGTGTTACATTACAGTAGATATACCAATTACGTCATGACAACTAACCAATCAACTTCGGCCACACTAGGTAGGGGCCTTTGATATTTAGAAATGAAATACCAACGTGTGACGCATGATGATTTTGGTCCATTCGCCAAGTGTCTGCAGTGGAAAGCAAATCATTGGATGACAATTGAGAATAATTTTTCTTTGATCAAATATTAATTGATTAATGAGAAGGAAGCGTTCTCGTGCCATGTAATTCATTGGAATGTGATCAAATCTAATTGGTATTTGTAATACACATTTACATGCGTCTGAACACTTGTGTGTGCAAATGCAATAGCTATTACTTTCTCAGCTAGCGGCACTGTCAAAATGAACAACTTTACTTAAAGCAAAACTGTTACAACTCAGCTCGTTCAAAATGTACACAGATTTGAGACTATTGGCAGTAGCCATAGTCTTGCCTGTCATTCATTTATTATCGTTGGCGTACGGTGACACCATGATAAGATCGGCAGGTTTTTCAAAATCCACGGTATCTGGCCACACACTGCAAAACCGTGTACTCCGTAGATTGGAGCGAGTGAAGTCTCCTACGAGATGCCTTGCGAACTGCCTCCATGACCCCGATTGCGTCTCAGTGAATTACAGTCAAGAAAACGGCATTTGCGAGCTCAATTCTGGTGAAAAGGAAGAGTTTCCCGAAGATGCGGAAGATGCTGAATACAGATATTATGAAATAGATTCGCGTTCTGCTGCGCAAAGTATACAGGTATGTATTGTTTGTTTGTTGGGGTGTTGGGGTGTTTGTTTGTTTGTTTTGTTTTGTTTTGTTTTTATTCTTTTTCGCGCTGAGATAATACCTTTATAATCATATAGATTTAAGGTTGTAGATAATACATTTGTATTCGGTTAGATTCAAGGTTGTATTTCAAACTGATTTGTATTATATATACATAAACGAGGGCACTGTAGAAGTTATAGTTTGGTTCTAATTTCAACTGAATTTCTTTCTGTTAAATATTTTGATATTAACCGAACGTAGAATGACTAAAACGTTCGCTATAGTAAAGCACGAAAGATATAGCGATTACAAGTATCTTTGCAAATTTCAAAACTTTTAGGGCCTGGTCACAGTGTTCCTCCTTCTGTTTTATATAAATCCTGCTGAAGCTGCGCCAATCACCATGGAACTTTCTGAATCTTCCTAACTGACATTAAAGATTTATCGTCCGTTTTGCTATTTTACCAACAATGTCTGGTAATTTTCTTTTTAATTGGAACACTGGTGTGTTACTTAAAGAAAGGAAAGTTAAAGATGAACACAGTCACCGAAAATTACTGGCTCATTTATGCAGCAGCAACGGTAATATGACCTTATCATGTGGGGTATTATTTTCAGTCACTGAGTTAATCTAAAACTAGCACTCTGATTCCATGCCCTGTTGATCATGACGATATTGTCCCTTTAACCATAATAAGCGTGGAGTAAAATGTTCGCCTATTTGTTGTATAATATCCCCAGAACGCTTCGACCGATCACGCTCAACTATTCTTTAGGAACCCCCACCCCATACTAACATAACTGAAACTGGGTGTTCAAGGTTGCCATGAAAACAGTCTATAAATTTAATTTCCACTCTTTAGTGGTAAATACTAGATTATACTGTAAGAGATTGCATAGGCCTATGTGTATTTGTTGTTGTTGTCATATTTCAAATGCCAAAATAGAAACAAATGATTCAAGTGACCACTTCCAATGCATTATGTGAATCCAATATGGCCGCCAATGCACTGCAATATCATATGTATTGCCATTTTCTAGATTTAGTTTTAGGCCGTTTGACAAACAAACATTTTCAATATTGCTATGCCTGTAATTTTATCTGCCTTTATGGTACTAGTTTAGTAAAAAATAAATCCACTTTTGGATCAAAATCTTCAATAATCATGTTTTTGGTACATAACTAACAATTACATCTGTGCATAGTTTGTTGGCAAAAGGATGAACAAAATGAAATAAAGGGAAATATTAAAAATTACGAAAAACATAAATTTCCAAATAACAGGCATAACGCCCCTAATGGTGATACATGGAAGGTTTTGTGGCATCGTTCAATCTTGAGAAACATCACTAAGAAATTTCATTAAAATCAGCTGCACATTAAAAGAATACAACAAAATATCAAAAAAAAACAGGCTTTTGGAAATATCAGAAAAAAACACCATATGAGGACATTGTGCCACCCCACCCTACTCCCACTCCCCACCCCCGAGGCTAGATAGGATTAATAGGTTACATGCATTTTATCTAAAAGTATTTTTTTAAACTGTAAAAATAATGCGTTTTTCAATTGGCTTCGATTAGATACGACAGACTACGACGCCTCTGCCGACTGAAGTAACAAGTGAAGCACCAATAACCGAATCATCATCGACCAAAGCACCTACAACTGAAGTACAGACTTCAGGTTCGTTAACATTTTATATTTGTATTCATACGGACTTAAATTTCTCATTTTAGATGTCGATTTTCGTTTAAATTCAATTTATTTTCTGAGTTCTGAGGGATTCAGCCCCACTGCTAACGAAGCAACCATCAAGCATCGTAGCTTTCAAGTGATTCGAGTGGGCGTTCTCCATCCTAGATATTATAAGGCTCACAATTACGTACACGCGACCAAACTGCTCTATTGACATTGGGCTTATCCAAACAATGGTACATAGGCTACGTGTAAACTGCAATAGCATTTGAGATTGTTTGATGCCGTTGCGTGATTGACTGACTGACTGACTGACTGACTGACTGACTGATTGATTTGGTGTTCGTGCGACATCGCGACACCTCTAGAAATTTGTTTTTTTCTTCTCCTCAATGAGACTTATCGAACAAAAAAAACATAGCTCCAAACTTCACAGAACCTTCAAACATGTTTAGACGATAACATGTAGTTATCAAGAAAGTTTGAACATATAGTTTCGGGTAAAGTTGTGACGTCATGGTGATGTCATCAGATATCGAAATACACTAAAATCAAATGTTAATTTTCAAAAAAATCATATCTCATGAATTACAAAAGATATTTACACAATATTTGCATCATCTTACAGTTCTTGAATAATGTGACATACCGTATACAAACATGACCCCAATCTGACCTCTCCTTCCGGTCGAAACCGGAAGTTTAAGTGAAAGCATGTTTATAAGGTCTTCAACCAACCTGTCACAGCGCCCTTTAGCGGCAGGTTTAGAAAAATAATAAGTGTTTATCTTAAAAACCATAGGAAATTTTAATATTAATTCTGCAAATAAAGTAACTAGTGACATCTTATATTTTCAAACAAATATTTTGATGACGTCATCAAAGTTCAGAGCGCCCCCTCGCGGTATTTTTAAAAAGGGATTATTCCAATCTCCGAAATTGAACCAAAGCAGGTACTATTGTTATTTTTTCATGACCATGAGGAAGTTTCATCGTGTCATATATATGACCTTCAAATCACCTGATCTGACCTTTACTTCCGGTCCAAACAGGAAGTTCAAATTCAACACATTCTAGAGCAAAATTGATGTTTTTCAATATGAAATTAATATTGTTATAATAAAATATTATACACCTTTGCAAAATATGATATTGACATCATTGATGATAATTTGATTGAACCAGAAGTCCACACGAACACCGTGTGTTTGTTCCAACAAACAGTTGAGCTCTAGTTTATTTATTCATTTATTGCCTACCCTGTGGCACAGTCTTCAGGGCGTTGGCTTTGTCTCACAGCAAACTATAGTTGGGGCAGACCCAAGTGTAGTGTTGTACTGTTGTCGGCCCAACTACAACACTATAGTTAGTGCACTAGTTTAAACGGTTTGGGGGAATTTCGCAGAGAAACAAAATTGATAGATATATGCGGGAATGATTTTTTTACAGCAGTATAAACGTTTTCTTTTTTTGTCAGAATATTTTGCGACACAACACAGTACACTGTGTGCTAGTAATGAATCTCCACAAACTGCAACGGTCACAACCGATGGCGGGACTCAAACGAGATATCCTGCAAGCGGATCAGTTACCCCGTCATTGCATCGACTAGAATGTAACGTCACCGCTTCTGGGATCACTTGGTTAGATCTGCACAACATCAGTGGCACATACAACCGTATTGGTAAGTTCAATGAAGATAACAATCTAGAGCACTGAAACATATCCTAGTTCGATGTATCAAAAATGAGTGGGAAAATGGCACGAAAAATAATAATCAAGGGATCCAGTTACCCCGACCCCCTGGTCTGACATTTATTTGAATTGTTCTGTTGTTACTATTATAAATATGAAAATATTATTCATAACCTCCTGGTAACATATTGAATATTTATTTTCCCAAGTTGGAAATTCAAACACTTGATGTGAATTAGTTGCTATGTCTATGTATACATTACAATGTATTAAGGGTCTCTGTGATTGGAATTATCAGAAGTATATAACCTGCATGTAAGCACGGTTTAACAATACTTTCATGGTGCCTACATTTATTTAAAACAGGGCTCGTTATTAGATCATTTCAAAATTGTTATTACTGTATAAATATTTCATGAAACATGTTTAGTGAAATTTGATGAAATACAAAAATGCCTCAGACTACAATAATTTTCATATTAAAAATAACATTGATACGGACTGTTATGTATCCTTAACATCAAACACTAATTACACCACAATATCAGAGTACAGTGTTATTTGCTAGTGTGGACTTACAAAGACAAAATTTTACAAAGTAAATTATTAGAATGTATGATTTTGTTAATCTTTCACAGATTTGATAAATAAGTGAACCTCCAAATGTGTATCGTTTTAAATCCCATTTTTAACCAAATTTGGAAATATACAAATCTAAATTTGGTAAAATGGTAACTTTGCTCTCATTTTGTGAAAGCAGTATACATATATTATTTCATGGTGAAACGTTATTATTGCATTGCTTGTTGTCAGGATTAAGGTCAGAACAGATGACTATTGCAAGGGATCAAGAAGATGTACACTAATGACATCACTATGTGACCCGTTCCCACGATACCAGAGTGCAATGTTCTTTGCTAGTATGGACTTACATTGTAACAATTTTACAAAATCAGCTATTAGATGTATGAGTGATTTCATCTTTCACATTATTTGATCAATAAGTGAGTCCCCAAATGGGTAATGTACCGTTTGAAATCCTTTTTTGAATCAAATCTGGAAATACACAATTTTTATAATACATTGATTTTGCTCTCAATTTGTGAGAGTAGGTTATGTCATGGTGAAATATTATTAATGCATTTTTTTCAGGATTGAGGCCAGAACAGATGACTATTGCAAGGGATCAGGTAGATGTACTATCAGCGGGTCCAGGGATTGATTTTGGATCTTCTCCAAGCTTCTGGATAAGATACATAAACGGTGAGACAACGGTAGGCACAGATGGAAGTCTCGACCCCATTATGAGTGCACCAGGCCCTGCACAAGGGATTACCTACATGTGGATAGGATCTTGGTCGTATGCTGAGTGGTTAATTACGGCGTGTATCCCTGCTTAATAAAAATGCCCATCGCTGTCGCACGATGGGGTTGAATTGCTTTCAACACTGACGTTTTCACAAATATACTACAACGGGCACGAGCAAGCTGAGTTGCGTAATGTATGCCGGTCTTGCTAACTGACATTACCACCTTAATTGTCCAGTGATATAACAATGACTCTTAACAACAGCTATAGGCATGCGTTATTTATGTATGTTGTTTTCAGTTTCATTAATGGAATTAAGTGTATGAACTACACAGTAACCTAACGGGAAATATGAATGGCGGTCATTAGCTACACCGAGTTGCAACGCGTGCGTATAATTATTTGCAAAAAAAATATAATCTTCAAAATATCCTGGTCAAATGCAACTCATTACTCACCACTAATGCTTACTGCAGCGCTATCGCATTAATTAAGCGACGTTGCTCACAGTATACAAATATGAGTGGTACAGTAAAACTAGCCTCCTGAGGTGATCCATGGAGCGTTTTGTTTTCCCGAGGCGATGCTGATGGAAAATTGAACGCTCCAGGGATCACTGAGGGAGGCTACCTTTACTTTACCACGAGTGAAAGCATTCAATGTTGTGGTTGCTATAGACTAGTGCTTTTGGGACCGTCACATACTATTTTCCTGTTTGCTTGGCATTACAGTAAAAATAGGGAATTGGACATGTGACACGCTCTGAACCAATCAAAACACAACATCTATGAGGTGTTATAAAACCAAATGTTCAAAAGAGAATCAACTTTGGAAGATTCTGATCATACTGCAGTAACTGCACTTCGTTTTAATCATAGATTATTTCACTTAATTCAGCGTTTCTATCCTTTGTACGCCATACTGAGTAACTTCATTTTATTGTGAAAATTGATAAATTATCTTATTTTGTTTTCTATTTTAACATTTATTATGTAGTAAATCTTGTAACGTTTACATCCATTTAGTAGTAGCGTTATGTTAGGTCTAGTCATGTTAGTGGTCCACGCCTGTCACCTTAGTGGGTGGATCCAGTATTTTGAAAGAAGGAGGCACACTGTAAAAGGAGGTGCTCACTGTCCCAAAAGTGGAGGCACATTCAAAACGTATGGTAAATTAACGTGCACGGCGCTAAAAAGGGGCCGCCGGATCCACCAATGACCAGTTCCTTAATATTTATAAGGCACATATAAAACTATAGTCTTGATGCAAGACGGTCTTTCTAGTCAGTTACATTATAAGTGATTGACATCGACCCCACATTTATATGTCAATCCACTCTCAGTCGGTATAGGCCGCAAGTGGGCGCTGTGCACGACTTACTACAAAAACTGCCACCAGAGCTGCGAAATAACGCCCTCTATAGGTGGGCTTTATTCGTGTGTATATTACAGTGGGTCGTGATATTAACCACAAAGTAATACCATCTTGCACCAAGAATTATAAACTCTCCCTTCCTGCACAGTAATGTCCTGCATGCACCAACTTTGAGAAGGCCTAGATGATCTGAGGAAACTTTGTGTGGTGGAAGTACAGTAGGAGTAAGGCCTATATGATCTGAGGAAACTTTGTGTGGTGGAAGTACAGTAGGAGTAAGGCCTATATGATCTGAGGAAACTTTGTGTGGTGGAAGTACAGTAGGAGTAAGTCCTATGTGATCTGAGGAAACTTTGTGTGGTGGAAGTACAGTAGGAGTAAGGCCTATATGATCTGAGGAAACCTTGTGTGGTGGAAGTACAGTAGGAGTAAGGCCAACGGTCCTTCCAGGGCCCATTGAGCAATCGTTAAACTATTGAAAGACTATTCAATAATCGAACTATTGAGAGAATAGTTTTATCAATGCTTGAATGCGCTCTGCCAAACTGGCCCTCCTGGGTCAGACAAAAGTGTTATTAAAAAACAGTACTTTAGAATGGGTTTCCTATTTAAATAAATACACATATGAATGTTTTAAATATTTCGCTATCGTAAAGAGATATATTGCACTATTAAGCTTGAGAAGGTAGATCTGATCAATTATTGGACAAACAATATAAACAATTTGTTTAATCCAAAACGAATAGCGAGCATTAGATGTTTGACAACCAACGGTGGTGTGTGTTAAATAATGTATCGATCGTTTCGTAATGTAGTTTGAGACAGTGCTTAGATATCTAGATGTTTGTTAAAAAAATTCATCACAGTATGCGCGTAGGTACTTCACGTACACATAACATTTTACAGTGGACGTCACCCCGTTTAATAGAATTGATCGCTTTAAGTCTATTTTAGTACAAACAAATGTGTCCGAAATGTGTGCACCTTTTAATTACACCTGCGCACAGATGCGATATTTGTGACGTCATGACCGATAAGTCCTATTGTATTCAAGGCTCGTTTGATATGCATACGTAATGGTAACACGTATGCATACTGGCATGAACTGCCCTTAGTAATATAACAACTTCAAATACTGGGAAAATAATTATTAGCAAATTTTAACAAAACAATGTACTCATTTATAGTGAAATTGTGTTTTAAGATTCTGCTGTTAGTCAGAACAATAGAACCGTGCTAGTTGTATCTATACTTGTATAGGCCTATACAGTATAAAGTTAAATGTTAAGTGTATATGAAACAAGAAGCATTGAACTTTATGCTGACATAAATATGCTGACATCATTATGTTGACATTATCCTGACATCACCTTTCTAAATTTTCATTGCCAAATTGTTGGTGTTTTGATACCATTGTCTATATGCTAATTACATTTGCATATTCACGAGCAATTTAATTATGTCACAACGTACGTTGATCTGTGTAAACAAGTTGACTGAATTCCTCGTCTTTTCAAAAGACATTTGTCTTAAATGCTGTACTGTCTTGTTAACTGAGTATTTGGTTACTAATCAGTAAACTTGGACATGGTTTGGGTTTTTGATTTTGTGCATTTTCAGTTTCGCTGTGTAACTGAGTTCCTGTTGTGCTCGCACAAAACAGCGCCCTCGGACAAGCATGTGTGAACATTCTCACAAATATTATATACTTACAAGTACATCCATACAGTATATTCAAATTTCAGTTTAAATTGTCCAGAAGCACCGATGTTTTGTTAAAATATGTATTTTCTTAGAATTGCATTTCATAGACCCTTTTGATATAAAATAAAGTTTTGAATTGTTGATTAGAATTATGTCACTTTGCTTGCTCTTCTTGAGAATGTTAATATTAAATTGTATTGAGGAATAATCAAACAGTTTTCTTTTATAATATTATTTCACTGAAATAAGGCGTAAAGTTGGTTTATGTTCGACTTAGTGCATATAATTTGAAACCTTTACCCCACCATTTCTTTCAACGTGAATGTATGTAGGCTAGAAGCTTATAATATTTATAATAGTTACTTAGCAACATTGTATTACGCTGCTTTGTTATACCTGAGCTACACGTGACAATGCACAA
The DNA here is from genome assembly GCA_029582265.1 of Zoroaster sp. YZ-2022. Lineage (NCBI taxonomy): Eukaryota > Metazoa > Echinodermata > Asteroidea > Forcipulatida > Zoroasteridae > Zoroaster > Zoroaster sp. YZ-2022. The sequence goes on from CM055816.1 coordinate 5,416,431, forward strand.
ACTGCCCCACAAATTAATGCAGGAAATTAAAAAAGGCTTATCAAAACTAGCAAATTCTATGTCGTCGCTTCGCCAAGTATCACTGTTGGTTTAGATAATACTGAACGTAGCGAACACAGTAATGCAGGATATTACAAACCAGTTTCTTTCTGAGGTTAGCCTTGGAAAATGAAGAGTGTAATCATCGCTCTATGACATGGACGCTATCTCTATCAGGTAAATAGAGATATGTAATGGAGCAATTGGGTAAAATTTTAGACGGTCTATGAAATACAGGTTTATGTAGATAAATATTTTACCAAATATCCATGCTTCTGGGCATAAAGATCGCATGGTAATGGTATCCAAACTCGAATTGTCCAGATTCGACGATTAAAGTATTTTGAATGTTTTACAAAATCAATTGCCATACAGAACCATTGTTTCAATAAATTGATAACTTAATTAAACACTTAAAACTATTTGTTTTATCATGCTCGGTATTTCATCATGATATGGTAAAAATTGTATTTCTATGTCATAAGTGATGGTAAATTGTTTGTCTTTTAACACAACAATTGCTTTAATTAAATGCAATGTAGCTATATCAATGTATCACACTTAAATTTGAATATCATATTTGCAGTATTCTGCCATTGCAGATGGATCTCTAATTCCTTTTTGAGTACGGTTTTAAGAGTAAGGTTTGAACTGTCTCTCATGTAAGTGTTGTTTCTGAGAAAAACTGGTGGTGTGATACTTCGACTTTTCGAGCAGTATACTGTGATCGTCTTCAGGGGAATTTGAATGCAGTTGATTTGCATTAAAAAGTTGCTCGTCCATGTTACACTGGTAACAATTTCTGGCAGGACCTCCATTAAATAATTTCGGTACATATTTACTGTAAAACCATGTTTTTCATTTTACAGCATTTGTAATAACTTTATCTGGTCCATGGGCGATTTTTTTTTAATTTATTTTATTTTAATTTTTTTTATTTACCAGCCATTACCAAAATTGTACTGTGTACGTTGATAATTCTTTATTTGATTTTCAAACAGAACATCGATAATATCCTGAAGAAAAGGAAAACAAAAACTTTGAAATGAATATTTCACAAAATAATAGTAAGAAGCTTAGTAACTAGGGGCCTATGTTTCTAAATGAAATTATAACGGGACCCCACAGGAATTAATTTACTGTTAAACCATGCTGGTCATGATTATTTTACTAATTTTATATATTTTCTTCAAGTTAAATAGTAACGTTCCGATGAAAAAGCCATCTTCCAGAAACTGCTCTCCAAATACTTACGGTTGATACATCGGTTTGTTTTGCCTACACGTTTGCTGTGCATGGGCATGTATGGTTCTAAGCTACTTATAATTTTATCGTCGGCTATCAACACGTAAGTAAAATCATCTATTGTGCTCAGTACCTACACGGTAAGACAGCCTTACGTATTGCCACGTTGTAATTTAGTCAACTGGAATAGATCTGTCCGGCGATATGTTATTGATAAATGGTACCGTAGTCATTGACAAATGATTGTTATTTACAGTTGCTAAGATACGAGTCTGTTTGTCTAGCTACCACATCTAAATGCCACGTCGTGCTTCTTTCATGGCAAAATATCTGTAGGAAATTGTTAATCAAAAACATAAGCAAAATGTATACGTTTCAAATGAATATTGCAGCACTATAATTATCTCTTAGCGTACATTACTTTTAAAACCCGAATTGTAAACATCAATCACTGCACTTGTTGAAACAATGTTCATGCGATGAACAAATTGCTCTTAACTTTTTTAGATATTTAAACAGATGATATGAGTGATTGTGTGGGGTGGGAGATGACAACCTTCACGTGGTCCACCCTGTTTCAACTAATGTCATCAAACCGATGTATGCAGCTACTAGCACTCTAAGCTGCTCATCATCATACGAAAGAAGAAGTGATTGTGTAAGGATCTGTATTACCCAAAGGTTCATTTGGATACGTGTAGATAAAATGTTGTCCTTATTGGACAATATCAGGTTTTGGTTTGAAGATATTGATCAAACTGGTCTGAAAGTAATCCAGGCAATACGTGTGTGCGCATACATGCTGCGCGCTGTCTTACATTACATTAGATATACCAATTACGTCATGACAACTAACCAATCAACTTCGGCCACACTAGGTAGGTGCCTTTGATATAGAAATGAAATACCAACATGTGACGCATGATGATTTTGGTCCATTCGCCAAGTGTCTGCAGTGGAAAGCAAATCATTTGATGACAAGTGAGAATAATTTTATTTTATTAATATTAATTGATTGATGAGAAGGAAGCGTTCTCGTGCCATGAAATTCGTTGGAATGTGATAAAGTCTAATTGTTATTTGTAATACACATTTACATGCGCCGTTACACTTGTGTGTGCAAATGCAATAGCTATCACGTTCTCAGCTAGCGGCACTGTCAAAATGAACAACTTTATTTGAAGCAAAACTGAAACAACTCAGCTCGTTCAAAATGTACACGAATTTGAGACTATTGGCATTAGCCATAGTCTTGCCTGTCATTCATTTGTTATCGTCTGCGTACGGTGACACCATGATAAGGTCGGCAGGTTTTTCGAAATCTACGGTATCCGGCCACACACTGCAAAACCGTGTACTCCGGAGATTGGAGCGGGTAAAGTCTCCTATGAGATGCCTGGCGAACTGCCTCCGTGACCCCGATTGCGTCTCAGTGAATTACAGTCACGAAAACGGCATTTGCGAGCTCAATTCTGGTGAAAGGGAAGAGTTTCCCGAAGATGCGGAAGATGCTGAATACAGATATTATGAAATAGATTCGCGTTCTACTACGCAAAGTATACAGGTATGTATTGTTTGTTTGCTTGTTTGTTTTTATTTATTGTTTTTGTTTTGCGCTGAGACAATACATCTATTATCGTGTAGATTCAAGGTTATATTTCAAACTATTTTGTATATACCTACACAATTAGGCTAGTAGAAGTTCGAATTTGGGTGGATATTTGTAAAAAATAAATAAATAAATAAATTTAAAAAATAAAAATAAATAAATAAATAAATAAATAAAAATCAACTTAATTTATTATTTATTTCCGGTAAATATTTTGATATTAACCTAACGTATCAATGCATCAAACTTTCGCTATAGTAAATTAAGAAGGGTTGCGATTACAAGTATCGTTTAAAATTTCGAAGCTTCCAGGACCAGGTCACAATGTTCTTCACCCCACTGTTTAAAATATCCTGAATGCTGCAGCCAATCACCATTAAACTTTCTTAATATTCCTAACTGGCAATTTCTTGCAAGTTACTTATTAATTGGAACACTATTTTACTCCAAAACAAACAAACAAATAATGACGTTAACCATAATAAGCCTCGGGTCACAGTGTTCCTGCTTTTTTTTAAATTTATTTATTTATTTTTTATTTATTTTTTTATTTTTTGCATAATTTCCCTAGAAAGCTTCGACCTTAACTAACGTTTCCTAACTGTATTCTTTAGGAACCCCTCATCTCAAAAGCATTGAAACTGGGTTTTCTTGGTTGCCTTGATAACCGTCTAATTTGAACAGATGTAATCTAATTTCCAATTTCTTGTGGTAAATACCAGATTTTGATATTTTAATACATTTGGTTGTCATCTTTCAAATGCAGACTACATCAAAGACGACTACTGAACAAAGCACCACGCCTGTGACGACTGAAGTAACGACTAGTGAAGCACCGACGACCGAAGCACCTACAACAGAAGTACAGACTACAGGTAACATTTTATATTTTTACTCGTATGTACATACATTTCTCCTTTTAACTGTTTTATGGTTTTGGGGGATTGAATTATTGTCTTATTATTGACAGCACAATTTGAAAACTTAAAATAATGCTATAACACGGAGAGACCAGATACCTTCTATGAGACTTATTTGGTAGAACGTTTTCTGACAAAAGTTGAACATGGAAAATGAATATTTTGTTCATGATAGTGGTATTTTACGATAAGTATAATCCGTTCTATTTGTTATTTGTTTATATATATATATATATATATATATATATATATATATATATATATATATATATATATATATATATATATATATATATATATATATATTTTTTTTTCATTGCCCAACCTGTGGCAATAATTTTAACCGCGTATACATGTACCATGTATTTAACCGGTTGGCAACAACAACAATAAATAAATAACAATATAAAATAAAATTGTAGCAGACTTACGACCAGAAACCAGAGATGTTTTTTGTTTGGCCTAAAAACGTTTTCTCTTTTTTTTTCTCAGAAAATGCTGCTATACAACAAAGTCCACTGTGTGCTGGTAATGAATCTCCACAAACTGCAACGTTCACAACCGATGGCGGCACATCAACGAGATATCCAGCAAGCGGATCATTTACCCCGTCCCTGCAGCGACTAGAATGTACCGTAAACGCTTCTGGGATCACTTGGTTGGATCTTAAAAACATCAGTGGCACATACAACCGCATTGGTAAGTTCAATGAAGACAACAATCTAGAGCACTGAAACATATCCTAGTTCGATGTATAAACGGGAAGCGAGCAAAGAAAAGTTGGCTGATGCCGGACTCGAACCAATGACCTCTCGAATACCGTACGAGTGCTCTATCGACTGAGCTAACCAGCCCCTATGTTGGTGGGCGGTCCACTTATGCCAATTATCTATTGCTCTATGGGGCCAGGTCAGAGGTCAAACCATATCTGCCGAGTGGCCATGGATCAAACCCATACGGCAGTAGCGGGATCACACAACGGGACACAAGTTTTTTACGTGGTTGTACACAGAATAAATAAATAAATAAATAAATAAATAAATAAATAAATAAATAAATAAATAAATAAATAAATAAATAAATAAATAAATAAATAAATAAATAAATAAATAAATAAATAAATAAATAAATAAATAAATAAATAAATAAATAAATAAATAAATAAATATATATATATATATATATATATATATATATATATATATATATATATATATATAAATATATATATATATATATATATATATATATATATATATATATATATAGATATATAAATTAAATCGGGAGGTGATATATATATATACTACTCAAAACAATTTGGGAACACCGGAATAATCTCAGTTAAAGCAAGATTATTTATTTCAAATAAACACAATGTTTCACAGAATTGATGAGAAACAACTGCACAATGAAACAGATGATAAAGGATGCATGTAGTGATTACACATTTCATGACATGACTACTGAAAGAGAGAGGGGGTTGCAAATGAAAATCCCGGTTCATGGAACATTTCAAACCTATTTAATGTTAAAAATCCGGTGTTCCCTAAATTGTTTTGAGTAGTATATATAGGAAGCTGACCTGAAACATTATATAAACTGGAAGCGAGCAAAGAAAATATGGCTGATGCCAGACTCGAACCCGCGACCTCTCGAATACCTAACGAGTGCTCTACCAACTGAGCTAACCAGCCCCTATGTTGGTGGGCGGTTCGCTTATGCCATTCATCTATATAAATATGACTTTATTTGAATTTTGCTGTAAAATATGAAAATATACTGTTACGGTGACCAATGATCTCGCCAGATCAGAAATACCCTGAATTTTTAAGACACAACACAAATTAATCTGGTGCACAAATTGGTCTTAATTTATATATAACTCACTGTAGTGTCTAGCTTACCGGACTCAAGTTCTGGTGTTAGCAGCAGAATGTGGGTTCGAATCCCGGCCGTGACACTTGTGTCCTTGAGCAAGACACTTAACCATAATTGCTTCTCTCCACCCAGGGGTTAAATGGGTACCTGTGAGGGCAGAGTTGGTTGATTAGCCCCATATGCGCTGTAATGGCAGCAATTGAGCTGTATACTCCCCCAGGAGCTGAGAGATGGTTTCAGGAATGATTTTATGAGCCTTATGAGCAGGGGTAATAATATGCGCCTTGAGCACCACTCAGTTGGTGGATGTGCGCTATATAAGTCCACATTATTATTATTATTATTATTATTATTATTATTATTATTATTATTATTATTATTATTATTATTATTATTATTATTATTATTAATATTATTATTATTATTATTATTATTATTATTATTATTATTATTATTATTATTATTATTATTATTATTATTATTATTATTATTATTATTATTATTATTATTATTATTATTATTATTATTATTATTATTATTATTATTATTATTATTATTATTATTATTATTATTATTATTATTATTATTATTATTATTATTATTATTATTATTATTATTATTATTATTATTATTATTATTATTATTATTATTATTATTATTATTATTATTATTATTATTATTATTATTATTATTATTATTATTATTATTATTATTATTGTAATTTTTACAAGTCTGAAATGGTTGGTTTAATAATTTGGAATATCCCAAAATGTGTTCACATAATCAATAATAATAAAAAATAATACTTTAATCTTATTTCTAACTTCCCTTTGTGGAGATTCAAGTCCTATTTTCAATGGTGCTTGTAGTCAGCGACAGAGTTCCACAAGGCAATTTTGCACGAGATAAAGTTTCACAAATCAGCTCTGTGGGGCATATAATCCTCAGCGAAAGACTCTTCTTGAAGCAAACCTGATGGCAATGTTGACCAGCAGATCAAGACGCCACTAACTTAATTTAGTACAATCGCGACTTGAGTTCCAATAATACTGCAACAGCATGGAGGTGTCCATATAAAATCCAGGCTTCGGTATTGTTTCATAGCACTGTCGACAAATGTTCAACTTCTAATGGGTTGAAACTCTTCAGACTAGACATGTTCAACTGGATCAGGGCAGGATTCTCCTTATCCTCTATGAGTAATTCTGCCAATAACATTGCCAGTAAAAATGGGAAAATTTGGGTCAGACAGTCAGAAAAGAACTCAAGCACAGCCTCGGCAAAGATGGCGTCCAAATTTGTACACATGTGAGACTCGAGAGCACAGCTAGAGCGAGATCGAGCTGTGACGTGTGGCGCGCGTGCGCACATATGTATTGTTTACAACATTTAAATATTAACAATTTAAGTAATAAAACAAATGTTCTAAGGCAAATCAGGATACCATAACAATACCCATGTAAAATACTGGATATTTATTTTCCCGACATGACGACAATGCAAACACTCGATGCGAATTACTTGTTATTACGCATTACAATGTATTGTTCAAGGATCTATGCGATTGGAATTATCAGAAGTCTCTTACCTGTATGTAAGCACGGTTTAACAATACTTTCTTTATTTAAGACAGGCCTCGTCCTTAGATCATTGCCAATTTGTTGATAAACATTGCATGTTTTGTGAAATTTGATGAAATACAAAAATGTCTCAGACGATGGTATTTTTTGTTTCTGATTAAAAGGAACTTTGATACGGGTATTTGTATCCTTAACATCAAACACTAATGTGACCCGTTCCCACGATACCAGAGTGCAATGTTTTTTGCTAGTATGGACTTACATTGTAACAATTTTACAAAGTCAGCTATTAGATGTATGATTGATTTAATCTTTCACATATTTGATTAATAAGTTAGTCCCCAAATGTGTAATGTACCGTTTGAAATCCTTTTTTGAATCAAATTTGGAAATACACAATTGTTATAATACAGTGATTTTGCTCTCAATTTGTGACAGTAGGTTACATATGTCATGGTGAAATATTATTAATGCATTTTTTATCAGGATTGAGGCCAGAACAGATGACTATTGCGAGGGATCAGGTAGATGTACTATCAGCGGGTCCGGCGATTGATTTTGGATCTTCTCCAAGCTGGTGGATAAGATACACGAACGGTGAGACAACGGTAGGCACAGATGGAAGTCTCGACCCCATTATGAGTGCACCAGGCCCTGCGGAAGGGATTACCAGAATTAGTATGGGCTCTTGGCCGTATGCTGAGTGGTTAGTTAAGTGGTGTATCCCTGCTTAATAAACAAACTCACGTCCCCATCGCTGTCATATGAAAGGATTTAATTGCTTTCAACAAAACACGTTTCAACACATTTTCGCAAATCACAGTACGCACGCGCACACCGATTCGCGTAATGCATGCCGGTCTAGCTAATAACCAATATACAGCAAAACTGACATCACTGACATGGAGTGTCGTGGCCGAGCGGTCTAGCGTACCGAACTCAAGTTCTGGTGTTGCCAGCAGCAGGGTGTGGGTTCGAGCCCCGGTCGTGACACTTGTATCCTTGAGCAAGGTACTTAACCATAATTGCTTCGTCCTTCGGATGGGACGTAAAGCCGTAGGTCCCGTGTGTTGTATAATGCTCGTAAAGTGGATTGTCGTGCGGTCTAGCGCACTGAACTCAAGTTCTGGTGTTGCCAGCAGCAGAGTGTGGGTTCGAGCCCCGGCCGTGACACCTGTGTCCTTGAGCAAGACACTTAACCATAATTGCTTCTCTCCACACAGGGGTTAAATGGGTACCTGTGAAGGCAGAGATGGTTTGCTCTATATGCGCTAGAAATGGCAGCAATTGAGCTGTATACTCCCCAGGGAGCTGAGATGGTTTCAGGAATGATTTATGAGCCTTATGAGCCTTATGAGCAGGGATAATAATATAATGCGCCTTGAGCGCCACTTAGTTGGTGGATACGTGCGCTATATAAATCTATACATTATTATTATTATTATCACCACCTATAATAAGTGTCGTTGTTATATCCAAACTGACATCACCACCTACAATAAGTGTACTTGTTATATCGATGAACGATATTATCGACAGTTACGCATTGTTTATTTATAAATATATGTTGTGTTCAGTTTTATTACGCAACTGCGTAGAATGGTATATTTGCCGGAAAGTATAATCTTCACATTACCATAGTTAACTGTGACGTATTACTCATAACTACTGCTTACTGCAACGCTATTGCATTAAGCGACGTTGTTGTTAGTATACAAATATAGACGTTCTTAAACAATCACAGGACAACATCTATTTATGAGGTGTTTTAAAACCAAATGTTCCAAAGAGAATCGACTTTGGAAGATACTAATCAATTACTGCAATTGCTGCAGCTCGTTTTCATTATAGAATATTTCCCTGGATTCATGGTTTCTTTCCTTTGTAGACCTAGGCCATACTGAGTAATCTAAACTTATTGTGAATATTGATAAATTCTCGTATTGTGTTTTATATTTCAACACATGCACGATGCTGACCGGAAAGGCGCAATAAGTAGCGTGCCTTTTTAGAATGTTTTTCTTATGTCAATATTGTAAAACCTGGTTAAATAGTTTGAGTGCAGTGTACATCAGTTTGATAATTGTGAAACCAAATTTGTTTGTGATAACTGTTTGTGGTAATCGACATGACCATGTCATGTTTATAGGCAATAGGTGGCGCTATTTAAGTTTGATGGTATTTTTACCAGAAGAGCAATTATTTTCCCAGCACACTTTTTCACAAGTAGGGTTTGAAGAAGCTTTGCATAGGGAAGTGCAGTATGAGTAAGGTTTATGGTAGCACTATGTAACAATGTTTTAAGAAATAGTTGGTTCTGTGAATAACCAGTGATGAGATAACTTGACGTTTGGATTAGTTTGTGAATATTTATTGATAATTTTTGTTTGTTTTATATTTCAACACTTCACTTGCACGAGCTTGACCGCGAGGGAGCAATAAATAGACTCTTTTTAAAATGTTTTTCTTACGTCACTATTATTGAACCAGGTTAAAACTTCAATACAGTTTGAGTGCATAGTGTTCACCAGTTTTAAAAATTGGCACACGTCAATATACTCACGTCGGTGTAGGGCAAAATTAAATCAATAGTTTTATAATTGTCAAGCCAAATTAGTTTGTGGTAATCGGCATGACAATGCCATATTGGGCAATAGGTGGCGCTATTTAACTTTGATGGTATTTTGCCACAATGGCCGACATTTTTAGCAATGTTTGTTTTTATTTATTTATTATTTTATTATAATTATTGTTTATAATTGTTATATTTTCCCCACAATTTTTCACAAGAAAGATTTGAAGAAGCTTTGCGTGGGAGAAGTGTAATAGGAGTAAGGTTTGCGGTAGCTGCATGTTACAATGTCTTAAGAAATGTAGAAAGAGTTCGTTCTATGAATAACTGGTGGTGAGATAAATTCACGTTTAAATTAGTATGGTCTGATCTTGTACAGAATGCTGGATATAGGAACTCCATCCGTAGTTGGGTGAGTGAAACTGGAATCTTTGGGAGAGCGTGCGTGGTGTGTGAGAGAAAGCACAGGGTGGGAGATGATGGGTAGGATAGTGGCTGAAGGTATACAAGACCCAAGCCTGGGGATGGGTGTGATGACTGTGGATATAGAGGATCCGTTAGAGGGTGTGTGGGTAGGATAGTGGCTGAAGGTATACAAGACCCAAGCCTGGGGATGGGTGTGATGACTGTGGATATAGAGGACCCGTTAGTGGGTGGGTGGGTGGGATAGTGGCTGAATGTATACAAGACCCAATCCTGGTGGTGGGTGTGATGACTGTGGATATAAAGGATCCGTTACAGGATGTGTGGGTGGGATAGTGGCTGAAGGTATACAAGATCCAAGCCTGGGGATGGGTGTGATGATTGTGGATATAGAGGATCCGTTAGTGGACGGGTGGGATAGTGGCTGAATGTATACAAGACCCAAGCCTGTGGATGGGTGTGGTGATCCTAGATATAGAAGGGGACATCAGATGTCACTGACATAGCAACTGATGCCTTGGTGTTACGGCTCAGGGTAACCTGGGGTGGGTGTGGTGACTGTTGATCTATAGAAGATGCGTTGGTTGGGATAAGGGGGCACAAGATGTTAAAGGTAGAAGCCGATGTCTTGGTGAACGGTGTGTTGCATATGGATTTCTATAGCCTCTCTGATGAGTCTTGGGTTCTGTTTCTGGACTGGAACGATGGTCTGTGCAATAAGCTTTCTGCTAGTTGACTTGGTGGTCTGTATCGTGGCATGCTTAACGACGATGACTGACTTGTCAAGATCCCATCTGTGTTCTTTTGCTCAGTGTTCCTTGAGCCTGGTGGGTAATGTCATGTTGGGAATGTAGGATTAGTTTAATTAAATGTTATTTGCAACAACAAAATATCGATTAATGCATTTAGAATCTTACCAAGTCTAGCCTTGACCAAGGCCGTTGTAGTGCGCGCTTACCTGTACAGTACCGATTGCTGGACCGATTGCTGTATATCTACACACTGCATTGGCCAGTGCGATCTCCACGGCCATATATAGGGCACATACAGGTACACTGTACTGCTAGAGCAACAACCGAGTCGTGTGTACGACCTGGAGTTGTGAATTGCGACCTCGTACACGTTTAAAGTTAAACAATCCTTATGGGCAATGAATGTTCAATGCGTCATCTATGTGCAATTACAATGTACATGGTGAGTCACATAGATCCGCAGACTGTGTGATGGGCATGTGCGCTACGACTTAATATCGAATAGCTATGCGGGACGATATGTCTAGTATCTTGGCTTTCGCTAAATTTATTATGCTACCAAACCGTTCCAACGCGTCTAGGTCAAGGCTACACCTAGACAGGTTAGCATAATGCAGGCACTCGTTAATTAAAAAAAAATACTTTTTATTATTCTTAATGTGTTATATTTGTTATATTGATCAGTTGAACCACACACACAAAAACACACGATATGCACATTAGAAACCGTTAGAATATGGACCGCCAACGTGTACATGGTATGAATGTACTCCACAAGTGTCGTATTCATAATAGAGTACGTCATGTGTTACGTCACATTCGTATATATGCACACGTTGGAGGTCCATCTGATAGTGGTTCCTGTTATTGATTAAGCACATATTTCGGCACATTTCAGTGAACTTTGAATAAAGACCGTTTTGAACGGACAATTGCGTGTGTATCAATTTGAGTTCGTTATTTTGTTTCGGCATCAATCTTTCGTACGGATTATAATTAAGTAATTTTGTAAAAATGTGTACACTCTATTTAAGGGAAGGTGCATCATTGATCTGTGGAGCAGAGTGACTAGACTAGACTAGACTAGGCAGTGTTTCGTGAAAGTGAAGACGAGAGAATGCGAAGACACACGCGAACCTTGCATTATCATGCATATTAGACCATGGGATGAACAGTGAAATTGCTTCAAACCGTGATACCCTCTTTTGGACCACGAAATCTGGATGTATAATTGAGGAAATAAATATAAAAATGTCAAAACACGATATTGCTTGTCATATAAGTTGTACATAATCTCTAAATCTATTTGAATTTGACGAAAATTTCGTGATTAGAAAGCTCTGGTGAATCATTGGTCTGTGGAGCAGAGAGTGACTAGACTAGACTAGAGAGTGTTTGGTGAAAGTGAAGAAGAGAGAAATAAATAAATTAATTAATAAATAAATAAATAAATAAATAAATAAATAAATAAATAAATAAATAAATAAATAAATAAATAAATAAATAAATAAATAAATAAATACTTTACTTTTTCAAAGGAAAACTTTATTACAAATTCCTTGAAATAGCAGCATATAATTTATACAGATATATACAAAATTAAAAGAATTATAAAGAAATACATTCAGTACCTTAATACTTGTGAATTAAGACAATGAAAACTAGAAAAAACAATATTTTAACTAAAAAATGCCACAAAGGCCAAGTTGCTACCTTCGGAAGCTGGAAAACCCCAAGTCCTTCCAAAGGGTAGCAACAGGGCATAGGGGTTTGAGGGTAGTAGAGCAAAGATGAAAAACAGTAAAGTACATTTTGAATTTATCGATACCCTTGTCTTGGGGAGGGGAGGGGGAGGAGAAAGGGGAGAGAAATAAATAAATAAATAAATAAATAAATAAATAAATAAATAAATAAATAAATAAATAAATAAAAAATGTTTAAGCTCCAAATGTTTTTATTTATGTGTTTGTTAATGGGATCAAATGGGGATGCGTTTACTGAGATCATTTGGATCACAATTTTGGGTAGCATTATAACTGTATTTTGTACCCAATATTTGATGTATTTACCACAAGGCAGACATGATCACATCTGTTGATACTATTTATGTTGTATATTTATGTAAATGACGTCAGATTGTTGGTTGTACTGAAGACAACATTTGTGCCAATTTCCGTGGCCAACGGATATACATTAAGGAAGTTATGTGGAAAATACTATCTTTGACCAAAATATTTGAATCATCAATCTCCAAAATAAAGAGCCATTGATGTCTAAGGGTCTGATGAAAGGGCTTGTTTCCATCAAGCTCAAATGGTCTTAATTTATTATTAAGAGTGCTACTTAGACTGATTGTGTTGTACACAGTGTCCAATGTGTCTGGAACAATGCCAGTGATCATTGGATACAAATAACAATACTAACAAAACAAGCTCAGATAGAATTTAAAGCCAACAAAAAAGTCTCCAGTTTTGGTAATAATTATTTGTTTAAAGTGATACATACTGATATATGTAGACTGTTATTGGAATCAGACCAAATTGTCCATACATAAAGTGAAATATATTGATATAATGTAGTCTATTATTGGACTCAGACCAAATTGTCCATGCATAAAGTGATATATATATTCCAAACCACCTGCTGCCTGGTAGGTCATTCCTTTTTAGGATCAGGCTAGGAGAAGGCAACTCTGATCTAAAATCCACCTGCTGCCTTGTAGGCTATGCCTCTTTAGGCAAAGGCTAGGAGATGCACACTTCGAACAAGAAAGCTGCACCTTCTTGGGCCGCCCTACACGTGGCAGTTTCTGCACCTGTTGGGCAATGACCCTCTGAAGGCGAGAGGGTGGTGAGAGGACTGCACGACCGCTCAACACCTAAAACATCTGTGTGCTGGTAAGACATGCAGGTATCCTGCCCAAGGCACCTGACACCCACACCAGCCCATACCCCCCAAGTCCTGCGGCGATGGAGAAGTGGCGACGGGAGCAGGCAGAGGATGTTGCTTGGAGCTTCTAGTCATGACTCTGCACGTAGGCGGCTGTAGGGTGATGGCCGTCCACCGTACATCGGGGTAGATACGGTGCCCGTGTCCTCCTACAGCGACAGAGCAGCCCTATCTAGGGATGGCACTGCTCTCCCCACATGGGGAAGGGGATATAAAAGGTTCCCTAAAAAAAGCCTGCCCCACTTGAGCTTGGTAGGCAACCGCACCTACCTGGCCATCCATCTCAGCGGTCGAAAATACAGAAAACAGAGAAAACCCCTAATTCTTGGAGCATGGAATGTCCGGACCCTGCTCGACAGAGGCGATCGACCAATGCGCCGCTCAGCCCTCATTGCCAGGATGCTTGGCCGCTACCAGATTGACATAGCTGCCCTGAGCGAGACCAGAGTCGCCGGTGAGACTCAGTTTGAGGAAGTTGGAGGAGGTTACACCTTCTACTGCATTGGGAAGCCTGAAGATGACGTGAGAACCTCCGGAGTTGGATTTGCTATTCGTACAAACTTAGCAAGAGAACTTGACAGCCTGCCTCGGGGCATCAGTGACCGTCTCATGACATTGCGCATCAGGATAGGAAAATATCAATATGCAACCATCATCAGTGCCTATGCTCCCACCATGACCAATCCTGAGGATGCCAAAGAAGCCTTCTATGAAGAACTCAGCAGCCTCCTCACTAAGGTTAGCCACAAGGACAAGCTCTTCTTACTCGGGGACTTCAATGCCCGAGTGGGTTCAGATCATGTTACGTGGCCTAACATCCTTGGTCGCCATGGCACTGGCAGTTGCAACTCCAATGGCCTACGCCTGCTGTCTCTGTGTGCGCAGCATGAGCTGTCTATCACAAATACCCTCTTCCAACAAGCCCACAGATACAAGAACACCTGGATGCACCCCCGCTCCAAACAGTGGCACATGCTAGACTACGTCATAGCCCGCCAGAGAGACAGAGGTGACGTGCACATCACACGCTGCATGAGAGGTGCGGAATGCTGGTCAGACCATCGTCTACTCAGGAGCAAAATAAACATCCAGCTTGCCCAGAAGAGGAAGACAGCCCGAGACAAGCCCATGCGTAAGCTCAATGTTGGACGCTTGATACGTGACAACAATGCGCTAGAAGAAAACATCACGGAAGCGCTGCGCAGTTTTGACCCAGAGAATGGAGAAATGGAAGAACAGTGGAAGATCTTTAAGGAAAGTGTCTACACTGCTGCTGCTCATACTCTCGGTTTCGTCAAAAGGAAGCACAGAGACTGGTTCGACGAGAATGATACCGAGATTGACATCATCATCAACAGGCTCCATGAAGCCCACAAGCAACATCTTGATGATAAGGCTTGCAGCCAGAAGAAGCAGCAATACCAACAAGCCAAGCAAAAGCTGCAGCAGAGGACCCGGCAGATGGAAAACAACTGGTGGGATAAGATTGCGGAAGATCTTCAGCTTGCTGCTGACATGAAGGACTTTCGGTCTTTCCATGCAGGCCTGCGTGCTGTCTACGGGCCCAAAACCACTGGCTCAATTCCAGTCCGCTCCTCTGACAAGTCTGTCCTGCTCACTGACAAGAGTGACACCTTAGCACGCTGGGCAGAGCACTTCAGCGAGCTCTTAAACAGAGAGTCCCCAATTTCTGAAGAGGCAATTGCCACAATACCCCAGCTGCCAGTGAAAGTTGAACTGGCTGACCCCCTACCAGTGCAGAGACAGTGAAAGCACTCCAACAGACCACTTTTGGAAAGGCACCAGGAGGTGATGGGTTGCCCGCAGACATCTACAAGAGAGGAGGTATGGCACTAGTAGAGAAGCTAACGTCCCTGTACCAGGTAATCTGGAAGAAGGGTGAAGTCCCTCAAGACTTCCAGGATGCATCCATAGTGCATATCTACAAGAGGAAAGGGGACAGGGCATCCTGCGATAACCATCGCGGTATATCCCTCCTGAGCATCGCAGGAAAGATACTAGCGAGAATCATCCTCAACCGGCTCATCAGCCATGTAGCTGAGAATGCTGTCCCTGAATCCCAATGTGGTTTCCGCGCGGGCAGAGGTACTTGTGACATGATCTTTGCCATCCGCCAGCTGCAAGAAAAGTGCAGAGAGCAGAACAAAGGCCTCTATATGGTGTTTGTCGACCTCACCAAGGCCTTTGACACGGTCAATCGAGAGGGCCTATGGCAGATCCTTGGCAAGTTTGGCTGCCCAGAGAAGCTGATCTCTCTCATCGCTTCCTTCCATGACGGAATGCAAGCCAGGGTCCAAGAGAATGGTGATGCATCCGAGCCGTTCCCAGTTAGGAACGGAGTGAAGCAAGGATGCGTTTTGGCACCAACCCTCTTTTCCATCCTATTCTCCGCAATGCTGCTGGATGCTTTCACAGACTGTGAAAGAGGTGTTTACATCCAGTTCCGCTTCAGTGGCAAACTCTTCAACTTGCGGAGACTCCAGGCAAGGACCAAAGTGTTTCAGGCTCTACTGCGGGAATTCCTCTTTGCTGATGACTGTGCACTGACAGCTACCACTCCCGATGACATCCAGCACATTGTGAACCGCTTCTCAGTATCCTGTAAGCGCTTTGGTCTGACTATAAGCCTGGGGAAGACAGAGGCCATGTTTCAACCACCTCCATCACCTCAGAACCCTGCTGTGCTCCCCCAACCACCAGTGACCATTGACAATACGGATCTCAAGACCGTGGAGAAGTTTTGCTACCTAGGCAGCACCATCTCTAGCAATGGATCTCTGGACGATGAGATCTCATTGCGCACCTCCAAAGCCAGTTCATCCTTTGGAAGACTGACAAAGAGGCTGTGGCAAAACCATGGCATAAAGCTGCACACAAAAACTGCTGTCTACAGAGCAGTAGTCTTGAGTGCCCTACTCTACGGTTGCGAAACTTGGACAACCTACCGTCGTCACATCCAGCAGTTGGAACGGTTTCACCAGAGGTGCCTGCGCTCAATATGCAACATCAAGTGGCAGGACAAGGTGTCAAATCTCGAGGTCCTGCAGAAGTGTGGTCTACCCAGCGTTGAAAGCCTGATCATCAAGGCCCAGCTCCGGTGGGCAGGTCATGTTGTCCGAATGCCTGATAGCCGCATACCAAAGATGCTGCTCTACGGGCAGCTGAAGGAGGGACAGCGTGGCCTGGGAAGACCCCTTCTCCGCTTCAGAGACACACTGAAGGCCAACCTCAGGAGCTGCAACATTGATGCAGCAAACTGGGAGGATAAAGCTGCCGACAGGGAAAGGTGGAGGCATCAGGTTACCCAAGGCATCGAGACCTTCGAACAGGCAAGAGCGGAATCCATCCAAGACAAGAGAGACCGCAGGAAACGTGGACCTCTCACCTCAACACAGGACAAAATTCCCTGCAGTATCTGTGGGAGACTGTGTGTCCCAGGGATAGGGCTACGCTCCCATATGAGGAGCCATGCTAAGAGGAAATAACTGCCTGTCTACTCATCCGTCGGATCGACGGGAGACTCCACCATATATATATATATATATATATATATATATATATATTTATATATTTATATATTGATATATATATATATATATATTTATATATTTATATATTGATATATATATATATATATATATATATATATATATATATATATATATATATATATATATATATATATATATATTGATATATATATTGATATATGTAGTCTGTTATAGGAATCAGACCAAATTGTCCATACATAAAAGTGATATATATTGATATATGTAGGCTGTTATTGGAATCAGACCAAATTGTCCATACACAAAGTATGGTGGCTAAGAGAGGCCGGACAAATCGAGCAAACGTTCATACCCCATTTAAAACACAGCACGGCAGAATTGATTTTGTCGAAAAATTCAAGCAGGAATAATATTGCTACGTGGCACGCTATCGAGTTAAACTACGTCGTCAGTACTTGGATTCCGAGCAGTCTCGTTATTGATCGTATTATGATTGATGGCTGATTAAGATTTGTATACAATAGAATGACGCACATCGAGGTTTCTGATTAATCTGCATGGCTGCTCCTCAGTTAGGCGAGTTTTTTGTGCTCCAGTATCTTTGTATTATAATTAGTATATACCGTGTCATGGCCGAGCACTCTAGCGCACCAGACTTGCGTTATGATGGCTGAGTCGTCAGACTTGTGTTATGATGGCTAAGTCTAAGGAAAGTTTAAGGATTGATGTTGGTCCAATGACCACAAGTAATATTATAAAGCGCTTAGTATGATATCGTGATAGATTTCGGGCTATATACAACCCCAATATTACTATAATTATTATTATTGCGTAAGCTAATACATGGGGTGGGAGATGACAACCTTCACGTGGTCCATCAACTAATGTCATCAAACCGATGTATGCAGCTACTAGCACTCTAAGCTGCTCATCATCATACGAAAGAAGAAGAAGAAGCTAATACATTATACTTATATTGAATGAATAGGGTACACTTCCCGATTCACTTCTCTATACAGAACTGTACTCTTGAACTCGTGTAAACTATTATGTGATATGAGAAAACTATCAATTTAGTCTTTTAGCAAACAGAACAATAGCGTCAAATTAGTACAACTCTGTCCAAAAAAGTACAACTATACGGGTGGTATTTTAGTATTCCATGTTCTGGTTAAGATTAAATAATATATAAATAAAAACACAAAAATGGTACAATCTCTTATTTCGCCTGTTATAATTAACGCAGTTTTAAATATTTGTGAATATTGTTTTGTAAGGTACACACGTTTAAAAATATAATTATCTGTATGTCTTAATACTTAGGCATATTAATAATATTTCACTTTAACAGAGTATAGTAAACATAACATTATATACGCGGCATATTAAAAACCAAAGTAAAATTCTGCATGAAGCTTACTACACAGACAGCCATGCGTTGTGCTGATTAAAATAAGCCTGTTATTTACTTGGTTCGTCGTAATCGTCCCGCCAATTAAGTAATACGTGGGTTTCTATGTGTTATAATATTGTTTCCTAGACAACGAGATTCACACAATTGACGATTAAATAATACGTCAGATTTGCTCCAAATGGCTCAATTACTAAATGGCAACCTTCGGATATGAGCTGACACATTGCTATCAGAGGCTTTGATATCGACACAAAGAGACGTTCGTTGAGGGTATATGACGTATAGTACACCGACAGACATTGTATCAGTATTGCTTAAAATTCCACCAATACTAAGTGGCAACCTTTCGGAACTAAGCTAATAATAATAAATAAATAAATAAATAATTATGTGGACTTATATAGCGCACGTATCCACCAAACTGGTGCTCAAGGCGCATTACATTATTACCCCTGCTCATCAGGCTCATAGATCATTCCTGAAACCATCTGAGCTCCCTGGGGAGTATACAGCTCAATTGCTGCCATTTCGGCTCATATGGGCTAATGAAACACAACAACCAACTCTGCCCTCACAGGAACCCATTTACCCCTAGGTGAAAAGAAGCAATTATGGTGAAGTGTCTTGTTCAAGGAAGAACAAGTACCACGGACGGGATTCGAACCCACATTCTGACGACTCAGCCATTAGAACACAAATCCGATGCACTAAACCGCTCGACCTTGGAAAGCTAATAGCTATTTCAAGAGGGTGGGTAATTAAAGTCATTGTATGGAGGATATCAATGCGTTCGTGGAATTAATAAACCTCTCCGCATGTCTTTAATTAACCGACTTCGGTAAAGCTGATGATGGTATTAATATTCCTGATAATTTATTCCGAAATGCTGCCGTTTTTATGAAATTACATTTGCCAATGATTTCTAGAATTTCGAAAAAAGGTATTCTTTAAATTGTACACTGCAAAAACTGTGGTGTTAAAAACTACACCACTGGTGTTTATAATTATTAATTTCCATGTAGCCTATGTACCATTATATGGATAAGCCCAATGTCAATAGAGCAGTTTGGTCGCGTGTACGTAATTGTGAGCCTTATAATATCTAGGACGGAGAACGCCCACTCGAATCACTTGTAAGCTACGATGCAGTGGAGCCGTACAGTGGGCCAAAGTGAAACCGTCGGGTCAGAGCACAAAGGACCTATAAATAAATTGCAATACCATTTTTTAAGAAAACTGAATTATTTGGATTTATGTTTTATTTAACAATGGGAGTACTCACAATTTATATTTAGCACTCAAGACCCATTATCTTGTACTTAATTAGGTAATTAATCTTATAAGACCTTTTGTCATTAAACAAATAACATTGTCAGGAAGTGTGTGTAAGTCCTTACAGCTCTGAGCAGACGAAACAATCTCAATATATAAATATATATAAATATATATGATACAAAATATATAATAGGTAATCACGGCCGTGGAATTTTACTTTTAAAGCAAAATTCAATTTAAGCATATAATTACATGGTACATGCGAGTGTGCAATGACAGTTTTTGGGTTACTTTGTCCCTTTAACGCTTCCGTATATTTCACATGTGTTTATGAAATATTGTACTGGTTGGGCAATAAATGATGTTAGATTAAATATATTGATCAAAGTGGTCTTGAAGTAATCCAGGCAATATGTGTGTACGCGTATACGCTGCGCGCTGTCATACATTACATTACCTATGTCAAGTACACCTTGACAACAGCTAACCAATCAGATTCGGCCACACTAGCCATTTGGAAACGAAATATCAACATGTGACGCATGATGATTTTGGTCCATTCGCCAAGTGTCTGCAGTGGAAAGCAAATTATTGGATGGCAAGTTAGAATAATATTTGTTTGAGCAGATATTAATTGATTTATGAGAAGAAAGTGTTCTCGTGCCATGTAATTCGTTGGAATGTGATAAAGTCTGTGATAAAGTGTTCTTTGTAATAAATTCGTCGGAACACTTGTGTGTGTAAATCCAATAGCTATCACGTTCGCAGCTAGCGGCACTGTCAAAATGAACAACTTTACTTGAAGCAAAACTGTAACAACTCAGCTCAAAATGTACACGGATTTGAGACTATTGGCTGTAGCCATAGTCTTGCCTGTCATTCATTTATTATCGTCTGCGTACGGTGACACCATGATAAGATCGGCAGGTTTTTCAAAGTCCACGGTATCCGGCCACACACTGCAAAACCGTGTACTCCGGAGATTGGAGCGGGTAAAGTCTCCTACGAGATGCCTGGCCAACTGCCTCCGTGATCCTGATTGCGTCTCAGTGAATTACAGTCAAGAAAACGGCATTTGCGAGCTCAATTCTGGTGAAAAGGAAGAGTTTCCCGAAGATGCGGAAGATGCTGAATACAGATATTATGAAATAGATTCACGTTCTGCTACACAAAGTATACAGGTATGTATTGTTTGTTTGCTTGTTTGTTTTTATTTATTGTTTTTGTTTTGTATACATTATTTATTGCAAATTTCAAAACTTTTAGGGCTGGGTCACAGTGTTCCTCCTTCTGTTTTATATAAATCCTGCTCAAGCCAATCACCATGAAACTTTCTGAATCTTCCTAACTGACATTTGCTATTTTACCAGTAATTTCTGGTAATTTTCTTTTCAATTGGAACACTCTGTGTTACTTAAAGAAAGGAAAGTTTAAGATGGGTATTTATACTTTTTCCAAACCAAAAAATATCAGAATCGTTGTGAAATCGTGATTAATCGTGATAGATCGTGATAAATCGTAATGAAATCGTTATGATCGTTGTGTAAATCTTATGCTGGGTTTACACTAGGCCACGATGTCCACGATCGCCACGATTTGAGAGAATCATGATGAGCGTGGGGGGTCGTGGGATCGAATCGTGATGATCTTGAGGGAACTTGGTGGAATCGTGATCATCGTGATGATCGTGATGATCGTGACAACATTTTTGACTGTCAACAATTTTGTCACGATTATCACGATTTGACGCCAAACCTTGAGAGAGCGTGATAGAACGTGGGAATCGTAGTAGAGCGTAGTAGAGGGTAACAGACCTTAACAGAACGTAACAGACCTTAATGCGCCATCGTAGGGGATCTTGGTGAATTTGGAAACACGATTCCTTCAAGTTTCACCACGATCCCACCACGTTTCTATCACGCTCTATCACGCTCTACTACGATTCGTCAAGATACATTGAGTAGCATGAGTAATTTCATCACGCTCTGACACGTTCTGCTACGATCATCCCGATTGGCTCCCACGCTCTGTCACGCTCTGATCAGTTCCCGCGCGATTCCCACGATGTGTATGGAAGGGCTCCAGCGCTCTCCAAGATTCATTGCGTTTTCAACACTCTACACGAAAACATCTCAGCTTTGACCAGCTATAGTTTTTGGATTTGACTTGTAGAACAGAAGTTTGATCATCAAAGATGCCAAGAATGAAGTAAGGCATGTTTTGATCTGGGTCACCATTGGGCAAAGGGCATGGTGGTGGAATCGCTATGGTACCCTCCTGTAGGCATTCAGACAGCTCTGAGTCATTGAAAATCTGTGCATCTGACATTATGACCCATGCCACCCAATTCAATCCAGATGAACTTGTAGTCAGCATCCACCAATGCCAGGAGTGGGATGGAGAAGAATCCCTTGTAGTTATGGTACAAGCTGCCTGAGTGTGCTGGCTTTTGGATAGCTACATGCTTTCCTTCCAGAGCCCCTAATTGCATGTGGCACATTCCATTGCTTCTCGAATTGGTCTGCTATGGCTTTCCATTCTCCACAGGTGATAGGACAGGAGACAACTTCATCTTTATATGCTTCGACAATGGCCTTACAAACTTCTGGAACAATATGGCATATGGAGGAGCGACTACATCTGAAGGCATAGGATAGTGAAGGGTATTTATCACCAGTGGCCAGATGTCTTAGGGTGAGGGCCAGCCTCAATCCAGGTGATAGGGGTTCTCGAAGTCTGGTAATTTGCTTCTCTATGCTTGGTGTTATTCTTTCCAGGATCTCATCAAATAGATCTGGAGGCATCCTTACATAGTTGGCGTAGGTGCTAACATCTTCACACCTGAGTTATCTGTTGAGAAGTTGAGAATAGTGCCCCAACTCAGTAGCGCACCCAAGGCGGGCTCGGGGGGCTCGAGCCCCCCCGCCCAAGGGCCCGCTGATGTTTTATTATTTTTTTTTTAAAGAAGGGGCCGGGAAAGAGAGCAAAATCTGAGCCCAAGTCTTGTCTACAGAGGAGTTCGGCAAGGAGTAGGGCAGTGGTACAAGGGATGGGGACTCAGGAGACTCAAGCTCCCCTCCAAAAGTTGTCCATTTATTCCACTCACTATTATATTTTACGGCGTTGCGTATGCATGTGCATGTAGCTTGAAGGGCCACCAGTATATATAACAAGCATTTTTAGACATTCTCCCCCTGCCATGGTGCACCCTGATCAGGAGCAGCTTTACTTAATTTTATTTTCATTTTCTGTTGTCCGTTTCTCTTGTTGAGGTCGTTGACTGTCGTTGAGGTTACTCGTAAATGTTTTTTTAAATTTAAACACGCCCGCATTATAATCAACTCCTTTCCAGTTTGTACACAATGGCTCAGGATCGGGTTTTAATTTACAAAGATTATGCGACACTGTTTTAGCAAACACCGATTGGATAATATTGGGATTTGGTTTTGCCGCCAAATTCGTGTTTGAGAAAATTTAGCTCCGCCCGGAATGATCACAAACTTTACGTCCGCGCAATGAAAATATTTAAATATAGAAATCTTGCAGACGAAACAATTAGCTCAAGTTCTTTACATCAAGAGGAGGAAATTATATGGAAGGTAAAACCCTACGAGTCTGAATCATGTCATAATGTCTTCTTTTTATGACTAGAAACCACCAGGAAACATTTAACATGTGCCGTAGGTTCACTGACGAGCACGATTAGGGACATGGCTACAGCCGCGCCAGCGGTTATGGTTTGGGTCCGCCATGTCTCTCCTCCATATTGGATTTAAAAAAAAAAAAATGTTTGAGGCCCCCCCCCCAATAAAATCCTGGGTGCGCCACTGCCCCAACTGGTGCCTTCTGTCTGCACTTAACCATGGTCTCACCCACCACCTCCTAGGCCTTCTCCTTCTTCTCCTTCCTCTCTCTTCTACCCTGCCCTGTTCTGTCTGTTCTTGCTGCTGCTGCTGCTGCTGCCTCTTTTTTTTTCGAGCGACTATATATGCATAAACCAGAATTGCCAATTCAGCATCTTCTTCATCTCTCGGATGCATGGTTCCTCATTGGTATCTCTGGAGAGAATGAGAGGGTGACCCCTTGCCTCCTTTTTATACCCCAATCGTGCTCCAAGCGTGGCAATCTTGCTCAAATCGTAGTCATAAATCGTAGGAGATCTTAACAGAACTTGATGAACGTGAGAGATCTAAACAGAACCTAACAGAACGTGACAGAACGTGAGAGCATATCGTGGTGATCGTAAGAGAACTTGAGGGAACGTGATGAAAATCGTGGCAGACCTTGACCAGAATCGTGTTGGCTTCGTAACAAAACGTACTCAGAGAGTAGGAAAGCGTATGAAAGCGTAGAAAAAGCAATAAATCGTGGAGCTCCAGGCTTTTTTTGAATCGTGCAGATCGTGGCCATCGTGGCCCCAGTGTAAACCCAGCATTACTGCAATCGTTATAAATCGTTGTCATACTTGGTCATCCGTAGTGTAATCTTAACATTCGCAGTGTATCCGTTGAGCATCCGTTGTGTATCCTGTGTACATCCCTAGTCATACGTAATGCTTCCTGTGTGCATCCCTAGTGCATCCGTGGTGATTTCTGCCACGATTGTACAAAGGATGTTCACGTATGTCTACGATTGCTCATGATTGCCATTACGTATGGACTACGTATGGCTAGGGATGTACACAGGATACACAACGGATTTTTTCCCCCACGATTCCAGAACGATAGTTTTGAACTGTTTGAAACTTCCGTTGTGCCATCGTGGACCATAACGGATGCCCACGTATGATTAGGACTCTACTACGAATGACTAAATCCCCAACGTATCATTAAGTATGAATACGGATGACCATCCGCTGGACATCCGTTGTGCATTCGCAATCAAAAATTGTGACAGTGTGACTGTAGCAACGTGTATTTTATCTAAAAGTATTTTTTTTAATGTAACAATAATGCGTTTTTCGTTTGGCTTCGATTAGATACGACAGACTACGACGCCTCTGCCGACTGAAGTAACAAGTGAAGCACCAATAACCGAATCATCATCGACCAAAGCACCTACAACTGAAGTACAGACTACAGGTTCGTTAACATTTACTACTACTACTACTACTACTACTACTACTACTACTACTACTACTACTACTACTACTACTACTACTACTACTACTACTACTACTACTACTACTTGATGATGATGATGATGATGATGATGATGACGATGACGATGATGATGATGATGATGATGATGACGATGACGATGATGATGATGATGATGATGATGATGATGATGATGAAGATGATGATGATGATGATGATGATGATGATGATGATGATGATGATGTGTGGACTTATATAGCGCACGTATCCACCAACTGAGTGGTGCTTAGGGCGCATTATATTATTACCCCTGCTCATAAGGCTCATAAGGCTCATAAATCATTCCTGAAACCATCTCAGTTCCCTGGGGAGTATACAACTAGCTCAATTGCTGCCATTACAGCGCATATAGGGCTAATCAACCAACTCTGCCCTCACAGGTACCCATTTAACCCCTGGGTGGAGAGAAGCAATTATGGTTAAGTGTCTTGCTCAAGGACACAAGTGTCATGGCCGGGATTCGAACCCACATTCTGCTGCTAACACCAGAACTTGAGCCCGGTAAACTAGACCGCTCGGCCACGACACTCCATTTTATATTTTTACTCGTACTCGACTTTCTCATTTTAGTTTGAAATTTTCTTAAAAATAGTATTTTGTGTGTGTTCTGCAGGAATTTTTTAATAACTTCATTATTATTGATAACACTATTTGAAAACCTAAATTAATGCTATAAAACGGATGGACCAAATACCTTCTTTGAAGAACTACAATGAGACTTGTTTGGGAAGTATTTTGACAAAAAGTTAAGATATTATTATGATGACATCATGGAAAAATTATGATTTGTTATATGTTTTCTTTTTTATTATTTTTTATTTGTTTATATATATATTTTTTATTTTGGTCAGTTGCCTACCCTGTGGCACTGTATATGCGGATTGATTTCCGTTGATTTCCGGTTTCCTGTCTCGCGTCGGCCATTGGTCTGATTCCAATAACCTCGTATTCATGTATCGAATATTTCACTGATTGGGGGTGGGGAATTAAATAAAATAAAAAATAAATAAAAATTACCAAAACCGCAACGATTTTGAAGCCGACCCTTGTTCTCTTTTGTCTCAGAAAATGCTGCTACACAACAAAGTCCACTGTGTGCTGATAATGAATCTCCACAAACTGCAACGTTCACAACCGATGGTGGAACTCAAACGAGATATCCATCATATCCAGAACTATTTACCCCGTCCTTGCAGCGACTAGAATGTACCGTAAATGCTTCTGGGATCACTTGGTTGGATCTTTACAGCATCAGTGGCACATACAACCGGATTGGTAAGTTGAAGGCAACAATCTAGAGCACTGAAACATATCCTAGTTCCACGTATCAAAAATGGGCGGGAAATGGCACGAAAAATAAAAAGTAAGAGGGGTCCAGTTACCCCGACCCCCTAGTCTGATTTCTATTTGAATTGGTCTGTTGTTAGCATTATCAATATGAAAGTATTGTTCATAACCTCCTTGTAAAATTTTAAATATTTGTTTTCTTGGCAATTCAAACCATTTTGATCGAATTAATTGCTATGACTATTTGGTGAATTACAATGTATTATGTGCGATTGGAATTATCAGAAGTATATAACCTGCATATAAGCACGGTTTATCAATACTTTCATGGTGCCTACGTTTATTTAAAACAAGCTCGTCATAAGATCATTTCAATTTTTTAATTACTTTATAAATTTTGCATGAAACATGTTTTGTGAAATTTGATGAAATACAAAAATGCCTCAGACTCTTGTAATTTTCAGATTAAAAATAAGATTGATACGGGCTGTTATGTATCCATAACATCAAACACTAATTACACCACAATATCAGAGTACAAGGTTATTTTCTAGTATCCACTTACAAAGAAAAAACTTTACAAAGTAAATTATTAGAATGTATGATTTTGTTAATCTTTCACACATTTGGTTAATAATAATAATAATAATGACCTCCAAATGTATAAGGTATCGTTTTAAATTCCTTTTTTCAACCAAATTTGGGAAATACACAAAATAATCTAAATTTGGTAAAAATAGTGACTTTGCTCTCATTTTGTGACAGTAGGTTCCATAATTATTACATGGTGAAACGTTATTATTGCATTTTTATTGTCAGAATTTCAGTCAAATGAGATGACCATTTACAAGGATTATGTAGATGTACTATCAACGGGTCCAGGGGTTGATTTTGGATCTTCTCCAAGCTGGTGGATAAGATACACGAACGGTGAGACAACGGTAGGCAAAGATGGAAGTCTCGACCCCACTATGAGTGCACCAGGGCCTGCGCAAGAGATTACCTACATGTGGATAGGATCTTGGTCGTATGCTGAGTGGTTAATCACAGCGTGTATCCCTGCTTAATAAACATGCCCGTCGCTGTCGCACGAAGGGATTGAATTGCTTTCAACACAGACATTTTCACAAATATACTACAACGGGCACGAGCAAGCTGAGTTGCGTAATGCATGCCGGTCTTGCTAATAACCAATATACAGCAAAACTGACATTACCACCTTAATTGTCCAGTGATATAACAATGACTTTTAACAAAAGTTAGGCATGCGTTATTTATATATGTTGTGTTCAGTTTCATTACGCAACTGCGTCGAATGGAATTAAGTCTATGAACTACACAGTAACGTAAGGGGAAATATGAATGGCGGTCATTAGCTACACCGAGTTGCATCGCGCGCGTATATTTCTGAAAACGTATATCTTCAAAATACCCTGGTCAAATGCAACTCATTACTCACCACTAATGCTTACTGCAGCGCTATCGCTCTAAGCGACGTTGCTCACAGTATACAGATATCGACTGCTGTGAGTGGTACAGCAGTAAAACTAGCCTCCCGAGGTGATCCATGGAGCGTTTTGTTTTCCCGAGGCGATGCTGATGGAAAATTGAACGCTCCAGGGATCACTGAGGGAGGCTACTTTTACTTTACCACGAGTTAAAGCAGTCAATGTTGTGGTTGCTATAGACTAGTGCTTTTGTGACTGTCACATAGTCTTTTCCTGTTTGCTTGGTATTACAGTAAAAATAGGGAATTGGACATGTGACACGCTCTGAACCAATCAAAACACAACATCTATGAGGTGTTATAAAACCAAATGTTCAAAAGAGAATCAACTTTGGAAGATTCTGATCATACTGCAGTAACTGCACTTCGTTTTAATCATAGATTATTTCCCTTAATTCAGCGTTTCTATCCTTTGTACGCCATACTGAGTAACTTAATCTTATTGTGAAAATTGATAAATTATCTTATTTTGTTTTCTATTTTAACATTTATTATGTAGTAAGCCTTTGTAACCTTCACATCCATTTAGTAGTAGCATTATGTTAGTTATAGTCAGGTTGGTGGTCCACGCCTGTCACCTTAGTGGGCGGATCCAGTATCTCGAAAGGAGGAGGCACACTGTAAAAGGAGGTGCTCACTGTCCCAAAAGTGGAGGCACATTCAAAACGTATGGTAAATTTACGTGCACGGCGCTATAGGGGCCGCAGGATCCACCAATGACCAGTTCCTTAATATTTATATGGCACATATAAAACTATAGTCTCGATGCAAGACGGACTTTCTGGTTAGTTACATTATAAGTGATTGACATCGACCCGCATTTATGTCAATCCACTCTCACTCGGGATAGGCCGCTAGTGGGCGCTGTGCATGACTTACTACGAACCCCGCCACCAGAACTGTGAAATAACGCCCTCTATAGGTGAGCTTTATTCGTGTGTATATTACATACAGTGGGTCGGGACCACAAAGTAATACCGTCTTGCACCAAGAATTATAAACTCTCCCTTCCTGCTCAGTAATGTCCTGCATGCACCAACTTTGAGAAGGCCTATATGATCTGAGGAAACTTTGTGTGGTGGAAGTACAGTAGGAGTAAGGCCTATATGATCTGAGGAAACTTTGTGTGGTGGAAGTACAGTAGGAGTAAGGCCTATATGATCTGAGGAAACTTTGTGTGGTGGAAGTACAGTAGGAGTAAGGCCAACAGTCCTTACAGGGCCTACTGTGAAATCGTTAAACTATTGAACGACGATTCAATAATCGAACTATTGAGAGGATAGTTTTATAAATCCTTGAATGCGCTCTGCCAAACTGGCCCTCCTGGATCAGACAAAAGTGCTATTAAAAAACATTACTTTAGAATGGGTTTCCTATTTAAATAAATACATATATGAATGTTTTAAATATTTCGCTATCGTAAAGAGATTATTGCACTGTTAATCTTGAGAAGGTAGATCTGATCAATTATTGGACCAACAATAAAAACAATTTATTTAATCCAAAACGAATAGTGAGCATTAGATGTTTGACAACCAACGGTGGTGTGTGTTAAATAATGTATCGATTGTTTCGTAATGTATTTTAAGACCATGGTTTCTTTCTTTGAGACAGTGCTTAGACATCTAGATGTTTGTTAAAAGAATTCATCAGAGTATACTCGTAAGTACTTCACGTACACATAACATTTTATAGTGGACGTCACCACCTTTATTTAATTCTGAAGTTTAATAGAATTGATCGCTTTAAGTCTATTTTAGTACAAACAAATGTGTCCGGAATTTGTGCACGTTTTAATTACACCTGCGCACAGATGCGATATTTGTGACGTCATAACCGATAAGTCCTATTGTAGTTGAGACTCGTGTGATATGCATAAGTAATGATAACACGTATGTATACTGGCATTAACTGCCCTTAGTAATATAACAACTTCAAATACTATGGAAATAATTCTTAGCAAATATTAACAAAACATTGTACTCATTTATAGTGAAATGGTGTTTTAAGATTCTACTGTTAGTCAGAACAATAGAACCGTGCTAGTTGTATATATGGTTGTGTAGGCCTATATAGTATAAAGTTAAATGTGAAGTGTATAAACAAGAAGCATTGAACTTTATGCTGACATTATGCTGACATCATTATGTTGACATTATCCTGACATCACCTTTCTACATTTTCATTGCCAAATTGTTGGTGTTTTGACACCGTTGTCTATATACTAATTACATTTGCATATTCACGAGCAATTTAATTATGTCACAACGTACGTTGATCTGTGTAAACAAGTTGACTTAATTCTTCGTCTTTTCAAAAGACATTTGTCTTAAATGATGTACTGTCTTGTTAACTGAGTATTTGGTTACTAATCAGTAAACTTGGACATGGTTTGGGTTTTTGATTTTGTGCAATTTCAGTCTCGCTGTGTAACTGAGTTCCTGTTGTGTTCGCACAAAACAGCGCCCTTGGACAAGCATGTGTGAACATTCTCACAAATATATATACTTACAAGTACATCCATACAGTATATTAAAATTTCAGTTTAAATTGTCCAGAAGCACCGATGTTTTGTTACAATATGTATCTACTTAGAATTGCATTTTGTTATAAAATATAATTTTGAATTGTTGATTAGAATTATGTCACTTTGCTTGCTCTTCTTGAGAATGTTAATATTAAATTGTATTGAGGAATAATCAAACAGTTTTCTTTGATAATATTTTTCAGTGAAATAAGGCGTACAGTTGCTTTGTATTCAACTTAGTGCATATAATTTGAAACCTTTATATATCCCGTATTTGTCACCATTTCTTTCAATGTGAATGTATGTAGGCCTGGGCGGGTTCCCAATTCCAAATTGAGAATCAGCAACCGCAGTTCCACTGTACAACCGCCACCCCCCCCCCCCCATGATTTTTTAAATAATATCTCCAGAACACTTTGTCCGATCATGCTGACATTTTCTGAATTATCCTAACTTTACTTTGGGAGTCCTTCACGACAAAAATCAACGATAATGGGTGTTCATGGTTGCCATAGCAACCGTTGAATTTCCACTTTTTGTGACAAATACCAGATCTTTCATTTTTGATACATTTCATATGTGTTTGGGGGTTTGTTGTCTACTTTCAAACACTGAACTGGAAAACATTGAGTCATGTGACCACGCCGCCGTGGTCTCGGGCGGGTGTGGATGTGGTGCATGTGTGGATGAGATATATAGTGAAGAGGTCGGTGCGGTCTTGTATTCGTTAGACTTGAGAACTTCTTTGACATGTTGGAGTTCTTGTTGTAGGTGTTTGTTTTCGCTGATGTTGTAGGCTCGTTGTACGAGGGTGCGTTGAATCGATGACTTGACTGATGGTGGATGGAAAGATCTGGCGTGTAGGTAGCGATCCGTGTGTCTCCGTTTCCGGTACACAGAGTGTCCCAAAGTGCCATCTGGAGTGCGGTCTTGTAGGGTGGAATCTTGTTGGAGTCTATGTTTAGCTATGAGATTAGCTTCTTCCGTTAGGACGTTGGTAAACAGCGACTCGTCGTCGAAGCTCACCAGCGTGTCAGTGGGTTGAATGGTGATGTTCTGGATGGTCTTCATGAAGTGGGAGGAGTTCTTGATGTTTGGGCGATAAGAGGGCGCAGAATACTGGTGAGATGACGAGCTAAGTAGGAGAACGCCTGATGATATGATAGGTCGGAGGGGGTTGCCGGACTTGTGGATCTTGGGCTGGCCGAAGAATCTTGGACAGGTCAAACAGGATGGGCGAAGGTTACGATACAGTGGGGTTGGTATTGTGCGGTCTTTGAGTCTTGTGATGTAGTACGGTTCAATGACAGAAGCTTGCTGCCGACTTTTCTCTCGATGGCTGGGATCGGGTTCTTGGTTACATTGCAGTATGTATATGTGTTGAGGATGATGATGACTGTTGTGTTTCCTTTGTCAGCGTTCAGGATGTGGATTGATGAATCTTGGCCGAGGGTCTTGATTGTGCGGTCTTCGAGTCTTGTGATGTTGGGCTTGGGTGGTTTGCAGTTCTTGAGTAGTTGTTGGACTTGGATGCGGATGTCATATGCAGTAGTCTTGTCTTTCTTTCTGATGGCGGGTTCGATGCCTTGGATGTCTTCTTAGGTACTGTGCCAAAAGTTGAGTATGTAGTTCGTCGGTAGTGAGTTTGCGCTGGCTGAGGTTAACTAGAGTTTTCTTGGCGGCTTGAGGCTTGGATTTGTTTTCTCTCCTGTTCAATTTTCTTTTGTTATGAAGTTTGATGAATGTCTTGATCTGTCTGACGCGGAAGGTCTTGAAAACGTGGTTGCTTGTCAGGGTTTGAATCTTGTTAAAATCTTGTTCTTGTAAGGTATTTTAAAGGAGTTGTTGTGTTCTTGTGATGGCTTGATTGTTGTTGTGGAGGTTGAGGCGGATGGTGGCGATGCGTTCTCGAAGAAGTGCTGTGCTGGCTTGTCTGATGATGCATGACGAGTGGCGGATACGTACTGGGTCTGTGAGTTGGAGTGCTGTTGGAATGAGGTTTGAATCTTTGCATCTCTTCAGGAAGGTTATGTTATTCAGGAGTTTAGAACATTTGTTGGAATTCCGTTCATAGGTCTTCATGTACTTGGTTGCCTGCTCTCCGTAGAGCGTCTTGATGTAGGATTTGAGACTTTGCATGGTGGATATAGATATAGTTAAGTTATTTCGGGTACACCACTTCTTCTTGGAAGAAGTGATGACTCTGAGAAGAGCCAGTTGATTGTTCTCAACGAAATGTGAAGCTTGGATTGAAATTCTACGACAAGCAGACGTCAAAGTGTACCACACCTCCAGTAAACTTCAATCCAAGCTTCACACAGACAAGGACAGACAAGACCCTGCCAGCCAACACGGTGTTTACCGCATTCCCTGTAAATGTGGTAAAGTATACATCGGTGAGACTGGCAGAGACCTTCCAACGAGACTCAAGGAACACAAGGCCCATGGAGAAGAGGGGAAATAGACAAGTCAGCCATCATCAAACACGCATAAAACGAGAAACACATCATCCAATGGGACAACACCACACTCATCGCTCCAGTCAAAAATTGGTACCACCGCCGCATCTGGGAAGCCATAGAAATCAACAAGCACAACACAGCACCACAAGACATCGGTTTCAACATCACCAACATCTGGCAAGCAACACTTCAACAGAGCCAATCATCCACCATGAACACCAGCACGGCAACTGACACACTCCACTGAACATTACCCACAGACAATCAACACACTTCACCGAGCACCAATCACAGCAGCTCCCGCCTACAGTAAGATCCTCCAACACAATATTAAAGCTCCTGCAAAGTACACTTTCTTCAGTCTCCTGATGATAATTAGAGCCTCTAGCTTCAATTTTCATGGGGAACCCCTAGGCTCTCACTAAACCATGCCCAAACCAGGCACACCCCGGTTTAGGCATCCATGGTCGACTCAATATTGCACAACCCCATTGAGTCCACCTTTTAAGGTCTTACCTTGCACACCAGTTTAGTCAGCCTTCGTAGCCATCGGCTACGCTGCACAGCTTTGGCTGATTGTTTGTGATCCACTGGGTCATTGTCTATATTATTATGTTTCATGTGACCTCACGGTCGTTATTCGTTGCTCGTTTTTTAGCAAGTTTTTAGAGACGTTTTACAATTTTTAGCCCCAGATAATGACATAATTTGAAAACGCACCCGCAATTTGTGCGGGTATGGCTTCAGCGGGTATTTGTGCGGGTCAGTCTGGCTTCAGCCCTCCAGGTTTATTTGGCTTCGGCCCTGATTGTTAGCTTGGCCAACGGCTTCGCTTAGTTATATGTCATAATTTTTGGCAGATTGTGTTTTAATGCAACCATTGCTTTAATTAAATATAGTGAAGCCAATCAATCTATCACACTTAAATTTGACTGCATTAGCCATTAGAGAGGGACCTATAATTCCTCTTGAGAAAGGTTTTAAGAGTAAGGTTTTAACTTTTTGATCAGACTTTGTACTCTGATCGTCTTCAGGGGAATTTGAAAGCAACTGATTTGCATTACAGATATATCAGCCGTGTTTTACGAGCAATTTCTGGTAATATTTGTTTTCACTGTAACTGAAATTAAAAAGTAATACAAATACTTCGAAATATGATATTTCACAAAATAGTTGAAAGAAACTAGCTTATTTTAACAGTAACTATGTTCTTAAATAATTGCAAAATTAGTCTTGGTACTGAAAGGGATAAAACCAAATGGTCGAAAGAGAATCAACTTTGAAATATACTGATCATACTGCATTTGCTGCAGCTCGCTTTCATTATAGATTATTTCCCTTGGATTCAGGTGTTCTTTTCTTTGTAGACCTAGCACATACTGAGTAATATAAGCTGTGAATATCAATAATGTTTTTCTGATGTCAATAATGTTAAACCTGGTTAAAACTTGTTAAATAGTTTGAGTGCACTGTACATCAGTTTGATAATTGTGAAACCAAATTACTTTGTGATAACTGTTTGTGGTAATCGACATGACCAGAAGGACCCACATTTTTCCCCGCACAATGTTTCACAAGTAGGATTTGAAGATTTGCATGAGGAAGTGTAGTATGAGTAATGTTTGTGGTAGCACTATGTAACAGTGTCTTAAGAAATTTAGGAGTTGGTTCTGTGAATAACCAGTGATGAGATAACTTGACGTTTGGATTAGTTTGTGAATATTTATTGATATTTTTTGTTTATTTATATATTTCAACACTTCACTTGCATGAGCTTTGACCGGGACGGTGCAATAAATAGACTCTTTTTTAGATTTTCTTTCTTACGTCAATATTATTGAACCAGGTTAAAATTTCAATACAGTTTGAGTGCATAATGTACACCAGTTTTAAAAATTGGCACACGTCAATATACTCACGTCGGTGTAGAGCAAAATCAAATCAACCGTTTTACAATTGTCAAGCCAAATTAGTTTGTGGTAATTGTTTGTGGTAATCGACATGACCATGCCATATTGGGCAATATGTTGCACTATTTAACTGTGATGGTATTTTGCCACAATGGCCCACATTTTTTTAGCAATGTTTGTTTTTATTTATTTTTATTTTTTTTAATTATTTTTTATAATTGCTATATTTTCCCCCACAATTTTTCACAAGAAAGATTTGAAGAAGCTTTGCGTGGGAGAAGTGTAATAGGAGTAAGGTTTACGGTAGCTGCATGTTACAATGTCTTAAGAAATGTAGAAAGAGTTCGTTCTATGAATAACTGGTGGTGAGATAACTTCACGTTTAAATTAGTATGGTCTGATCTTGTACAGAATGCTGGATATAGGAACTGCATCCGTAGCTGGGTGAGTGAAACTGGAATCCTTGGGAGAGCGTGCGTGGTGTGAGAAAGCACAGGGTGGGAGAGGATGGGTAGCATAGTGGCTGAAGGTATACAAGACCCAAGCCTGGGGATGGGTGTGATGACTGTGGATATAGAGGATCCGTTACAGGGTGTGTGGGTGGGATAATGGCTGAAGGTATACAAGACCAAAGCCTGGGGATGGGTGTGATGATTGTGGATATAGAGGACCCGTTAGTGGATGGGTGGGATAGTGGCTGAAGGTATACAAGACCCAAGCCTGGGGATGGGTGTGGTGACCGTGGATATAGTGGACCCGTTAGTGGATGGGTGGGATAGTGGCTGAAGGTATACAAGATATATATATATATATATATAGATAGATATCTATATATATATATATATATATAGATATATATATAGATATATATATATATATATATATATATATATATATATATATATATATAGAGAGAGAGAGATATAGATATAGATATAGAGGATATATTGGTCAGGAGAAGGGGACATCAGATGCCACTGACATAGCAGCTGATGTCTTGGTCAACACTGTCAGTAGGAGAAAGCACAGGAAGGGAAAGGGTGGGAGTGTTACGGCTCAGGGTAACCTTGGGTGGGTGTGGTGACTGTTGATCTATGGAAGATGCGTTGGTTGGGATAAGGGGGCACAATATGTTACTAAGGTAGAAGCCGATGTATTGGTGAACGGTGTGTTGCATATGGATTTCTATGGCCTCTCTGATGAGTCTTGGGTTCGGTTTTTGGACTGGGACGATGGTCTGTGCAATAAGCTTTCTGCTAGTTGACTTGGTGATCTGTATCCTGGGCATGCTTAACGACGATGACTGGCTTGTCAAGATCCCATCTGTGCGTTTGCTCAGTGTTCCTTGAGCCTGGTGGGCAATGTCATGTTGGGAATGTAGGATGAGTTTAATTAAAATGTTATTTGCAACAACAAAATATCGATTAATAAGGCATTTAGAATCTTACCAAGTCTAGCCTTGACCAAGGCCGTTGTAGTGCGCGCTTACCTGTACTGTACCGATTGCTGGACCGATTGCTGTATATCTACACACTGCATTGGTCAGTGCGATCTCCACGGCCATATATAGGGCACATACAGGTACACTGTACTGCTAGAGCAACAACCGAGTCGTGTGTACGACCTGGAGTTGTGAATTGCGACCTCGTACACGTTTAAAGTTAAACAATCCTTATGGGCAATGGATGTTCAATGCGTCATCTATGTGCAATTACAATGTACATGTTGTGTCACATAGATCCGTGGACTGTGTGATGGGCATGTGCGCAACGACTTAATATTGAATAGCTAAGCGGGACGATCTAGCATCTTGGCTTTCGCAAAATTTATTATGCTACCAACCGTTCCAACGCGTCTTGGTCAAGGCTACACCTAGACAGGTTAGCATAATGCAGGCACTCGTTAATAATAAAAATATATACTTTTTATTCGGTTATATTTGTTATATTGATCAGTTGAACCACACACACAAAAAGCACACGATATGCACATTAGAAACCGTTAGAATATGGACCGCCAACGTGTACATGGTATGAATGTACTCCACAAGTGTCATATTCATAATAGAGTACGTCATGTGTTACGTCATATTCGTATGTATACACACGTTGGAGGTCCATCTGATAGTGGTCCCTGTTATTGATTAAGCACATATTTCGGCACATTTCAGTGAACTTTGAATAAAGACCGTTTTGAACGGACAATTGCGTGTGTATCAATTTGAATTCGTTATTTTGTTTCGACATCAATCTTTCGTACAGAGTATAATTAAGTAATTTTGTAAAAATGTGTACACTCCTTTTAAGGGAAGGTGCATCATTGGTCTGTGGAGCAGGGAGTGACTCGACTAGATTAGACAGTGTTTGGTGAAAGTGAAGACGAGAGAATGCGAAGACACACGCGAACCTTGCATTATCATGCACATACATGCTCAATATATCTTAAACACATATTAAACATTTATAAAATCAATGTTGTGACGGCACATGTACAGCATGTACATGTCTAAATAAATTATTGATTGATGATCATCACTTAGTTCACAGGTTCAAGTGTTTCATTCATTTTTCTCTGAGTTCACTTGTGTCTTTACAAAGATCATGAGTTCTTTATTCACTATTCACTGTTTACTGGTTATTTCACAGATCACTGTTTACTGGTTATTTCACAGATCACATAAAAACTGCAAGATAAAGAACAATACAATCATTAAGTCTCTACACATGATGTATCCTTAAACCCTGCTAAGTTATTTATCACGAAATAGAAGCTGCTCAAACATGTGCTTTCTTAACTCCAAAAAACGCTAAAGAACTTCACTAAATAAGTCATAAAAACCACTTTTTTGATAATCTAAACACTACTAAATTACTGCAAATGAATCTATATTAAAAGGAGATGTATTTACCTGTGTCCCAAGGTCTCTAGTTGATGGGAAATTAACAATTCTGAAGTCTCAAGAGAGAGCCAAAAAAGGCCTTTAACAACCTGACATTTTGTGTATGGAATGAGAAAACACCACGTTGAATAGCGCCCTCAAGCAGCAAACAGTCCAAGGCGGAGCAACAATTTAACTGCAGTATCTCTTTTGTTAACACAATATATCTTAAACAATAAAAAAAAAATTACTGCACAATGGTTTAAAACCATATGTGACCCAGACATCAGCAAAGTTCATCAAAATAACGGTACAAACTTTAATGAAAACCACTTGGCATTCACCTACAGCTTGACTGGACTATAAAAATGTACTTTATCGTCCAAAAAATGCAAATATTTGTAAGAAATCATTATTTTTAATTGCGCCCTCTGTTGACTATTAGTGTATGTCCAGTGGATGCATATAATGCCCTATTTGAAAATAAAGTTGGACCATGATAACGACTCAATTATTTCGCGACTGAGAGGATTTTGCAAAATATTTGTTTCATTCTAAAGTATTAGAGAAGTAAAATACATGTAGCATTCAGACACTCGGAGAGACAGGCAGCCCGACATTCAGAAAGACACAAATGGACATCATCTTTCCGACTTACTAGGAAAGAGTGAAATCTATTCGGATAAAATGTCACTGAAATTTGAGGAAATCACCCTTGATTAATCAATGCCTTGATCTACTGGAGGAAGAAATGCAACAGTTCATCCTCAATATATATTCCAAAATCTGCCCTTTTCCTAGGATACAAACGCACGTGATGATCACTGTAATATAGTGTGTAATGTGCAATTGTTAATGAGGCGAAAGGAAGAAATTACTGGATCTGCTTTCATCCAGAGACAATAAAATACATCAACCAATTTTGCGCGAGAGATGTTCTTGGTATTTGCGGATGTTTTGCAAGGACCCGGTGAGCACGTGAATTTAAGCTTGGAAACCAAAAATAACCTGTTTGTTTACTTACAAAGTGCCACCTTTGCCCACTGGTTCCTGTTATTCCCCGTATTCCGGTTAGATTTAATAGAAAACAAAAACAAACATAGAAGAAAAAAATGTCTTTTTGAAAGAGGATTCAAGACGAACAGATAATTAGTTGTCGACATCGGAGGGGTTCGTAAGTTGGCCGGAATCAAACATTAATTGCTTCAGGCTATAACTACTATAATTGGTATTGTGCCGCCAGGTCATACCATCTATGGTCATACCAACTATGGTCATACCCAGGTCCCACATTAATAAATCTCTGGATGGTGTCTGTTTTTTTTCTCAGAATGTGATTGTGCAAAAACCAAAAATATATTATGTAATTATTGTGTCAACATTTTACTGCTTAATTTTCTAAAACATATATTTTCATATGATTTAATATAGGTTTTCCCGGCCAATTTCAACAAAAAATCATTCAATTTCATCAACACGCTTTCAAATTCACGCGATTTTGATAATTCAATCTAACTAGGGTTTCTCTTTCGATATTATTGCATTCAATTTCGTTTTTGTGCACACATGATTTCTTTCTTTTCATTCTATTTCGTTTATAGGCATTCAAAACTACAAGATCACCATTCTTATGTTGAATATCTACCACATTTTCGCAATAGGTGCAATCAAATTCAGAGTCATCGAAGCGCACAGGATTTTGTAGCTGTTGTTTCTTTTCTTTTTCGTTTATGGGCAATGCATTTCAACATTTGAGCGTTCAAATTCAACATGAGTATGATACGGCTTATTTGAGTTTAACTTTATTTAACTGCCTTTTAGAAACAATATTTAAAGTTTAGTCATGGGGTAACAAACGCAAAAGGAACAATTATTGCAATTAAGACAAACAACAAGAATTATTAATAAATGAAACTCAAAACATGGAAACGCATAACACATTGAACAAAAAACATACAGTAAAAGTTAAACAACTTATGGCCCATAAGTATGAAATTAATACACAATTATTTGCTCTTGCCTTGTTACTGCTTACATTGGTCTTTATTTATTTTGTTGGTCGTCTTCTTTATTCGTTTATGTTCAGACCATGTCAAATTACAAATTAACAAATGATTTTTTTTGTATAAACAAAAGCTTATAATTATAAGGGACATCGTTTAAAAAATTAAATATTGTTGTTGTTTCCCTGTGGATTTTTTTCACAGGTCCTTTTCTTTTTCTGTTTATTTCGTCTATAATTCTACGTTTATCTGAAACTGGTTTCTTTAACCTTCAATGTTTTGACGTGCTAGGCATCTGGGCATGTAAGTTTGGCTCTTGTTGTACCATCTCACGCACTTTTCATGAGTTATTTGTCCCACATTCTGTTGAGCCACTTCTTGAATGAGATCACCCCTCCACTGTTGAAGATTCACTCCTGCTTCATGTGCTGCGTCCCTATCCCCTACTCGTAACTGCCATTCTGGGAGGGCCAAATCTCTTTTGACACCAGCTTTGAATAACGAATGGGCCATTTCTGTCATGTTCAGGAATGGTGAGTAGGGTGGTAGACGCTTCAACTGGATCTGCTGGTTGATTCCTGCTAGGAGCTGGGCGCGTACATGGGGTCTGGCATTGTCGTACACAAGAAAGAATGGCTCATCTGCAGGGAACATATTTTCGCACTCACGAGCTGTGTCAGCCAGAAACTCTTCAAATCTTTCTCTCGTAACAGTCTCAAAGGCTATTCGGTGGTGTACAAGACCAATCTCCCCAGAAACAGCAAATGTTACGTTGCAGTTGTGTCCGCGTTGTGCGTGTACCACGCGTCTCGCTGGGATACCGCGAGGGGCTCTTCCAAAAGAGCGTCTCGTCCATAATGTTGTAGCCAGTTTCGTCGATGAACACGCAGTGGCCGACAACTCCGTACTGCATGGACCACTGCGCGTACTCTACACGCATATCGAGTACTCTGGGCGCGAGTTGCGGGCATCAGGCACGTCCTCTGCGAGTTTAAGGGTCATGGCAATAGTGCTGGGAGACACGGTTGGTTTGTCTGGTAGAGAGTGTTGGAGTTCATCTTTCATCTGAATTAGTGTTAGTAGAGGGTTGTCGTCCAGCAATCGCTCCAGCTCATCTCGCATCTCCTGATCTATCTCGGTGTTGTGTGCCCCTCCCGTAGGCAACTTCTCGTGACGACCGGTACGCAATAATGTAGCCACGATGGACCTTGCAGTAGATCTCTTGATGCCGAGAGTATCTGCCAAGTCTAAGTAGTCAGCCTGATTGTTCTCGAATGCTTCAACCAGCCTCCCTCTATCTACATTATTCACTCTTCTGTAATGACCACGGGCAGCCATCTTTGCTTCAGAAATCGTCTATTTACTGAGAGGTGTATAACTCGGAACTAGTGTAGAAATGATTTCTCCTCAGAATATCCTGCCTTTATTTATAGGCAAATACGAACCAGAAAGCACATTATCACAGAAACGAATTTGAATGCACACATTTGGAAAATGGTTGCTCATTGATGAAATTGAACAGTCGACCAGCCTGTTGCTGCTGGCTTTGACGAAATTGAATGAACTTAGCGACCATTTGAAATTGAATGATCTTATTTGTCGAGTGAATGCTCAAGTGTTGAAATTGAATGATCTTATTTGTCGAGTGAATGCTCAAGTGTTGAAATTGAATGATCTTATTTGTCGAGTGAATGCTCAGGTGTTGAAATTGAATGACTCTTTTTAACTGTTGAATGCTGATGTAGCTGAGCATTTATTTTCAAACGAAATTGAATGAGCCGGGTATCAAATTGAATGATTTTTTTCAGAAATTGGCCGGGAAAACCTATAAAAAAAAATTATAAATTAAAAATGTTTAAAAACACCCTCCAACATTGTTCATAAAACATTGAGCTTCATTTGGAGTCCGTGGTTAGAGAAAGAAAACAAGGGTAACTACCTGAATTCTGGCGACGACTTAAATTTGCTGAACATACAATGTACACAACGCAGACAGGACATGTTTGGTCCACAGAGGGCGCTAATTACTCTCTCGTTTTTGTCGTTTCTGGTTGAAGACGCCGTCGCTAAAATGGATTTTTCTGAGGCATGGCGGCATGGCGGTAATTTTGCGGGCGATTTCTTTTATAGCCAAGTAATTAATCTACCAATTTATTAATAAAATAGGAAGATTCACCCAGGCCGTTAATGGCCGATTTTGAAAATGTGTATCCGAAAATGTTTTGTTTTTTGGGTAGGAGGGGGTCATTTTTAATTGGAGTAGTCATTCTGTAATTATTGTACTTTATTAATTGTTTCCATATCAAAATTTATATCATTAGAAAGAGCACAAAATGGGCTACAAGACTATGGGAATTTTTGTTTCAGATCACATATACATTGTGCATAATAGCGTCTTTATTGTTACTTAAAATGAACCAGTTTCAATAAGATCTAACTTTATTGATTTATTGTGCGCTGAGTAAAATGTACGAAACAATAATATATACAATTTATTTTATTATTTTTTTGGATTGGATCTCCTTAGATGCAGCTGAACAGTTTCGAAGCAAAATCTTGAAAAAAAAATGTTTGATGAAATGTCTGAGTCTTAAACCATTGTGTACTGTGGGAACTTTTAAGCCATATATTGGAGGATTTAATTTCCCCTTTTTGTATTCATTAATCTTCGGCATTTGTATTCATTAATCAAACTGCAACAAGATCTGTCGGATGAGGTCTGAAGTGCATGTTATAATCATAAATATCACATCTGGAGGGTGCTATGAGGG
This sequence comes from Zoroaster sp. YZ-2022, assembly GCA_029582265.1. Classification (NCBI taxonomy): domain Eukaryota; kingdom Metazoa; phylum Echinodermata; class Asteroidea; order Forcipulatida; family Zoroasteridae; genus Zoroaster; species Zoroaster sp. YZ-2022. Next base: position 5,459,124 of record CM055816.1, read on the forward strand.
TTATCTGGAGGGTGCTATGGCCCAGACGTTTGTGTCTGAGACCGAGACCGAGACCTCAAAACGTAATTTTTATTTCACTAAGGACAAATAAATTGCAACTTTTATGTTTATTGATGGTATGGTTTCGGTTCGCTGTAAACACCATGTGTTTATCTCAACTATAGCTAAGTGTGGTACAGGTTCTAAAAAGAACCTTATCGCACAACTCGTTGTACAAGGCTGAAGTTATTACAATAAAAATGATGTAATTTTTTTAGAAACACAAAAATATATATATTGGCAGATGCAGAGGTGTGGTGGCTAAAGGAGGTAGCACGTTTCCCCCTTTTTATTGACATGCATTTAGATTGTCCATACAATTTGTTGTTGCCCTCCCCCCTTTGGGGACAGTATGCCCCTCCCTCTTTATTTAGCCCATACCCCCCCCCCTTTGGAGACACTGGAACTGCGCATGGACACTTGATAGATAGATAAGGGGGACTGACAAAATAAATCTACCAACTAACTCCAACATCCAACAAATATACACATAGGGCAAACGCAAACAAACACATACACCCATCACAACTTCTAGAAAAGTTGCAGTACAAAGCATTGCTTCAATGGCATGTTACACATGTAGTTTTCTGTTAGAACTCATGTATCAATAACAATGGTATTGATGGCTGTTTCATAATAAGAAAAGAATATTCAAAGAGCAACATGCAACATGCATGTCCATTGTTTTTTCACGGACAATATGTTTTTATAAATGAAAAATCTTCACCCTTCCTCGAAAATAATGGCCACGCCATTTTTAATACATTTTGGAATTATACCAAAAGAAATTGCAATTGGAAAACATTTTATGTCGTCATTTTGTTCATAACCTTAATAAACACGTGCCTCACTAAATCAGGGTTAAACTAGAGGTTAAGCTTTTGATGAAAACGCTGACATGGGTTTCGGATGTATTGATAATATTGGGCACTGATGTCCCAAGTTCTTTGTTTAGTTTTAAGAAAGTTATGATATATTGAAATAAGCTGAAATGCGCATGTAATTAATTGTAGTCATTGTATACAAAAGTTGCATTGTGTGTTCCTCAGGCGTCCAAGTAGTACTCACTCGTTCAAACGTAATTTTAGGCAAGACCCGTTCGACAGGACGGGACGTGGGTAGATGAGACTGTGAGTGGGAGTTTTTTGGGGGACGGTAGGTGGCAGGAGACTGTAATGGGCACTGTGCACAGAAGTAAATGAGCAATGGAAAAAAAATAGCAGCTAAGTCTGCTGCCGCCTACTGTTTCAAAGTCACCCATTGATATAGATATATAAAATTGTAGATACTATGAATATGATAAATGTTGTTAGTGAGATGTGTGACATGAGTACTGTAAATAAATGATAAGTTGACATTACTGTTTGCAGTATTAGTTGTACAGCTATTAGCGCAATATGGCAATAATTTGGGTGTAAATATTGGTTGGTTTATTTAAGAAAGAAATACTTGAGGTGACAGTATTATTTGCAGTGTATTTTGTGTAGATATTGTTACACTAGTACACATTGCAAGGAGGTGTTCAATGAAAACGAACACAGGGGTTTCAGCTACATGTATATTGATATGCTGTGCTACCGTGAAATAATAATAGTAAGAATAATTGTAAAAATACTAATAAATGTGGATAGCGAGGACAGAAGTCTGTACCTAGAATTAGGGAACATATAATTTGATATGATCTGGAGGTGATTCGGGAATTAGGCAATTATTGCATGTAACGTTGAATTAACGTTTGCATGTAACGTTATACGTTATAGTTGCGTCGGTGCAATTTCTCGCATACACTCCTCGCCCCCCCCCCACCCCTGTACAAAGTATATGCGTTCTCTCCACTTCACCGATTTGTATTGTTATAACAACCATGACTACTTAGATACACTTTCACAAGCACAAACTTTCCAGTAAATCATACCATACTGCCTATTCAAAGTGCAATACGTATTTAAAATACGTAATTAATATACATTGTTGGGATTGTGTTAATTCACAGTGTTGGGATATTACGGTCTCACTTTAGATTTTAAATACATTCTGGTGCAATCAGAAGGTTTTGTACCTTACAAATTGTTAAGAAGGACTTACTATAGGTTTTCCCGGCGAATTTGCGAATTTTTATGATCATTTTCATTATCAGTCATTCTATTTCGCCTGATCTTTGCATATCCGATAAAATTTGGGTTTCTTTTTAATTGCTGAGCATCCAATTTAGATTTTCTGGCACCCCTTTTTATTTTCCGGAGCGTTCATTTTAGTTTTGGGCATTCTATTTCGTTTTGGGGCACACAATACTTAATACGCAGCATTCTTAAATTAAATGATTGCTATCTTTTGACGGTTAATTCATTCAAATTCACGACTGTTGGTGAGCATGTGACATATTTACCATACTTTTCTTTTCTTTTTCGTTTATGTGCAATCGTTTTCATCGTTTGGCCATTCAAATTAAAACAAAATTGATGCATAAAGTTACCAGTTTTTGCTTAGGTTCAAAATCTGTGTGTCTTAAACATTTCTATCAAACAGACATGTGTGACATAACGATCTCACGAAATAATGAAACGAAAAGGGACGGGGTTTTCTTTTTAACTGTTGATCTTTTCTACTTGATTTTAAGTGTTAACAAATCTTTAGGGGGCATCTTTATGCTGACATGTTTTTAACCCTTTGACGTTTGTTTACTGCCCCTTGTTCGCTCTGGTTTTGTAAGCTGAATTACCCATCAATCTCTTGACGTGCAAGACATCGTGGCATGTATGTTTGGCAATTGTTATACCACTGGGAACACTTCTCTTGGGTAATTTGTCCAATGTTTTCTTGGGCCACTTCCATCAGACGATCACATCTCCAATCCTGCATGTTCATTCCTGCTTCTTGCGCGGCTTGTCGATCCCCTACTCTTTGTTGCCATTCTGGAAGGGCTAGATCTCTCTTGACTCCGGCTTTGAAGGCAGAGTGAGCCATTTCAGTCATGTTTAGGAATGGGGAGTAGGAAGGGAGTCGCTTTAACTGGATCAGGGGAGGGGCATCTGGTGGTAGCTCTGCGTTCACGTGTGGGCGGGCGTTATCGTAGACCAAAAAGATCGGCTCATCCTGGGGAAACATATTCTGGCACTCGCGTGCTGTTTCCGCCAGGAACCCCTCAAACCTCTCTCTTGTGACGGTTTCAAACGCAATGCGATGATGGACCAGTCCTATCTCACCAGAAACTGCAAAGGTTACATTGCATTTGCGACCACGTTGCCCATGGACCACTCTTCTAGCTGGGACTCCACGAAGGGCTCGTCCGAACGAACGTCTCGTCCAGATATTGTAGCCTGTCTCGTCGATGAAGACACAGTGGGCCAACACACCATGTTGGAGAAACCACTGGGCGTACTCGACGCGCATGTCAAGTACTCGAGGGGAGTTCCTTACTTCAGGCACGTCTTCTGCTAGCTTCAGGGTAATCAACATGCCATCCAACGCTCGAGCAATGGTGCTGGGAGAAACATGCGGCTTCTCAGGCAGGGCATGCTCCAGGTCTTCTTTCATTTGCTTTAGAGTTAGAAGGGGGTTCAAGTCTAGCAGGCGCTGTAGCTCGTTCCTCATTTCCTCGTCCATCTTGGTGTTATGAGCTCCTCCTTTGGGCAGACTTTGACGGCGACCAGTGCGAACATAATTGGCAACGATGGACCTTGCAGTCGCTCTTTTGACTCCCAGAGTATCTGCTAGCTCTAGATAGTCGGCGTTGTTATTCTCGAATGCGTCGATCAATCTCTCCCTATCCACATTTTGTACCCTACTGTAATGTCGACGGGCCGCCATCTTTATGTCTGAACACTTAATTAAGAGAGAGATATAAAGGTGTGCACACACTGATTGGAGACGTTTGAAATGATTACGCTGAGAGAGCCCAGGCTTTTATATAGGAATACGGATATGCAGGAATGTCTTAAAATATTACTAGAAAAATTTGGAATATGTTTGCCCATTAATGGAATTGAATGCTCGATCAACCCCTTGCTCCTGTTCAGACGAAATTGAATGATCAATGCCATACTTTTAATTTGAATACAGCTAAACCGCGATAGAATGCTCGGATAGCGAGATTGAATGATTCTTTGTAATTGTTGAATAACGCTCTGCACGATTTTTCACTTTCAATCTAAATTGAATGAGCCAGGCGTTAAAATGAATAAAAAAATGTTGAAAATGGCCGGGAAAACCTATACAAATACATGAACATGAAACAAGGACATACTCATTGACATTGGCCTGTCCTGGTCAGGTATGCTTGTCACATGGTTAAGACAACTCAACCCATGTGACAAATCGACACGGACACCTCGACCCACGAGAAAACTGGACTCTTGTGACAACTCGACCCACATAGGGTCCACGTAAATACCTAAGTTGACAGTATTGTTTCCAGTATTATCTGTGCAGTATTATAATTATTAGAATAGAATAGAATAGAAATGTTATTGTCCGCATCATAAAAATACAGAAATTTAGTTTCCATTGGCACATTTAAAAATTTTAAACTACATTTAGTTAAAAACAATAATTTTATCCACAAAAATTACACAAATTAAGAAGACGAAATATACACTCAAATAAACAAATATTATTAAAAAATTATTTAAACAACAGTATAAAATGGTACGTAGCCCCTAAAGGGACAGGTAAAAAAAATGTATTTTGTCCTTCGAAATAACATTTCATTCCCTTGAAGTATTGTTTTGTTCTCTCGAAATCATTTCGTTACCTCAAAATATTATTTCGTTTGAACGAAATATAGTATTTCGAGGGAATGAAATCATTTCATTCCCTCGAAATCATGTCGTTGCCACGAATTATTAAAATGATTTCGAGGGAACGAAATGATTTTGTTACCTCGAAGTACTTTATTTCGTTCCCTCAAAATACTATATTTATTTCGAACGAAATAATATTTCGAGGTAACGAAATACTAATTCGAGGTAACAAAATGATTTTAAACCCTTGGTGAAGCCAAGGCGAGTACGCGTGAGGCAGTAATTACAATTTTTTTTAATTACAACAATTTTTTTTTAGTCAATTGAGCTGAATTTTTTTATGAACTATCACTGACCCTTCCTAAAAAGAGTGGCTAAACAGTTCTTACCCTAGAGTTCATCACCGGGGTAGGGCAACCCTTACAAATAATGGTCTCTGCCAACAGCCATTGACTTGTGTACAAAAACATGATACCATTGTGTATAGCCACTTGCTATATCTATATCAATGGCCCTGGGACTAAATGCAAACAACATCTGTTTGTAGGCATACCTGACCCAGAAATAACCCCCAGGGTAATTACTAGGTGGCCTAGTTTGTGTTTTTGTTTCACCCTGTGGCTGTTATGTGTCAGTGCTTGTATTGCAGCGCAATACTGATTTCAATGTTTACATGGTTGCAATGGCTGTACTTCAAAAGAAAACCTGTCTGTCTATGGCTGTTTGGTGTATGGATTGTAGTGGATGTGGGAGTGTAGGCTTGGGGTGGTAGGGGGGGTGGGGGGTATAATAGTTGTGGTTTACTCTTGTAGTGTTGTAGTGGTCTAATCACACAGTAAATAGACACCTGCTGAATGGTTTGGGGATGGCAGTTCGCATAGGGTTGGGGGCGCGGATTTCGACAGTGGGTGTAAATTGCCAGAATGTTCAAATCTTTGGTGTGTGTGTCCAGGGAACTTCTATTCATCTGTTCAGACCATTAGAAAAAGATTTGTACCCCCAAACACAGTTATTTACCCCCCCCCCCCAACATAAAACGCCTTCCGCGTGCGCCCCTTCGTGCATCCGTGTAAAAAAAAATTAATCGGTGTTTCCGAGGGGAGAACGAAATAATAATTCGAGGAAATGAAATATTATTTCGATCGAGTGAAATAGATTTCTATAGTATTTCGAGGGAACGAAATAAAGTATTTCGAGTTAACAAAATAATTTCGTTCCCTTGAAATCATTTCGTTCCCACGAATTAATATTTCATTACCCCGAAATAATTTAGATGGGCAAAACAAAATTGTTGTTGAGGTGCCCTCCAGTGAAAATATTTGAAGGGGTCGGTCGGTCGGGATTTTTATTTTGAATTTTTTTCTCATTGACTGTCATTTTAAGATTGAAATGGATTGGAACTGAAACCACATACCATGTTTTTCAAAGACAATGATCTAGCAGTATGCACAAGTACCTAAAGAATAAAAAGACATCACACATTCAACTTTATAATAATCTTTCAACAACTTTATTTCAACATTTCATACACTTGTTTCTAGCACTATTGTTCTTAACAACTTTATGCATCCCATTGGTTGACATATGATATTAAGACATTTGTATACCCATGAGCAAGGAATTTTGCTTCAGAATAAAAGTATCCCAAGCATTTTTGTTGTACTTTTCGCTGTGATTGACACAGCAAATTCATCCATATTGCGTGCAATGCTCAACATGCAACATGTGAGTGGCCATTCGATTTGAAAACGTGTAGATCGAGTCGCAATAGTTGACACACGTACAGTGCGGGGAGCCATTGCACAACATGTGAGGGCTATTTGATTTGAAAACGTGTAGATTGAGTCGCAATCATTGACATACAAAACAGTGTGCGAAGCCAGTGGAAAACATGTGAGGGGCCATTCGATTGGAAAACGTGTAGATTTGAGTCGCAATCGTTGGCACACAGTGTGTGCGAAGGCAGTGCACCATGTGAGGGCCGGGGCCATTCGATCTGAAAACATGTAGATTGAGTCTTCGGTACCGGTAAATTTACCGGTAAAAAAAGTGGAAAATTTCACAAATCAAACGTATTATGTTTTATACACAGAAAATTGGTAAGTTTCATTAAATAAATAGGCCTATGAATGACGGGAAAAAAAAAAAAAAAAAACCCGACCTGAGATTTCAGCACTTTTGGGTCGGTCGGTGGAGGGCAACTCAACATCTTTTTTTTTTTGCCTAGTACGGAGCCCTTGATATTCTCTCAGTATTACAGCGACCTCAGAAAGGTACACTAAATAGTTTTCATATCCCGATAAATCAAATGGTATATCAAATGCTCCGTACCAACTAAATTATTTTGAGGTAACGAAATATTAATTCGTGGTAACGTTCCCTCGAAATCATTTCGTTCCCTCGAAATCGTTTCGAAATAATAATTTGAGGGAATGTTATTTCGAGAAACGAAATACATTTCTTTTTTCTTTACCTGTCCCTTTAGGGGCTCCGTAAAATGGCTATTATTGGTGTAAATACACGATGAGTTCACATTATTGTTTGTAGTATTATCTGTGTATTTGTTTGGCTATATTCTTTGTGGGCCAAAAAGAGAGAATCAGAATGGGTAAAGAAAAACAGATATGGAAACGTACTGCTGTTTCAGTATTAAGCGTTTACAGAAATTGTGTAAATCAGTTTAACCATAGAGTTAACACACTTTTTATGTAAAATTATAATACAGCAAATTGTTGGAAATAGAGTTGCCTACAGTTTGCTGTAAATTTACATGTTTTTTTAACAGTGTACATATATTATTAAACTAGTAAAAACTGCAATAAATTGGGAAGCATATTCTTTATGCAATTGAATGCTTCAGTTTAATGTGAATGTTTTTGTATGTAATGCGTCAGTTCAATTTCTCGCATACACCTCTTCGCCCCGTGTACAAAGTGTATGGGTTCTCGCCAACATTCTTCGGCCCCCAACACTTCTTCCCGTGTACAAAGAATATGCAGTCTCGCCAAACTAACGTTATACGTCCCAAAGATTACACTGAAAATGAAATGTTCATACAGACGTATTAATGACGTCATTGATTTTATAAACTGAGTGACATTACGAGCTTTCATATGGTGTATATTTTGCATTTTATGTGAACATGCGAAGTGATGAGTCGAGTGTAGGTCGAGTTGTCACAAGGCTTGCGTTACGTGTTGTGGCGTAGTTCTAGTTGTCCATGTCGAGTTGTCACAAGGCTCGACATGTTTTCAGCCCCATCGCCACACTAAACTGTGAATAAAATTATATTTACTGACGTTATGATGACGTACTTTGTTTTAGACACTAATTCACATTACGGGCTTTCATATGATGCATGTTTTGCCTCCAACCTATGGGGTTTTGGCGGAAACAAGAAGAAACATAATCGAACAAAAACAATAGGCTTTCGGCGACCAGGCCGAAACCCTAATTATAGCTAAATTAGAGCATGGCCGCAATTTAAAGTAACAGCCCGTGGTAAATAATGTTCACGATACAGTCGTGAACTTAACAATGCGATCACGGACAACAACTCATCAGAAGGCAAGTAGCAAGTGAGTTGACGGTAACCAATCAATCATACAGCGTAATTTGAAACCTATAATTTATGCTGTCACGGTTATTCCTATACCAGGGAGAAACGAGTGTATAATAATTTTCATCATTTATTTAAGCTATTGAAGCTACTTCCTCGAAAATAATAGCCACGCCATTTTTAAAACATTTTGGAATTATACCAAAAGAGATTGCAATTGGAAAACGTATTGATGTCGTCATTTTGTTCATAACCTTAATAAACACGTGTCTCACTGCATCAAAGTTAAATTTTAGCTAAATTAGAACATGGCCGCAATCTAAAATAACAGCCCGTGGTCAATAATTTTCACCAGAGATAAAGTCGTGAACTTAACAATGGAAATTAACAACACATCAGAAGGCGCGTAGCAAGTGAATTGACCGTAAACCAATCTATTATATAGCGTAATTTGAAATCTATAATTCTGTCACGGGTATTCCTATACCAGGGAGAAACGAATGCATAATAATTGTCGTCATTTAGTATGCTACTGTATGAAGCTACTGAGATGCCGTGTCATATCTTTATATGCCTTTGCAACTGTTTTATTTCAGTTTAAAATCCCACATATACTACTGTTCATAAAACTTACCCGGTATCAATTTAAAGGCATGATACTATCAAACATCTCTTCAAATATTCCCGTCAATAGGTTACTATTATTGTTACTGTCACGCACAACTGACGATTGCCTACAACTGAAGCAGGAAAGTTCTGTTATTGCTACACGAGGGTCTGAAAGAAGTGGTATCTCTCAACCAATTCTACATCAGACCGAATATGGTTAAAGGGTCTATGAAGTGTGTTTTTGTCTAAATTGATTTGTTATTGTTATTTTATCAGTTGATATGAATAAAATAAAATAAAAATTAGTTTGTTTTGTGTCTTGAGTGGATTTTATGTTTTTTAATTTTTTTTATTAAAATTTTAAAAATATTTCCAATTTTGCACGACGCGAGGTGGCGTTATTCGTGACGTACACCTGGGCAGAGAACAAAGCGAACAAAGGTTTTCATCGTTTGCTAGCATGCCTTTTTAACTTATTAGTGTTTTTATTTACTACATTTGTAATATTGTTTTCGGTTGATACCCTGCCATTGATGTCAGTTAATATTGTGTGTGTTTTTGTTGTTGTTCAATTAAAGTGCCTGAAATACAATCCTTCCATGTGTACTGTGCACTTGTTGGCGGCAATTTTTATTGAAAATTAAAAACACATTTCCCTAAGAATGATTCCGGTTTAATTTTGTTTGCATGTATTTGTCAATACAAATTTGTCAATACCGCCCAGATTCGGTTATATTCCGTATATTTCACATGTGTATGCGAAATATTTTCTAATTGAACAATAAAGGGTTTTGGATTAAATATATTGATATATAAGGGTTCTTGTGTGCGCATACACGCTGCGCGCTGTCTTAATATGATTAGATAGACTTGCGATGGGCACACGTTCGTGCATGCGCATACACGATGCGCGCTGTCTTAATTTCTTTAGTTACACTTGCGGTGGGCACACGTTTGTAGCTAGCAGCACTGCCAGAATGAACAATTTTAGGTAAAGCAAAACTGTAACAACTGAGCTCGTTCAAAATGTACACGGATTTGAGACTATTGGCATTAGCCATAGTCTTGTCTGTCATTCATTTATTAACGTCTGCGTACGGTGACACCTTGATAAGATCGGCAGGTTTTTCGAAATCCACGGTATCCGGCCACACACTGCAAAACCGTGTACTCCGGAGATTGGAGCGGGTAAAGTCTCCTACGAGATGCCTGGCCAACTGCCTCCGTGACCCCGATTGCGTCTCAGTGAATTACAGTCAAGAAAACGGCATTTGCGAGCTCAATTCTGGTGAAAAGGAAGAGTTTCCCGAAGATGCGGAAGATGCTGAATACAGATATTATGAAATAGATTCGCGTTCTACTACACAAAGTATACAGGTATGTATTGTTTGTTTGCTTGTTTGTTTTTATTTATTGTTTTTGTTTTGCGCTGAGATAATACATCTATTATCATGTAGATTCAAGGTTATATTTCAAACTATTTTGTATATACCTACACAATTAGTAGAAGTTCGAATTTGGGTGGATATTTGTTTAAAAAAAATATATATATAAATAAATAAATAAATAAATACAAATCAACTTAATTTATTATTTATTTCCGTTAAATATGTTGATATTAACCTAACGTATCAGTGTATCAAACTTTCGCTGTAGTAAATTAAGAAGGATTGCGATTACAAGTTTTGCGCTGAGATAATACATCAGTCGTGTAGAGTTCGAGTTTGGGTGGATATTTAAATAAATCAAAAATAAATAAACTTAATTTATTATTTATTGTTGTTAAATATTTGGATATTAACCTAACTTATAAAGGTATCAAACGTTCGCTATATCAAGAAGGATTGCAATTACGAGTATCATTTAATATTTCAAAACTTCTTGGGCCAGGTCATAATTTTTTAAATATCCGGAATGCTGTTTGTATAATATCCCAAGAAAACTTCGACCTTAACTAACTTTTCCTTACTATATTCTTTAGGAACCCCTCATACCAAAAGCATTGAAACTGGGTTTTCTTGGTTGCCTTGACAACCGTCTATTTTGAACAGGTGTAATTTAATTTTCAATTTCTAGTGGTAAATACCAGATTTTGATATTTTAAGACATTGAATATGTGTATTTTTGGTTGTCATCTTTCAAATGCCGATCTAGACACAAATGAGTAAATTGACCACTTCCAATGCATTATAGTAATCCAATATTACATTAAAATGCAATGTCACATTTATTGCATTTTTTAGATTTTATTTTGGTCCATCTGTCAAAAAAAAAATCTCATTGTATGAAATTAAAATATAAGTACTGCTGTATGTGATTATATATGCCGTTATTAGTTTAGTATACAAAACCCCACAAAATCTTCAATAACCATGTTTTTGCTACATGCCTAACCACAATTTTGGACATATTGCGCCCTCTAGCTGTGATCTGAGTGACATCACATTTGAGCTTGTATTTTAGTCAATATCTGTGCACAGGTTGATGGCAAAAGGATGAACAAATATATATACAAAATAGTAGTTATTGTCCTTAATACTTTTCGAACCTATAGCAGGTTCTTTCTCAAAGGCAAAATGGACGAAATAAATAAACACACATGTACATATACATTTCTGTGTACAGTTTGTATATGTGTGTATGTTCAGTTCGTCCCCAGTTTAAGGCCAATAACTACTATTTTGCATTTATACTATACTGCAAAAACTGTGGTGATAACAACTAAACCATTGGTGTTTATATTAGGCAACTCGCACAATATAAACACCATGGAATAATAAAGTTGACACCACTAGTGTTATTTTAACACCTCAGTTTTTACAGTGTACAGATCCTTTCGGTTGGTAAACAGTTTACATCAGCTAATTCTGTATTTCAAATAAAATATAGACAAATGTTCTTTTAACAATTACTTAAATAAAAAATTACCAAAAAACAGGCATAACGCCCCTAACGGTGAGCCATCCAATGATATGACATCATCCCTACGAAGTTTCATTCAATCGGTTGCACATTAATTTAAAAATACCAGAAGTGCCAAAAAATCCAAGGCTTGATAAGGTTGAAATTACATATATCTAAAAAAAATAAAAATAAATACAGACTACGACGCCTCCAGTAAGAAGTGGAGAACCAACAACCAAACCGTCAACGACCAAAGCACCTACGACAGAAGCACAGACTACAGAAATGAAGACTACTGATGAAAGCACCACGCCTGTGACGACTGAAGTAACGACTAGTGAAGCACCGACGACCGAAGCACCTACAACAGATGTACAGACGACAGGTAACAGTTGTTTACTCCTCCGTACATAAATTTCTCTTTCTTTTTTTCCCTTAAAATACTTTTTTTTTTTGTATTTTGGGGCATTGTTTGAATTATTTCCTTATTATTTATACCAACATTTGAAATATTTAAATAATGCTATAAAACTGAGGAACCAAATACCTTCTTTCTCTACCCATCTCAATCCAGAATGCTTCATCTGTCGAACAGTTTAAAGGACTCTTAAAAACCTATTTGTTTTGACTTCATTTGTTTAGTTTTCTGTTGTTTTGTCCACAGCGCTTTGAATCCTTTGCAAAGGCGCTTTATAAATTCCTGTTGTTATTATTATTATTATTATTATTATTATTATAAAGAATGAGATTTGTTTGGAAAGGAAATGTTCTGACAAATATTGTATTCAGGATAGTGATATTTTACGATATTTATAATTCGATCTATTGTTTATTTATACCAAAATTTGAAATATTTAAATAATGCTATAAAACTGAGGAACCAAATACTTTCTTTAAAGAATGAGATTTGTTTGGAAAGGAAATGTTCTGACAAATAATATTGTATTCAGGATAGTGTTATATTTAGATATTTATAATTCGTTCTATTGTTTATGTTTGTTTGCCTACCCTGTGGCACTCTTGGCTTCAGGGCTTTGGCTTCGTCACGCCCCAACTATAGCACCGGTCCAAACTATATTTTGGATATGCCCAATTGTAGTGATGTACTATTATTGGCCCAAATACAACACAATTATTTGGGACAGTTGGGGGAATTTCACTGAGAAAACATATTGATAGGTTGGTAAAACTTGTAGCTTTGCATGGTGTAGAGGATAAGTAAGACTACCTGCGGTGACACCATGTGAAATTCTCTATTGAGTAGTAATTAGTTCTGAAAAGAACTGGAGGTTACAACACGACGTTTCGATCAGTATGCTCTCAACGCACTAATCCTCCAGCATCCAGCGGTCGCGTGATCCTCCAGCAGCCTACTAAAGCAGCAGCCTTTCCCAGAGTCCGGCATTCTCCTGAGGACGATCAGAGCACACTTATCGAAACGTCGAGTTGTAACCTCCAGTTCTTTTCAGAACTAATTGCTACTTAATAGAGAATTTCATATGGTGTCACCACAATTAGTCTTACTTATATTGATAGGTGTTTATTTTGCGGATTCTTAGAGCAGTCTCAAGCCAAAAAATTATCCGGTTTCTGGTCTCCGCGCGCGACGCATTTTGTTTATTTTTGTTATTATAATTATTATTTTCTTTTATGTTTAGCTTTGAAACGATGTCCAGTTTCAGCCAAAATTGTTGGATCGATTATAATTCTGCGGTGCTGTGTTTTAAATGAATTTTATACATAGGGGTCAGTGAACGTTTAACCAATTTACCAAAATCCCACCGATTTTGAAGCTGACTTTGTTTGGCCTAAACGTTTTCCCTTTTTTTTTCTCTCAGCAAATGCTGTTTCTCAACAAAGTCCACTGTGTGCTAGTAATGAATCTCCACAAACTGCAACGTTCACAACCGATGGCGGCACATCAACGAGATATCCAACAAGTGGATCATTTACCCCGTCCCTGCAGCGACTAGAATGTAACGTCACCACTTCTGGGATCACTTGGATGGATCTTTACAACATAAGTGGCACATACAACCGCATTTGTAAGCAGAACACAACAAACTAAAGCGCTAAAACATATCCTAATTCAATGAAGTATTAAAATAGGCGAATATCTATCTATCTATCAATCTCTATCTTTCCATCCATATATATATATATATATATATATATATATATATATATATATATATATATATATATATATATATATATATATATATATATATATATATATATATATATATATTCTAAAAAATATTAGGGGGAACTTAGAAGTTGTGATGGGTGTATATACCACAAACCCCATGGTCTGACTTAATTTTAATTTGTCTATTTTTAACAAGCAAACCATTATCAAAATGGAAAATATTGAATATGTATTATATTCTTAATAATTATTTCACTCGCTGCTAACTACTTGTTATGGCTATTATATGCTTTACAATGGTGTATGTTCAACGGTCTCTGCGATTGGAAATTTCAGTATATTACCTGCATGTAAGCATGGTTTAACAATATTTATTATGTGGCCTACATTTATTTAAGACTGTGCTCGTCCTCAATTCATTTCAAATGTGTATTTCTGTATCAACATTGCATTAAAATGAAAGACAAAAATGCCTCAGACTACAGCAATTTTCAGACTAAAAGGGACATTGATACGGGCTGTTATGTGTCCGTAAAGCCACACTTGAACGGAAAGTTGTAAAAAAAAAAATGAGTTTGAACACTATTTACACCACGATATAAGAGTACAATGTTATACCCGGACTAACAAAGTAAATCATCAGATTTGATTAATAAGTCTCAAATTTATAATAATCTCAAATTGTGTAATGTACCGTTTGAAAGTCTTTTTTCAACATAATTCGGAAATACACAATATAATTTTTTAAATGGTGTTTAACATATTTCATTTCACCGATCTATAAACATATTTCATGTTGAAACGTTATTATTGCATTTGTGTTTTCAGCATTGCGGCCAGAACATATGGTTATTGCAAAGGATCAGGTAGATGTACTATCATCGGGTCCAGGGATTGATTTTGGATCTTCTCCAACCTTCTGGATAAGATACACGAACAGCGAGACAACGGTAGGCAGAGATGGAAGTCTCGACCCCATTTTGAGTGCACCAGGCCCTGCACAAGGGATTACCTACATTCGTATGGGTTCTTGGTCGCACGCTGAGTGGTCAGTTAAGTGGTGTATCACTGCTTAATAAACAAACCCATGTCCCCATCGCTGTCATACTAGTCCAGCGGATGTGTGTTATAATACAATACAATTGTGCACTTTTTCATAAAAGTATCAAGTTTGGTACAGATGTTCATTTCTTTTATGAAAAATTGCACATTTTTGTAAACTCATGTCCGCTGGAATATACGAAGAGACACAACACGTTTCAAACACGTTTTCGCAAATAAAGAAATATATCACTGCGCACGTGCACGCCGAGTTGCGTAATGCATGCTGGTCTGGCTAATAAACAATTGTCCAGCGATAGAACAACGACACTTAACAACAGTTACACATTGTTTATTTATATTTGTTGAGTTCAGTTTTATTTAATACGCAACTGCGTAGAATATTTCGTGGTATATTTTACCATAGTTAACTGTGACTTATTACTCGAAAACTACTTCTTACTGCAGCGCTATTGCATTAAGCGACGTTGCTGTTAGTATACACATATAGACTGTTTTTTCTCATTCAGTATCCCGAGGTGATCCTTGCAGCGTTCTATTATCGAGGCGAAAGGGATCATCGAGGAAGGCTAGTTTTACTGTACCAATGAGTGAAAGCAGTCAGTACTTGTTTTATAACACCTCAATCATAGTACCATGCGGCTGGAAGGTTGCTATGGGCTAGTTCATTGGTTGTCATGGGCTAGTACTTTTACAGTTGGAATGTCATTATTTGCTATAGTGAATGTGACATGTGACACGCTCTTAACCAATCACAAAACAACAACTGTATATGAGGTGTTATAAATCCAAATGTTCGAAAGAGAATCAACTTTGAAATATATTAATCATACTGAATTTACTGCAGCTCGTTTTCATTATAGATTATTTGCCCTAGATTCAGGGTTTCTTTCCTTTGTAGACCTAGGACATATAAGCTGTGAATATAAGCTGTGAATTGTAATAAATTTTCTTATTGTGTTTTTATATTTCAACAATTGCAGGAGGTTGACTGGGAGGGTGCAATAAGTAGCGTGCCTTTTTAGAATGTTTTCTGAAGTCAATATTGTTAAACCTGGTTAATTAAAACTTGTTAAATAGTTGGAATGCAGTGTACATCAGTTTGATTATTGTTAAACCAAATTAGTTTGTGGTAATTGTTCGTGGTAATCGACACGAACATGCCATATTGGGCAATAGGTGGCGCTATTTATGTTTGATGGTATTTTACCAGAAGGGCCTACATTCTTTTTTTTTCCTCACAATTTTTAACAAATAGGATTTGAAGAAGCTTTGCGTGGGGGAAGTGTAGAAGGAGTAAGGTTTGTGGTAGCACCATGTAACAATGTCTTAAGAAATGAAGAATGAATTGGTTCTGTGATTAATCGTTGGTGAGATAACTTTTCGATTAGTATGTGAATAGGCTAATTATTGGTAATATTTTGTTTGTTTTATATTTCAACACTTGCACGAGCTTGACCGGGAGGGCGCAATAAATAGTGTCTTTTTTAGAATGTTTTTCTTACGTCAATATTATTAAACCTTATTCAAACTTAAATACAGTTAAATTGTTTGTGGTAATCGATATGACCATGCAATATTGGGCAATAGGTGGCGCTCTTTAACTGTGATGGTATTTTACCAGAAAGGCCCGTATTGTTTTAGCAATGTTTGGTTTTCTTTTTTTTTAGAGGGTGTGTGGGTGGGATAGTGGCTGAAGGTATACAAGACCCAAGCCTGGGGGTGGGTGTGATGACCGTGGATATAGAGGATCCTTTAGTGGATGGGTGGGTAGGATAGTGGCTGAAGGTATACAAGACGCAAGCCTGGGGGTGGGTGTGATGACCGTGGATATAGAGGATCCGTTAGTGGATGGGTGGGTAGGATAGTGACTGAAGGTATACAAGACCCAAGCCTGGGGATGGGTGTGGTGATCGTAGATATAGAGGATATATTGGTCAGGAGAAGGGGAGATCAGATGCCACTGACATAGCAGCTGATGTTTTGGTCAACATTGTCAGTAGGAGAAAGCACATGAAGGGAAAGGGTGGGTGTGTAACGGCTCAGGGTAACCTGGGGTGGGTGTGGTGACTGTTGATCTATAGAAGATGCGTTGGTTGGGATAAGGGGACACAAGATGTTACTAATTGGTAGAAGCCGATGTCTTGGTGAACGGTGTGTTGCATATGGATTTCTATGGCCTCTCTGATGAGTCATGGGTTTCCGTTTCTGGATTGGAACGATGGTCTGTGCAATAAGCTTTCTGCTAGTTGACTTGGTGGTCTGTATCGTGGGCATGCTTAACGACGATGACTGACTTGTCAAGATCCCATCTCTGTTCTTTTGCTCAGTGTTCCTTGAGCCTGGTGGGCAATGTCATGTTGGGAATATTGGATTAGTTTAATTAAATGTTATTTGCAACAACGAAATGTCGATTAAGGCATTTAGAATCTTACCAAGACTAGCCTTGACCAAGGCCGTTGTAGTGCGCGCTTACCTGTACAGTACCGATTGCTGGACCGATTGCTGTATATCTACACACTGCATTTGCCAGTGCGATCTCCACGGCCATATATAGGGCACATACAGGTACACTGTACTGCTAGAGCAACAACCGAGTCGTGTGTACGACCTGGAGTTGTGAATTGCGACCTCGTACACGTTTAAAGTAAAACAATCCTTATGGGCGATGAATGTTCAATGCGTCATGTATGTGCAATTACAGTGTACATGGTGAGTCACATAGATCCGCGGACTGTGTGATGAGCATGTGCGCTACGACTTAATATCGAATAGCTAAAGCCCCTTTCCCACTTACACGATTTTTGCTAAGGTAGAGCACGATTTTTCAAAGTTGCAAAATCGTGCTCAGTCGTGCGGTACCGTAGCAATTCACACTCAAAAAGTTCAAGGTCTATCGAATTCTACGTCTTGTCAAGACGCTATCAAGACGCCGTCAAGATGTGGTACGGCAGTAGTGCGATAGTGCCACGACAGTGTTACGGTAGAGTTACGACATCATCAAGATTTGTCACGGCGTACCAAGAAATGCCAAGATTGTATTACGACGTCACTACGGCGTCAGTACGATTTCACAAGACGCCAGTGCGACGTGGCAGCTTGTGTGCACTTTTAAACAAGAGACAAGAGACATGTGATTAAAAAAAAACACTATCAGCAAGAGACACGTGAAAAAAAAATCATGTTCTTGCTGGCGTCTTGTTGGCGCCTTGTTTAAGTCTTGCTAGGTCGCAGCACCATCGTAGCGGCATCGTATCAGCATCGTAGCGAAGTCTTGGCCTACCGTAGGTGTTGCGGCCACCACGAATGAGTACGAATGAACAAGACGCCGTCACGACATACCACGACAACGTCAAGACAACGGTACGACTGTAATACGATGCTGCTGCGGTGGACCACGATTTTTTCCACCGCTACGGTAGAGCAAGATTTTTTTGAACATTCCAAAAAAATCGTGCTACTCCACGGTGCCATCAAGATCTACTACGGTGCGCTACGGTGGACCACGATTGACCACGAACATGGCCACGACGCCGTTGCGATTGTAAATAATTGAAAAATCGTGCTCTACCGTAGCAAAAATCGTGTAATGCGGCGTTCACACAGTGCCGATTATGGCTCCCGTTTGAGATCAGACAGCGCTACGACACGAAAAGTGAAAAAGTCGGATTACTATCCTCAATGATCTGGAATGTCCTATCATTGTCTGAACGCAGTCGTATACGTTCGTAACAGAGTCCTACGGATCGGGAAAGGTCCAGAGAGGTCGGCCAAGCACTCCCGACAGTAGGTGCGTCCTGTAACATTCGGGAAACTCAGCCGATTTTGTCTAGTCGGATTACAATCGTGACTATGTCGTGACAGATTCTGCTGTATCGGATCAAAATCGTAACAATGTCCTGTGTTGTCTGGACGGTGTCTGGACGGTGTCCTGTGGATCGGGACGCTGTCGTGATTCTTTTAGGATCGGACTATCACGTGACTAACGGTTTTCTAACGGATGTCTTCCGTCAGCGTCGGTTCACTGTCCGGTCACTGTCTGATCTCTGTCGGATCGCATTCGGGAGAATCAGGGACGCTGTCGGGACAGATTCGGTCGTTTTTACCATGCGGAAGATACAAATCGGATCAGATTCGGATTGAGAACAGGGAGAATCAGGACGAATTCGGCTGGAAACGGCTGAATCAGGACGCTTCCTGAACAATATCTGATTGTTGTCGTGATTAAATAAATGTTTTTACAAATTTGTGAATTTCCCGCCACGAATCACAGGATCTTGATCAGACTTTTGACAAATTTTAATCGGGAATGGTCCTATCAAGGACGGCAGTAAAAATCCTGAATGTGTGACTGAGGCTTAAGTGGGAAACCGGCTTAAGCGGGACGATATATCTAGTATCTTGGCTTTCGCTAAATGTATTATGCTACCAAACCGTTCCAACGCGTCTAGGTCAAGGCTACAACTAGACAGGTTAGTATAATGCAGGCACTCGTTAACAAAAAATTGTAGTTTTTATTATTCTTAATGTGTTATATTTGTTATATTAATCAGTTGAACCACACACACAAAAAGCACACGATATGCACATTAGAAACCGTTAGAATATGGACCGTCAACGTGTGCATGGTATGAATGTACTCAAGTACAAGTGTCGTATGCATAATAGAGTACGTCATGTGTTACGTCATATTCGTATATATGCGCACGTTGGCGGTCCATCTTATAAATTAAATTAAATTAATTAAATTAATTAAATTAAATTAATTAAATTAAATTAATTAAATTAAATTAAATAATTAAATTAAATTAATTAAATTAAATTAAATAATTAAATTAAATTAAATAATTAAATTAAATTAAATAATTAAATTAAATTAAATAATTAAATTAAATTAAATAATTAAATTAAATTAAATAAATAAATTAAATTAAATTAATTAATTAAATTAAATAAATAAATTAAATTAAATTAAATAAATTAAATTAAATTAAATAAATTAAATTAAATAAATTAAATAAATAAATTAAATTAAATAAATTAAATAATTAAATTAAATTAAATTAATTAAATAATTAAATTAAATTAAATAAATTAAATAAATTAAATAAATAAAACGAAAAGGGGGGGGGGGGGGGTAAGGGGAGGAGGAATGGGGCCCACTGACGTCTGGATGTGGGCACATCGTGTCCACTGCCAGTAAGGTCCCGAGTGGGAAAGTTCAAGCCACCGGGTTGGGCGGTGATACAAAAAAAAACACGTCCCGCCTGGGGGGCGGCGACTACCCACGCACCGGTGACCTGGGGAGGGAAGGAAGGGAAGGGAAAATAAAACTAAAATATACCAATCCGATTAAACTAATTTTAGGATGATTAAAGGAATACGATAATAAACCAGAAATCCAAAAAATAAAGAGGGAGGGGGAAATGGGGGGTAGGGTAGGGGGGTACGGGGAGGAGGAATGGGGCCCACTGGCGTCTGGATGTGGACACATCGTGTCCACTGCCAGTAAGGTCCTGAGTGGGAAAAATTCAAGGCACCGGGGTGGGCGGTGATAAAAAAAAAAAACACAGGGAAGGAAGGGAAGGGGATAAAAATCTAAATTAAACCAATTCAATTAAACTAGTTTTAGTATGATTCATATCAACCATGTCAGCATTTTGTTATTGTAAATAAAAAGAGTATCATTGATGGACCATTTATTGAGAAAATCGTTGAGAGAATTGTTGAAGTTGAAGTATGAGAGTTCGAGGGTGATTTTATTTTTGAGACGGTGTTGCCAAATAAGGAGGGGGTCGGAGAAATTACAGGTGCGGTATAGCCAGTAAATAACATGTTTGAGACTGATGATGAGATAGTTGGCCAGGCGGACAGCCTCCTTGCTCCGACTCCCGGCGTGGGGGATCAGATCCCAGTATAAGTCGAAGTGGAGATCCAGATCAGATCAGGTAATAGTCGAGAGAGAAGGGTTTGTAGAAGTTTCAAGGCGGGTTGGATAGACGGACAGAGGATGAAGAGATGCCGGACCTCCCTCGCCGCACCACCCACAAGACGGAGAGATGGCAGGATTCAGATGATGTAGAACTTGTAGAGAAGGAAGAACGTTGTGAAGAAGTAGGAAATTGGTACGCGCACTTCCAGGGAATTTTGTGGGTTGACGGAAGAACACCGAGGCGATGCCAGTCGGTGTCAGGTGTTGGAGAGCTGTTGTTTATTTGCTGGTTGAAGTGCGTGTACAGAGATTTGGAAGTAGCAGTGAGAGCATCATTATCTTTGTCATAAGTGACGAGTCCAGGAGGCAGATGTCGTGTAGGAAGATGCTCCAAGATGGCAGGGTCGTGAAGAAATCCAGAAGAGTCGAAGAGCGATGGGAAAGATGAGACGATCACGTGGTGCAGGCGAGAGAGGTTTTGTCGAAGAACTCGAAGAGAGGGAGGACGGATGTTTGAAGTTGACGGCTGAAAGTCGGCGGCTTGTATCCAGGCGCCAGTGGTAGATTGTAGGAGATGCTTGACGATTCTGATCCCGCCGGCCAGGAGTTGGGTTTGGAAGGTCGTACCGCCTGGCAGGTCCCGCATAAAAATAGGGAGGATAATGGGCAGATTGCCAACATGGTTGATTGAATCGGCGGGTGTGTCAATTCGAGCTCCGAGGGTGTTCGCAGGACCTCACTGTAAAAGCAGGTGAGACTAGTGCGAAAGTTTGTTTCGATGTCAAGGAGGAAGATTTGATAGTCAAAATTCATTTTCTTGTATCGGTGGAGATTGTAGGAGACTAGATAAAAGGAGGGATGGGAATCGGATTGGAGATAACGTTGGATGAGGTTGAATTTAGAAGTGAGGCTGCGTGCTTGGAGAGAGACTAGACCTAGCCCACCTTTATTAGGATGTTGGAATAAAGTATGTCTGGGTAGTAAGTGTCGTCTGTTGGACCAGACGAAGTCAACTAACATTTCTTGGAGTTCGCTTAATACATTGGGAGGACATGTAAGGACAGATATGCAGTGAAAGATTTTGGATGCGGCGAGTTGGTTCGCGATGAGAATATTTCCTTTAAGAGACAGAGTAGAAGAGAGAGGTTTCCAATTGGCGAGAGTTTTTGAGAGTTTATTTTTAGAGGCAGACCAGTTTTGTTGAGTGTACGTGTTATTGTTTCCAAGGTGAACTCCAAGAAATTGCAACCCCTGGTTATTCCATTGAAAGCCCAGGGGTGCGTCAGTTCGTCCGGTCCAACGTCCGACCCATAGTCCCTTGGATTTTGAAAGTTGAGGGAGGCAGCAGAGGATCTGTGAAATAAGTCATACACCCTTTCGAGTATTTTAAAGCCCTGGTCGGAGGTGATAAAAACAGTAACATCGTCTGCATAAGCAGAGACCGAGCAGTATGTATCCGTGTCTGGTAGAAGAAAATTATGACCAGAAAGACTTTTCCGAAGGCCATTCAAGAAAGGCTCAAGCGGACAACCTTGCCGAATGCCTTTATTGAATGAAAAGGATGCGGTTAGTGAACCGCAAACCTTAAGGTGGCTCTCGGCGCCACTGTACAAAAGATTAATGTAGGAAAGGAATTTGTCTCCAAAGCCAATGGCTCTCATTACATTGAATAGGTAGCCGTGGTCAACGTTGTCAAAGGCTTTTCTCTGATCAAGGTTGACCACGGCTAGCGGTAGATCGTTTAAAATTACAAAACTCTATTGTGTCACGAATGAGATTATTGTAAATGGTACGCCCGGGAGTACAATAAATAAATAAATAAATAAATAAATAAATAAATAAATACTTTTTTTACTTTTCAAAGGAGAAGTTTATTTCAAATTTCTTGAAAAAGCAGCATATTATACAGATATATACAAAATTTAAAGAATTGTAAAGAAATACATTCAGTACCTTAATAGTAGTGAATTAATACAATGAAAACCAGAAACAAACAACTTTAACTAGAAATGCCGCAAAGGCCAAGTTGCCACCTTCGGAAGCTGGATGCCCCAAGTCCTTCCAAAAGGGTAGCAACAAGGCATAAGAGGAGGGGGAAAAGGGAGTTGACAGTAAAGTACATTTTTACATTGTCGATATCCTTGTCTTGGGGAGGGGAGGAGAAAAGGAAGGGAGCCGGGGAGGGGGCATGGGTTCCTTAGCGTCTGGTGTGGGCACAAAAAGTGCCCACTGCCAGTCCACATGCAGGATAGGTGGCAGGCTTGGGCGGCGAAAAAACACCACGGCTCGTCTGGGAAGCGACGAGACCTGCTCAAGCCCGTCAACCTAGGGATAAGACAAGGGTAAAGAAATGAATATTATAGAGAACAATAAAAATTAAATAAAACGGTAATTCAAATCAACCATACCATTCGATCATTACTGTAATCGAAAAGAGTGTTATTAATTGACCAATTTGTGAGAAAAAGTGGAATGGAGTTATTCAGCTTATGATAATTGAATTCCAAGATGATTTTGTTTTTCAACCGGTATTGCCAAACTAATAAGGGGTCGGAGGGGTTTGAGGTACGATATAGCCAGTAAATGACGTTTTTTAGGCTGACGCTAAGATAATTTGCCAGGCGGACAGCCCCTTTGTTTCGACTCTGAGCAGGCGGAACGAGAGTCCAGTAAATGTCAAAATTTAGTTGAAGGTTTGGAAGAAGACGACTGATGAGGCTGTGAAGAAGGTTGAGAGCTGGTTGTATAGATGGGCAAGTAATAAAAAGATGTGTGATGGTTCCTCTCTCGCCGCACCACCCACAGTCAGAAGAGATGTTGGAGTTGAGGTGATGTAAGACTGGAAGAGAGGGCAGAACGTTGTGTAGAAGCTTATATTGGACGTCCCCTTCTTTCTTGGATGTTGGCGGCTGGTAAATTGCTCCAGGGGATGTGAAGAGAAGACGGAAAGTAGCCACGGTCATGCCAGGGTGTTAAAGTTGGAGAAGAGTTGTCGTTGATTTTCTGGTTGAAGAGAAGATAAAGCGATTTTGATGAGAGTGAGGACACATCTGTGTCCTTGTCGATGAAGACACAGCTCGGCGAAAAGGGGCGAGTGGGAAGATCTTCGAGTGGTGAGACATGTTGAAAAGACCGTCGAGATTGAAAAGTTCTGGGAAGGAAGATGATATGGTGTGGTGCAGGCGAGAGATATCCCGTTGAAAAAGACGAACAGAAGGAGGACGGATGCAGGAAGGGACCAGATGGATGTCTTTAGCCGGAAGCCACTTTCCGGTGTTGAAGTTGAGGAGTTGCTTGATGAAGTGAGTGCCGCCCGCCCAGAGTCTTGCAGCAAAGCCGCACCGCCCGGCAAGGGGTTAACGAGGGCGGATAAATGATTGGTAGATTGATGATATGGTTGACTGAATTTGTGGGTAATTCGATTCGAGCTCCGATTTTTCCCAGGCACGCAGTGTTTCACTGTAGAAAAGGGAAGACTAGTAAAGAATTTAGGGTCCTAGATCCAAAAGGAAAAAGTTGATAGCTGAGGTTGAGACGTTTGTATTTATGTAAATTGCAATCCATTAACGTAAAACAGGGGTGGGGGTTTGAAAGGAAATACCTCTGAAGAAGTTTGAATCTGAAAGTGAGGCTGCGTGCCTGGAGACAAGCTAGACCTAGCCCACCTTTGTCGCAGCTCTGAAAGTGTGTCCGTTTTTTAAGTAGGTGTCGTTTGTTGGACCAGACGAAATCGACAAGCAAGCCTTGGAGTTCACGTAGGTTATTTTCAGGACATGGGAGGACGGCAAGACAGTGAAAGATCTTAGTGGCAGCTAACTGATTAGCAATAAAAACTTTCCCTTTGAGGGACAGATTAAAGAAAAGATGTTTCCAGCAGGCTAGTATTTTGGCAAGTTTGTCTTTGCAATTTTTCCAGTTTTGTTGATTGTAGTTGTTGTTATTACCTAGGTGAACTCCAAGGAAGGCTAAACCTTGATTATTCCACTCGAAATTTAGCGGATTGTCGGTTCGTCTGGTCCACGACCCGACCCATAACCCCTTGGATTTTTCGTAATTTAACCTTGCAGCAGAGGATTCGCTGAAGAGACTATACACCCTTTGAATGGTTTCAAACCCGAGGTCGGAGGTGATAAAAATAGTGATGTCATCAGCATAGGCTGAAACCGAACAGTAATTTTGAGTGTTGGGCAGAGGGAAACCCTGCCCATGCAAATCTTTACGAAGAGTATTGAGAAAGGGTTCAATAGCAACGGTGTACAGCAGCCCCGAGAGTGGACAACCTTGTCGGATGCCTTTCTCAAAAGGAAAGGGTGCGGTCAAAGAACCGCACACCTTAATGTGGCTCTCGGCACTGCTGTACAAAAGATGGAGATAAGAAAGAAATTTGTCCCCGAATTCCATGGCTCTCATAACATTGAAAAGATAGTCGTGGTCAACGTTGTCAAAAGCTTTACGCTGATCAAGGTTGACCACGCCCAAAGATAAATCATTAAGATTGCAAAAATTAATAACGTCACGAATCAAGTTTAAATTATCATATATAGTGCGTTCGGGCACACAATAAGATTGATCTTGTTTGATAATATTACTGATGGATTGTTTTAGTCTATTTGCAAGAAGCTTGGCAAAAATTGTGTAATCAGTATTCAGGAGGGAGACAGGACGCCAGTTGGAAATTTCAGAGAGATCACCTTTTTTAGGAATGAGAGTGATCACAGCTTTCAGAAAAGAACGGGGGAGGGAACCAGAAATAACAGCAGAATTTAGAACGTCGAAAAGATCGTTTTTAATTAATGACCAAAAGGAAACAAAAAATTCTGAGGTCAGCCCGTCAAACCCAGGCGTTTTATTTTTGCCAAGCTGGTTGACAACACAATCAAGTTCCTCCGGACGAAGAGGAGCATCAAGATCCTCTGCGTCCAGAGGATCAAGCCGAGATAAATCGGATAATAAAGGCTCTAGGGCGTCCTCGTCAGTAGGAACGCGACTGTAAAGATTAGTGTAAAAATTCCGGCAGTGGTTTTTTATTTCATCCGGGTTGTCAGTAATTTCACCATCAGGAAGACGAATACTACAGAGGGTTTTAGAAATAGAATGAGATTTTCAAGGTTGAAAAAATAAGAAGAGCTAGTGTCAGCTTCGTTAAGGTGCTGAAAACGAGATCGGACGAGGGCGCCCTGAGCCTGATTTTTTAAAAGAATATTTAATTCTTTGCGCTGTTCTTTGAGGACCTTTTGGGCTTCTGGTGTGATGTCTGGAGCAGACTGAAGCTCCTCAATTTGGGAATTAATACGAAGAAAGGCAGCTCGTTTTTCTCTGGCGAGTCTGGAACTGTATTTTTGGGTGAGGGTTTTGATTTGGGCCTTGCCGAGGTCCCACCACTTGCATACGTCGTTAAAATGACGTTTTTCCATTTGCCAATTTGACCAGAAAAGATGTATAATTTCACGAAAAGTTTTGTCAATGAGAAGAGAGTTATTGAAATGCCAGTAAGCACTGCCTCTGTGTTGAGAGGAAGGAGGTTTGATAGAAAGATGAACGGCAGAGTGGTCGG
Organism: Zoroaster sp. YZ-2022; assembly: GCA_029582265.1. Taxonomy (NCBI): domain Eukaryota; kingdom Metazoa; phylum Echinodermata; class Asteroidea; order Forcipulatida; family Zoroasteridae; genus Zoroaster; species Zoroaster sp. YZ-2022. The sequence goes on from CM055816.1 coordinate 5,485,674, forward strand.
ACAGAGAACAAGGAATAATTTGACAAGAGCGAATAGCTGGTATCAAAGTGGGAGGAGCATAAAGTCGATCAAGTCGAACCTGAGAAATTTTGTCGGGAGAGAAAGGGTTTTTCCTCATCCAGGTATACCGTTTAACTCGGGGGTTTCGTCTGCGCCAGACATCACACAAATTAAAATTAGTAAGAACATTTTTGAGAGCCGTTGAGACCCGGGGACGATGTTCGGTCAGCCTATCTGCGCGGTCCATAGAAGGATCGCAAGTACAATTAAAATCACCTCCGACAATATTAATGGCGCCGTCACTAAAGTGCTGGTCACAGTGGTTATTAAGTTTCTCAAGGGTTTGGATGGCAATGTTGTCAGTTTCGGGGACAAGTAAATTATAAATGTTATACAAGGTGTTTTGGTACTTAATTTGGGCAAAAAGGAGGTGGCCAGTAGCGACAACACTGGAGGAAACAAGATCGATATTGTTATTAATTAGCATAGTAACTCCCGAGCCAGGTGTAGTACCGGGAGCACAAAGGGGAGTATAATTAGACCAACTTTTCCAACACAAGCATTGTTCACTGAGAGAGTAAGTTTCTTGTAAAAGAATAACATCACACCTTTGAGTAAGGTTCGAAAAATAGCGAGTAAAGGCGACATTACGGGTGGTATTGTGACAACCTCCAGTGTTTAGAGTAATTAGTGACAGCGCCATTAACAGGGCAGAAAAGGTATGTCGTCTCAACATCATAAAGGAGAAAAAAAAAGTTACTTCAATTTTTTAATTAGTTTGCGAACCCTGTGCTGCAAGTTATTCTGGATCAGGGGACTATTTGTCAAGGGTATGAGTTGCTGAATCAAACCAGCGGTATTGGTAGTGAATTTCTGGGCAATTGCCTTGGGGTTTCTTTGGGATTTGACCGAGGAGAGAAAATGGATGAGCTGAGAGTGGTTAAGGGGACCTGGACAGGAGGGGAAAAGAGTCTGTGATAATTCACTGTCCGACAGGTTCTGTGAGTCATCCCACACGGAGGAGTCAGTATCGGTCGCTTCAGCTGTGGAGTTGGGAGTTGAAAAGGTAGATGGGATTTCAAGGACGGGGGAAGGGGTGGGGTTAGGGGAAGATGAGGTATGGGAAAAAGGGGATGGGGCAGGGGAATGGGGGTTGGAGAAAAGGGCGAAGGCACAAGACACGTTCGTTTCTTGCTCCAAAAATCGTCGCTTATTTCACGAATAAAGGTCTGTTATCGACAACCAAAGAATTGTTCTGCTTTTCGTCATTGATCGTTGATAACACTGGACTGAAAAGTGAGTGTTTTATTTAGTAAAATCCGGCCTTTTGGCCTTTTCTAGATCGTCTATACGCTCCCCTAGTATAAACGGGATAGCCATATTGGAAGCCATGTTCCGGAAGACAACAGAAAGCACTGGTACGCTTAAGCGGACAAACACAATAAGGTTTAACCTGCGCCAACTCCATGGAAATGTATCACCTGACGATGTGTATAACGCAATAGACAAAGAGCTGCAAACGACAGAAACCATCAAATGCATAGCTCCTTTAGAAAACGGATGGTACAACGTGAGCTTTGACAACGAAAAGGACTGTGAAAAGATCGCCCGAGAAGGATTCTTAGTCAAGAATGTACTTGTACAGTGTGATAGAGCCAATGTACAAAATAGTGCAGTAGTATATGTCAAGGCTCCGTATGAAATGCCTGATATTGTTGTGACCAGTGCCCTCATGCAGTACGGTACGGTAACCAATCTCCGAAGACAAGTGTACGACTTCGACAAAGGAGTGCAGACGGGAGTGAGAAGCCTGCTAATCAAGAACATCAAGTTGGAGCCTTTAATCTCCCTGTAAGGTACAGGGGCCAGCAAAAAACATGCAAGATTTGCGGCCAACCAAACCACCTAGCCAGAGATTGCAACCTTCGTGGTAGATGTTTCGTATGCGGCAGTGACGGACACAGGGCATCGTGGCACAACTACAATGATGAGATGGAAGACACCCAAACCCCAGCCTACAACTCAGACGAGGAAAGCGCAAACGATTCAGCTTCAGAAATAGAGATAAAGGAGATAAAGCCAGCCGACGACGAACAAACCCAGGATCGTGGAGACAAAGAAATTCCCACTAAGAAGAATACAGACGACATGCAAGAACCGAAACAAGCAACCACCCAGCAACCAGAAGAAGAGGGAGACAGTCAACCTAGCCCAGAAGAACCCAAAAAACCAGTAGATTTGACACAGCAGAAAAGAACCCAAGAGAAGAAGGAAACCACTGGGAAAACGCGGTCTGGTAAATAATTGTTGTCCGACACAGTAAGAGGACACCAACAGAAGGGGAAGACAACTACAACAAAGAAAGGTTTCTGGGATGAAGCAGTGGCCAAGATTGCATCAAGGAAAAGGAAAACAAGCGACGAGGAAGACGGTGAATCTGGAACAGTTCTCAGAAAACAAGCCAAAGACGACGGAGACGTAGAAGCCACAAAAGAATCCCAAGATACGGACATCCAACAAACACCTGAAGGAAAAAACGACAAGGAAGATTCTGATGGAGAAATGGAACAAGACCCATATGCAGAAACTGGAGAAGACGAAGACGACCAGCAAGATGGCTTTGTGCTCTACACCAGAGGTGGAGTACAAAGAGCGAGGAAAAAGCGCACGTCATGGGTGAGAAAAACACCAGAAGACCCACAACCAGACAAGACGCAGAAAAATACCAACTCGTCTACCGAAGATAGCCAATCCACCCAGAGGGGCAGGGGAAGAGGAAGAGCCAAGTAAAAAGAAAATTTTCCTTTTGATATGCCATGGTAAGAATTGAGATAAAACTTATTTTATGTATGACTTTCTTATCTGTGGCATCGGTTAATGTGAATGGTTTAAGAAAAGACTTGAAAAGAAATGTTTTATTTGATTATTTAGAGCGTAGAAAATTCAATCTAATTTTTCTTCAGGAAACCCATAGCGAACCTGATGATGTCTCCCTTTGGAGCACGCAATGGAAAGGAAAAATGTATTTTTGTCACGGTAATCGACAGTCTCGGGGGGTAGCAATTCTCCTTTCCGAAAAATCTGGCCTAGATGTTAAAAAAATTGATAAAGATGATGAAGGTAGATGGATTAAAGGAGAAATTAATTGGAATAATACTACTCTATCAGTAGCCTCTGTCTATGCTCCTAACGAACAGTATGCCAGGTCTTATTTTTTCGATGATCTTAGCGATCGTATAACTGGAGATTATAATTCGATCATAGGCGGAGATTTTAATTGTAACATTGATAATTCTATTGTTAAAGATGTTAGTAAAATTATTCTTAAGAATGTTACACAGGAAAAAGATCTCATCGATACTTGGCGTACAGTCCACCCGAAAGAAATAGGCAGCGCACATTATCATAAAGCCACTAAACAGGCGATTAGAATTGATTATTTGTTTCTTTCTTCCAATCTACTTTGTAATCTCATAGATATATCTGTCCTTTCTTATGGCCTATCTGATCATCATATTGTTTGCATGAAATTACATGACCCTAGTACATCACACGGTCAAGGCAGATGGATATGCAATAATAGTCTACTGAAGGACGAAGATTGCAATTTTAGAATTGTTACCTTTTGGGAATATTGGATAATACAAAAACATAATTATGACACCTTGGCTGATTGGTGGGAAAGTGGCAAATTTAGAATCAAAGAAATTATTAAAGATTATGGTAAAGAGAAAGCCTCAATGCAAAAACAACGTCAAGTTCATTTACAGAAACAATATGCTTCACTCTTGAGTAAAGTTCCGAATTCCGATGACGATGCTATTAATCAAATTGAAACCGAGCTAAAAATGTACGAGACTAATGAGTGGAAAAAAGCCAAAATTAGAACTCGTAACATTATTAAAGATGAGGGCGAAAAAGCCTCCAAATATTTCCTCAACCTGGAAAAGCAGCAAATTAATAATGGGAAAATTGGCAAATTACTCACCAACGATGGTAATTATGCCGACCAACCAGACACTATGTTAAATTATGCCAATGACTTTTATAGTTATTTGTATAAGGTTGAGGAAATCTCTGATTTTCACCTCCAGGAAATAATCTCTAAAATAGAAACCAAACAAATTCCTAATGACATTCATTCTAATCTCGATTGTGAAATTACTGCTAACGAAGTTAGGATAGCACTTTTTCAAATGAACAAAAATAAGTCCCCGGGTCAAGATGGTCTCACGGTAGAATTTTACCAAACCTTTTGGGATGTTATTAACTCTGATTTAATTGATGTATATAATGATTGTCTTAAAAAAGGTACTATGTGTAAGTCTATGAACTCAGCTTTAATCAGACTCATTTATAAAAATTTGGGCAACAGGCACGAATTAAAGAACTGGCGTCCCATTAGTTTACTCAACGTGGATTATAAAATCCTGTCTAAAGTAATCACCAACAGATTAAAACGCATCATGCCCTTTATTATCGGGGAAGAGCAAACTTGTGGGGTTGCCTCTAGGAATATTCAAGAGAATATTATGCTTTTGCGAGATGTTATTGATTTTGCTAATTGGAATAATTTAGAAGCTTGTCTACTAAGCATTGATCAAGAAAAAGCCTTTGACAGAATAAGTTGGGTTTATATGTTTGCTGTTATGGAAAAAATGGGCATCCCATCAACTTTGGTTAAGTGGATTAAATTACTGTATAGTAATCCTTATTGTAGTATTATCCTGAGCAATTTCATTGGCGCTCCTGTTAAGGTTGAACGAGGAATTAGACAAGGGTGTCCCCTGTCTCCTTTATTGTATTCTGTTTGTGCTGAAGGGTTAGCTTCTTTAGTCAGAAATAATTGTAATCTTAGAGGTATTTTAACCCCTGATGGGGAAAGCAGTGTTCCTCTAATCCAACATGCTGATGACACCAATCTCTGTATTGCTAACATCCGTAAGAACCTTCAAACTACCCCGTTTTATAACGATCTTATTGTTGCTTTTAAGAACGCAGTAGGGAAGTTATTATTGGGAAACTATGGAAGTTCCTTTATGGAATAACATCAAGGCCACTCGTGATGAGTCACTTCTAAATAGCCCTTTGTTAAAATCCTTTGGTTGTTTTAATGTTGGTGATGTAGTATGGCATGGGAAACTTTTTACTTATCATGATATTGCCAAAATGTGTGGTATCGAAAATATCAATGCAGGTAGAATGCTAGAGAGAATTGACAAACACATTGATTATACAGCAGGCGGAAACACACACAACAAGAACAATGCCACGGTGGCAACCAATCACAACACATCACACAACAGTAGCACCAATCGGAACACTTCCCATTCTACACATAATCCCAGCAAATACTACTTAAGGAGTTGCATCGGCAAACCTCTTCATTCTCCTGAAGAAGATTAGAGCAGGCTAATCGAAACGTTGAGAATAACCCGTGAAGTCCCTATGGTTCTCCCTGAACCATATTAACCCGTGAAGTCCCCGTGGTTCTCCCTGAACCATATTTCTCACTTAGCGACAGTAGAGAAAAAACGAGTTGCCCGAAATTGGTTCTCCCTTGAACCTTTCTCACTTAACGAAGGTTGAGATACGAGTTGTGCGATACGGTTCTTTTCAGAACCTGTATCTCAGCTTCACGTTAGTTGAGATAAACACATGGTGTTACCGCAAACCGAAACGATATCGATATTCCACCATGCAAAGCCTCAAAACTTATATAGATTATACTTTGGTTAATGAGAACAGAGAAGGTCCGGCTGCGCACATAAGTAATCGGCTTGTTATTTGTGACCATAAAAACAACATTGTTCCAATTTTTGAAACTAACGTGAAGTTTAACTACATGAACCTTGTTTTGGGTAAATTTGTTTCTCCTAGGGTGGAAGTAGTATGGAAAGATATTTTTCATCTAGGTCAAGATTTAAATTGGCCTTCAGTCTGGATAAATAATTTGAAAAATGGTTTGTTAGATCCAGAAGACAAACAGTTTATGTACAAACTTAAAAGTAGAATCTTACCCACTAAAAATGTATTGTATAAATTTGGCACAGTTAAGGAAATAACTTGCCCTCTTTGTAATACGGAAGACGAATCCCATGAGCATATCTTAATTTGTTGTACCTACACTATGGATGCTTGGATTTTTGTTGAAAAGTTACTAAGAAAATATACAGGGGACAAGCATTTCTATTTAAATGACTCTAACAGAATTCTAGGACACAAGTTGAAACCTGTTCAGGCTACCATCGTAACTAAAATGTTCAGACAGATTTGGAATGTTCGTTGTAAAATGGCTTTTCAAAGTTATTCTAATGCCGCTGAAATTAACATTATTAAACAGTTCAGTAGTAGTTTGAAACTCTTCCTCCTAATGGAAAAAAAGCAGAATGAAGTCAGAGTCTTTTAAATTATGTTACACCAGAAACAATGCTCTTTGTCGCATTATTAATGAGTTGAAATGTTATTATTAACATTTCGTTTTGCACAAGCTACTTTTTGATTTGTCTTGATCTACTTGTTCTATTTTGTTCAATTATTTTCTTCTTGACATAATTGATCTTGTGTTTTTTTATCTTTTTAATTTAAATTAATTTTGTTTGTCCTATGTCAGATCTAGTGATTATTTCACTTTAAATTGTATACAATTATATTGTACTTTGCCATCTGTCCTTTAGATCATTATGTAATTGCTATGTAATAGCGATATTAATTGTGAACAATGTTGCTTATGTAATTTTTTGATCATGTATTGTTGAAATAAAAGGAGTAGCACAACTCCACTAAAAGAGAAAAATAAATAAATTAATTAATTAATTAATTAATTAATTTAATTAATTACTTAATTTAAAAATACATTTAAAAAAATGTTAAGCTCCAAATGTTTTTATTTATGTGTTTGTTAATGGGATAAAATGGGGATGCGTTTACTGATATCATCTGGATTAGAATTTTGGGTCACATTATTAATGAAGTTTGTACACAAAATTTGATTTATTTACCACAAGGCAGATATAATCACATCTGTAGCACTATTTATGTTGTATATTTATGTAAAATATTTCAAAATCATGTTTTTGGAACAAAATAACGCGAAATATTGTTTATTGCCTCTAGCGGTGATTTAAATGACGTCAGATTGTTGGTTGTACTGAAGACAACATTTGTGCCAAATTTCGTGGCCAACGGGTACAAATTAAGGAAGTTATGTGGAAAATACTATTTTTGACCAAAATATTGGAATCATGAATCTCCAAAATAAAGAGCCATTGATGTCTAACGGTCTGATGAAAGGGCTTGCTTACATCAAGCTCAAATGGTCTTAATTTATTATTAAGAGTGCTAATGAGATTGATTGTGTTGTACACAGGGTCCAATGTGTCTGGAACAATGCCAGTGATCATTGGATACAAATAACAAAACTAAAAATACAAGCTCAGACAGAATTTAAAGCCAACAAAAAAAGTCTCCAGTTTTGGTAATAATTATTTGTTTAAAGTGATACATATTGATATCTGTAGACTGTTATTGGAATCAGACCAAATTGTCCATACTAAAGTGATATATATTGATATATGTAGTCTGTTATAGGAATCAGACCAAATTGTTCATACATAAAGTGATACATATTGATATATGTAGGCTGTTATTTGAATCAGACCAAATTGTCCATACATAAAGTGATATATATATTGATATATGTAGTCTGTTATAGGAATCGGACCAAATTGTCCATACATAAAGTGATATATATATTGATATGTAGTCTGTTATAGGAATTAGACCAAATTGTCCATACATAAAGTGATATATATTGATATATGTAGTCTGTTATAGGAATTAGACCAAATTGTCCATACATAAAGTGATATATATTGATATATGTAGTCTGTTATAGGAATCAGACCAAATTGTCCATACATAAAGTGATACATATTGATATATGTAGGCTGTTATTGGAATCAGACCAAATTGTCCATACATAAAGTGATATATATTGATATATGTAGTCTGTTATAGGAATCAGACCAAATTGTCCATACATAAAAGTGATATATGTTGATATATGTAGGCTGTTATTGGAATCAGACCAAATTGTCCATACATAAAGTGATATATATTGATATATGTAGGCTGTTATTGGAATCAGACCAAATTGTCCATACATAAAGTATGGTGGCTAAGAGAGGCCGGACAAATCGAGCAAACGTTTATACCTGATTTAAAACACAGCACGGCAGAATTGATTTTGTCGAAAAATTCAAGCAGGAATAATATTGCTACGTGGCACCCTATCAAGTTAAACAACGTCGTCAGTACTTGGATTCCGAGCAGTCTCGTTATTGATCGTATTTGATTGATGGCTGATTAAGATTTGTATACAATAGAATGACGCACATCGAGGTTTCTGATTAATCTGCATGGCTGCTCCTCAGTTAGGCGAGTTGTGTGTGCTCCAGTATCTTTGTATTATAATTAGTATATGAGGTGTCATGGCCGAGCACTCTAGCGTACCGGACATGCGTTATGATGGCTGAGTCGTCAGACTTGTGTTATGATGGCTAAGTCTAAGGAAAGTTTAAGGATTGATGTTGGTCCAATGACCACAAGTAATAATATAAAGCGCTTAGTATGATATCGTGATAGATTTCGCGCTATATACAACCCCAATATTACTATAATTATTATTATTGCGTAAGCTAATACATTATACTTATATTGAATGAGTAGGGTACACTTCCCGATTCACTTCTCTACACAGAATGGTACTCTTAAACTCGTGTAAACTATTATGTGATATGTGAAAACTATCAATTTAGTCTTTTAGCAAACAGAACAATAGCGTCAAATTAGTACAACTCTGTCCAAAAAAGTACAACTATACGGGTGGTATTTTAGTATTCCATGTTCTGGTTAAGATTAAAAAATATATAAATAAAAACACAAAAGTGGTACAATCTCTTATTTCGCCTGTTATAATTAACGCAGTTTTAAATATTTGTGAATATTGTTTTGTAAGGTACAAACGTTTAAAAATATAATTATCTGTATGTCTTAATACTCAGGCATATTAATAATATTTCACTTTAACAGAGTATAGTAAACATAACATTATATACGCGGCATATTAAAAACCAAAGTAAAATTATGCATGAAGCATAGGCCTACCGCACCGACAGCCATGCGTTGTGCTGATTAAAATAAGCCTGTTATTTACTTGGTTCGTCGTAATCGTCCCGCCAATTAAGTAATACGTGGGTTTGTATGTGTTATAATATTGTTTTCTAGACAACGAGATTCACATAATTGACGATTTAATAATACGTCAGATTTGCTCCAAATGGCTCAATTACTATATGGCAACCTTCGGATATGAGCTTACAGTTTGCAATCAGAGGCTTTGATATCGACACAAAGAGACGTTCGTTGAGGGTATATGAAGTATAGTACACCGACAGACATTGTATCAGTATTGCTTAAAATTCCACCAATACTACCTTTCGGAACTATCTATCTATCTAGGCATCGTCCATCCACTGCAGGATGTAGCCCTCTGTCAGACCATTTCAGGTTGCTCTTTCTTTTGCCGTCCTTGTCCAAGTCCCCCAACTAACTTTATTATGTCATCTCTCCATCTTTTTGTGGGTCTGCCCCTGGATCTCTTTCCTGTTCTTGGTTGCCATTCCGTGGTTCTTATGGTCCATCTGTTGTCTGTCATTCTTGCTATGTGTCCCGCCCACTTCCATTTCATTGTGTTTACGTATTTAGCCATGTCTTTGACTTTAGTTTTATCTCGTATTGATTGGTTGGGTATCCGGTCCCTTAGTGTTACTCCTATCATCTTTCTTTCCATTGCTCTCTGGGTGGTCAACAGTTTATTGTATATTTCCTTGGTAATTGACCAGGTTTGGCATCCATATGTTATCGTTGGGAGTATGCATTGGTCGAAAACTCTTCTCTTCAACGATATTGGTAGTTGTCTGTCGTAGAAGATTTATTTGTATCTTCCGAACAGACACCATCCTGTTTTTATTCTTGTCAGCACTTCTTCTTTAGTTGTGTCTTGTAGTTTTAATGTTTGCCCAAGGTACTTGTACTCCTTTACCTTTTCTATTATTTCATTTTCGATTTTGACATTGGCTCGAGAATTAATGTTTGTAATATATTTTGTCTTTCCTTTGTGCATTTTTAGCCCGAATCGGCTGCATTCTTTGTTGACCTTGTTTAGTTGTCTTTCCAGGCTTTCGATAGAATCTGTGAAAATTGCTACATCATCAGCGAATCTGAGGTTTGATAGTGTCTCTCCATCAATGTTAATTCCTTCCTCTTCCATCTCTGCATTCTTGAAGACTTCTTCGAGAGCTGCATTGAAGAGTTTGCGGGACAGTGGGTCACCCTGTCGAACACCTCTGCATATCTTGATCTCGGGTGATATTTCGTTGTCTAAGTGAATTTTAGCTGTGGCATCTGTATATATGTCTTCAAGGATGTTAATGTAGGTTTCATTTATACCTATATTTCGTAGTGATCCAAACATTGCTGGGTGCTCTATGGAGTCGAATGCCTTTTCAAAATCCACAAAGCCGATGCATAGTGGTAGGTTGTATTCATTTGTCTTTTCTATAATCTGGTTTATTGCTTGCATGTGGTCCGTTGTTGAGTATCCCTTCCTGAATCCTGCTTGTTCTCTTGTCTGATTTTCATCCAGGGTCCTTTCTATTCTGTTGTGCAATACTCTTGTAAATATTTTATACTGGTGCGAAAGAAGACTTATTGGTCTGTAGTTCTTTACTTCACTTTTGTCTCCTTTTTTGAAGAGTATGATGATTTTAGCTTCCTTCCAATCTTTTGGTATCTTCTTTATACTCCAGGATGACATTGAATAAGGTGACCATTTCTTGGATGACAGCTTCTCCACCTAGTATCATTATATCATTATATCAGTTGTTATTTGATCAGTTGTTATTTGATCAATGCCTAATAATAATAAATAAATAAATAAATAAATAATTATGTGGACTTATATAGCGCACGTATCCACCAAACTGGTGCTGAAGGCGCATTACATTATTACCCCTCTGCTCATCAGGCTCATACATCATTCCTGAAACCGTCTCAGCTCCCTGGGGAGTATACAGCTCAATTGCTGCCATTACAGCGCACATAGGGCTAATCAAACACAGCAACCAACTCTGCCCTCACGTGTACCCATTTACCCCTGGGTGAAAAGAAGCAATTATGGTGAAGCGTCTTGTTCAAGGAAGACAAGTACCACGGTCGGGATTCGAACCCACATTCTGGCGACTCAGCCATTAGAACACAAATCCGATGCACTAAACCGCTCGACCATGGCAAGCTAATAGCTATTTCAAGACAGTTTGTAATCAGAGGCGAAGAGACGTTGAGGGTGGGTAATTAAAGTCATTGTATGGAGGATATCAATGCGTTCGTGGAATTAATAAACCTCTCCGCGTGCCTTTAATTAACCGACTTCGGTAAAGCTGATGATGGTTTTAATCTTCCTTATAATTATGAAGTTACTTTTGCCAATGATTTCTAGAATTTCGAAAAAAGGGTACTCTTTAAATTGTATACTGCAAAAACCGTGGTGTTAAAAACTAGACCACTGGTGTTTATAATTATTAGGTAAATTGCATAATATAAACACCGTGTCAGAATAAAGTTGACACCACTAGTGTTATTGTAACACCTCAGTTTTTTGCAGGGTACTTTTAAATGCATACACAAACCTGAATGCAATTTTCACCATTATTATAATTATCACGACACAACGTAATATAATTAGCTAAAACTTTAACTGGTTGTTAAATATATATCTTGATTCAAAATAAGTAAGCATAGTCGAAGAAGCAGTTTTGCCAAAGTTATTTATCCTTAAATCCGTTTACATGCTGGAACTTTTTGATGATAAAATAAAATATGTATACAAAATATAGTATACTCATATAAGTGGTATATGATAACGCAATCTGGATAAATAATTTACAAAAAATACAAAATATTTAAAAAATCTAAATCAATCAATCAATCAATCAATCAATCAATCAATCAATCAATCAACCAATCAATCAATATACAATAAATCAATAGATCAATAAATTAATATATCAATAAATAAAGCAACGGCATCAAACAATCTCATATGCCACTGCAGTTTCCATGTAGCCTATGTACCATTATATGGATAAGCCCAATGTCAATAGAGCAGTTTGGTCGCGTGTACGTAATTGTGAGCCTTATAATATCTAGGATGGAGAACGCCCACTCGAATCACTTGTAAGCTACGATGCAGTGGAGCCGTACAGTGGGCCAGTACAGTGGGCCAAGGTGAAACCGTCGGGTCAGAGCAGAAAGGACCTTTAAATTAATTGCAATACCATTTTTAAGAAAACTGAATTATTTGGATTTATGTTTTATTTAACAATGGGAGTACTCTAATTTATATTTGGGACTCAAGACCCATTATCTTGTACTTAATTAGGTAATTAATCTTATAAGACCTTTTGTCATTATCAAATAAAATTGTCATGAAGTGTGTATAAGTCCTTACAGCTCTGAGCAGACGAAACAATCTCAATATACAAATATATATAAATATATATATATGATAAAAAAATATATATAGGTAATCACGGCTGTGGAATTTTACTTTTAAAGCAAAATTCAATTTAAGCATATAATTACATGGTACATGCGAGTGTGCAATGACAGTTTTTTGGGTTACTTTGTCCCTTTTAACGCTTCCGTATATTTCACATGTGTTTATGAAATATTGTCCTGGTTGGGCAATAAATGATTTTGGATTATTAAGACATTGATCAAAGTGGTCTTGACAATACGTGTGTGCGCGTAGCACTGCGCGCTGTCATACATTAGGACACCTTGACAACAGCTAACCAATCAGATTCGGCCACACTAGTCACGGGCCTTTGATATTTGGAAACGACATATCAACATGTGACGCATGATGGTTTTGGTCCATTCGCCAAGTGTCTGCAGTGGAAAGCAAATCGTTGGATGGCAAGTTAGAATAATGTTTGTTTGAGCAGATATTAATTGATTTATGAGAAGGAAGCGTTCTCGTGCCATGTAATTCGTTGGAATGTGATAAAGTCTAATTGTTATTTGTAATAACACATTTACATTACTTGTGTGTGCAAATGCAATAGCTATTACGTTCGCAGCTAGCGTCGCTGTCAAAATGAACAACTTTACTTGAAGCAAAACTGTAACAACTCAGCTCAAAATGTACACGGATTTGAGACTATGTTGTAGCCATCTGTAGTCTTGCCTGTCATTCATTTATTATCGTCTGCGTACGGTGACACCATGATAAGATCGGCAGGTTTTCAAAATCCACGGTATCCGGCCACACTGCAAAACCGTGTACTCCGGAGATTGAGCGGGTAAAGTCTCCTACGAGATGCCTGGCGAACTGCCTCGTGACCCCTGATTGCGTCTCAGTGAATTACAGTCAAAGAAAACGGCATTTGCGAGCTCAATTCTGGTGAAAAAAGGAAGAGTTCCCGAAGATGCGGAAGATGCTGAAATACAGATATTATGAAATAGATTCACGTTCTGCTACACAAAGTATACAGGTATGTATTGTTTGTTTCGTTTGTTTTTTTATTTATTGTTTTGTTTTGTATACATTATTTATTGTTTTGTTTTTTAAAGTATACAGGTATTTTTGTATTGTGTTTTTGTTTGTTCGTTGTGGTATTTGTTTGTTTGTTTTTTTGTTTGTTTTTTTTTTTTGTTTATTTATTATTTTGCAAATTTCTAAACTTTTAGGGCTGGGTCACAGTGTTCCTCCTTCTGTTTTATATAAATCCTGCTGAAGCCAATCACCATGAAACTTTCTGAATCTTCCTAACTGACATTTGCTATTTTACCAGTAATTTCTTGTAATTTTCTTTTCAATTGGAACATTCTGTGTTACTTAAAGAAAGGAAAGTTTAAGATGAACACAGTCACCAAAAATACCGATCACGCTTAACTGGGTGTTCATGGTTGCCATGAAAACCGTTTAATTCGATCGTTTATGAATTTAGTTCCACTCTTAGTGGTAAATACTAGATTATGATTATACTGTATAATATTGTGACAGGCCTATATGTGTATTTGTTGTTGTTGTCATCTCTTCAAATTCAAAATAAGAAACAAATGAGTCAAGTGACCACTTCCAATGCATTATGGGAATCAATATGGCCGCCATTATAATGCAATGTCATATGTATTGCCATTTTCTAGATTTAATTTTAGGCCGTTTGACAAACAAACATTCTCAATATTGCTATGTATGTAATTTTACCTGCCTTTATGGTACTAGTTTAGTAAAAAAAAAAAAATCCACTTTTGGATCAAAATCTTCAATAATCATGTTTTTGGTACATAACTAACGACAATTACATCTGTGCATAGTTTGTTGGCAAAAGGATGAACAAAATGAAATAAAGGGAAATATTAAAAATTACTAAAAGCATAAATTTCCAAATAACAGGCATAACGCCCCTAATGGTGATACATGGAAGGTTTTGTGGCATCGTTCAATCTTGAGAAACATCACTAAGAAATTTCATTAAAATCAGCTGCACATTAAAAGATGACAAAAAATACCCAAAAAAAAGGCCCAGGTTTGATATGGTGAAAATTACATATTTCTAAAAAATAATAAGTGGTTTTATTGGAAAAAAGACTCATCATTAGTTTATTTTTGGTTCCGTCATAAATTAATTGGTGCAACGAATTACCGTTAAACCGAGCTTCCAAAAACTATTATGTGAAATATCTCGCTTCAAAATATTTGTTTTCCTTTCTAAAAGGATATAAATTATAAATGTTCTGATGAAAAACAAATTACAAAAACGGAAATTGCTTTATAAAAAAGGGAAAAATGTGTGCGAAACCTAATTCCGTCAAATTATTTTGTTTGTAGTGGCCGTTTTCGTTTAACCCTATCAAGCCTATATGTTCGGTTTGACACGATCTATCAAATGAGGAATAGGTCACCGTTAGAGGGCACTATACAATGTGACGTCACCTAGATTACCACTATAAGTGTTATAAGTAACATTTTTGAGTCATTTTGTTCAAAAAACAAGATTTTTTAAGATTTTGACCCACAATTGTGATTTTGTTTACCAAAAGTATAATAAAGGCAGATAAAATAGCATCCCTGGTACTATTGATGATATTTATATATTGATAATATTAAGCAAAAAATAATTTAAACGTAATGGCGGCCACATTTGATTCCCAAAATGTCATACAGTATCAAAAATCTAGTATTTTAACAACAAAGTAAAACATCAATTGCACCTCTTCAAAATAAACAGTTGTCATGGTAACAATGAGTTTTGCGTGAGGGGTCACAAAAGCAGTTAGAAAAAGACTAAACATTTTAGCGTGATCGGACAAAACGTTCTGGAGATATTAGGGAAAAAACACCATATGAGGGCATTGTGCGCCCCTCCCAGGCTGGATAGGGTTAATAGGTTACGTGTATTTTTATCTAACAGTAGTAAAAAAAAAAGTAAAAATAATGCGTTTTTCGTTTGGCTTCGATTAGATACGGCAGACTACGACGCCTCTGCCGACTGAAGTAACAAGTGAAACACCAATAACCGAATCATCATTGACCAAAGCACCTTCAACTGAAGTACAGACTACAGGTTCGTTAACATTTTATATTTGTATTCATACGGACTTAAATTTCTCATTTTATACGTAGATTTTCCTTTAAATTAGTTCTCAGGGATTCAGCCCCACTGCTAACGAAGCAATCATCAAGCATCGTAGCTTACATGTGATTCGAGTGGGCGTTCTCCATCCTAGATATTATAAGGCGTACACGCGACCAAACTGCTAATTCGGCATTGGGCTTATCCAAACAATGGTACATACAGGCAACATGCAAACTGCAATGGCATTTGAAATTGTTTGATGCCGTTGTGTGACTGACTGACTGACTGACTGACTGACTGACTGACTGACTGACTGACTGACTGACTGACTGACTGACTGAATGATTGATTCGGTGTTCGTGCGACAGCGCGAACACCTGTAGAAATTTTTCGTTTTTTTCTTCTCCTCGATGAGACTTATCGAACAAAAAAAAACATAGTTCCAAACTTCACAGAACATTCAAACTTGACGCATACTTAGACCATAACATGTAGTTGTCAAGAAAGTTTGAACACATAGTTTTGGGTAAAGTTGTGACGTCATAGTGACGTCATCAGATATCGAAATACACTAAAATCACTAAAATCAAATGTTAATATTTCAAAAGATCATATCTCATGAACCACAACAGATATTTACACAATATTTGCATCATCTTACAGCTCTTGAATTATGTGACATACCGTATACAAACCTGACCCCAATCTGACCTCTCCTTCCGGTCGAAACCGGAAGTTTAATTTAAAGCATGTTTATAACGTCTTCAGCCAACCTGCCACAGCGCCCTCGGCGGCAGGTTTAGAAAAATAATTGTTTTTGTCTTAAAAACCACAGGAAATTTGAATATTAATTCTGCAAATAAAGTAACTAGTGACATCTTATATTTTCAAAACAATATTTTGATGACGTCATCAAAGTTCAGAGCGCCCCTTTGCGGTATTTTTAAAACGGGATTATTCCAATCTCCGAAATTGAACCAAAGCAGGTACTATTGTTATTTTTTCATGATCATGAGGAA
Organism: Zoroaster sp. YZ-2022; assembly: GCA_029582265.1. Lineage (NCBI taxonomy): Eukaryota > Metazoa > Echinodermata > Asteroidea > Forcipulatida > Zoroasteridae > Zoroaster > Zoroaster sp. YZ-2022. The sequence continues at coordinate 5,502,400 of CM055816.1, forward strand.
GATTCATCGTGTCATATTAAATGACCTTCAAATCACCTGATCTGACCTTTACTTCCGGTCCAAACAGGAAGTTCAAATTCAACACATTCTAACGCAAAATTGATGTTTTTCAATATGAAATTAATATTGTTAAAATAAAATATTATACACCTTTGCAAAATATCTAGTTTATTTATTCATTTATTGCCTACCTATGGCACACTCTTCAGGGCGTTAAGAAACTTTTGTCTCATAGCAAACTATAGTTTGTACTGTTGTCGGCCCAAGTACAACACTATAGTTAGTGGCATAGTTTAAACGGTTTTTGAGAATTTCGCAGAGAAACAATATTGATAGGTGTATGCGGGAATGATGTTTTTTACAGCAGTATAAACGTTTTCTCTTTTTTGTCAGAATATGTTGCTACACAACACAGACCACTGTGTGCTAGGAATGAATCTCCACAAACTGCAACGTTCACAACCGATGGCGGGACATCAACGCGATATCCTGCAAGTGGAACATTTACCCCGTCCTTGCAGCGACTAGAATGTAACGTCATCGCTTCTGGGATCACTTGGTTAGATCTGCACAACATCAGTGGCGCCACAACCGCATTAGTAGTTGGAGAAAACAATCTAGAGCACAAAACACATCCTAGTTCAATGTATCAAAAATGGGTGGAAAATGGCGAAAAATAATAATCAGGCGTCCAGTTACCCCGACCCCTGGTCTGACATTTATTTGAATTGTTCTGTTGTTACTATTATAAATATGAAAATATTATTCATAACCTCCTTGTAAATTATTAAATATTTATTTTCCCAACTTGGCAATTCAAACATTCGATGTGAATTACTTGCTATGGCTAGTTTATACATTACAATGTATTATGTTCAAGGGTCTCTGTGATTGGAATTATCAGAAGTATATAACCTGCATGTAAGCAGGATTTAACAATACTTTCACGGTGCCTACGTTTATTTAAAACAGGGCTCGTCATTAGATCATTTCAATTTTGTAATTACTGTATAAACATTGCATGAAACAAGTTTAGTGAAATTTGATGAAATACAAAAATGCCTCAGACTATAGTAATTTTCAGTTTAAAAATAAGATTGATACGGGCTGTTATGTATCCTTAACATCAAACACTAATTACACCACGATATCAGAGAACAATGTTATTTGTTAGTGTGGACTTACAATGTCAAAATTTTACAAAGTAAATTATTAGAATGTATGGTTTTGTTAATCTTTCACAGATTTGATTAATAAATGAACCTCCAAATGTGAGTACCATTTGAAACATTTTTCAACCAAAATTTTGGAAATACACAAATCTAAATTACACAGTAAAATGGTGACTTTACTCTCATTTGTTGACAGCAGGATACATATTTCATGGTGAAACGTTATTACTGATTTTTTTTTGTCGTCAGAATTGCGGCCAGAACAGATGACTATTTAAGGGATCAGGTAGATGTACTATCAGCGGGTCCAGGGATTGATTTTGGATCTTCTCCAAGCTTCTGGATAAGATACATGAACGGTGAGACAACGGTGAGGCACAGATGAAGTCTCGACCCCATTATGAGTGCACCAGGCCCTGCACAAGGGATTACCAACATTTGGATGGGATCTTGGTATACGCTGGTGGTTAATTACTGCGTGTATCCTGCTTAATAAACATGCCCATCGATGTCGTACGAAGGATTGAATTGCTTTCAACACAGACATTTTCACAAATATACTACAACGGGCACGAACAAGCCGATTTGCGTAATGCATGTAGTCTTGCTAATAACCAATATACAGCAGAACTGACATTACCACCTTAATTGTCCATTGATATAACAATGACTCTTAATAACAACAGTTATGAATGCGTTATTTATATATGTCGTGTTCAGTTTCATTACGCAACTGCGTCGAATGGAATTAAGTCTATGAACTACACAGTAACGTAAGGGGAAATATGAATGGCGGTCATTAGCTACACCGAGTTGCAACGCGCGCGTATATTTCCTAAAACGTATATCTTCAAAATACCCTGGTCAAATGCAACTCATTACTCACCACTAGTGCTTACTGCAGCGCTATCGCATTAAGCGACGTTGCTCACAGTATACAAATATTGACTGCTGTGAGTGGTACAATAAAACTAGCCTCCCGAGGTGATCACTGGAGCGTTCTGTTTTCCCGAGGCAAAGATGATGGAAAATTGAACGCTCCAGGGATCACTGAAGACTTTACCATGAGTGAAAGCATTCAATGTTGTGGTTGCTATAGACTAGTGCTTGTGTGGCTGTCACATAGTCTTTTCCTGTTTGCTTGGCATTACAGTAAAAATAGGGAATTGGACATGTGACATGCTCTGTACCAATCAAAAGACAACATCTGTGAGGTGTTATAAAACCAAATGTTTAAAAGAGAATTAACTTTGGAAGACTCTGATCATACTGCAGTAACTGCACTTCGTTTTAATCACAGATTATTTCTCTTAATTCAGCGTTTCTATCCTTTGTACGCCATACTGAGTAACTTAATCTTATTGTGAAAATTGAAGAAAAAAAATATATTTTAACATTTATTATTTAGTAAGCCTTTGTAACGTTTACATCCATTTAGTAGTAGCATTATGTTAGTTATAGTCAGCTTGATGGTCCACGCCTGTCACCAATGACCAGTTCCTTAATATTTATATGGCACATATATAACTATAGTCTCGATGCAAGACGGACTTTCTGGTTAGTTACATTATAAGTGATTGACATCGACCCGCATTTAGATGTCAATCCACTCTCACTCGGGATAGGCCGCTAATGGGCGCTGTGCACGACTTGCAAACTGCCACCCAGCAGCAGCATGAATGAACGCCCACTCTATAGGGTGGGCTTTTATTCGTTAATGTATATTACAGTGGAGTCGGGATATTAACCACAAAGTAATACCATCTTTGCACCAAGAATTATAAACTCTCCCTTCATGGATGATAGTAATGTCCATGCACCAACTTTGAGAAAGGCCTATATGATCTGGAGTGAAACTTTGTGTGGTGGAAGTACACGGTAGGAGTAAGGCCTATATGATCTGAGTGAAACTTTGTGGTGGGTACAGTAGGAGTAAGGTATGATCTGAGGAAGCTTTGTGGTGGAGTATAGTAGGAGTAAAGAAGCTAACGGTCCTTATAGGGCCTATTGTGAAATCGTTAAACTATTGAAAGAGCTGATATTCAATAATCAGAACTGTTGAGGAGAATAGTTTTATCAATGGCTTGAATGCTCTTCTACCAAACTGGCCTCCCCTGGAATTAGACAAAAGTGCTTTAAAAAAGGGACA
>CM055816.1:5506220-5559574 GCA_029582265.1 Zoroaster sp. YZ-2022
TAGGTGAATTTTTCCATTTCCCCCTATGGTGCAGTGTCATTATATATATATATATATATATATATATATATATATATATATATATATATATATATATATATATATATATATATATATATATATATATATTATATATGTATATATTATATATGAACGGTTATATATAATTATATGAACGGTTCGCGAGAAAAGAAAAATTGGCTGAAGAGCCGGACTCGAAACCGCGCGACCTCTCGATTACCGTACGAGCGCTCTTCCAAGCTGGAGCTAACCAGCCCCTATTTTGGTGGGCGGTCCACTTATGCCAATTATCTATTAAGCTATATGGGGCCAGGTCAGAGGCCAAACCATATCTGCCGAGATAGCCAGGGATCAAGCCCCGGTCAGATGCAAACAACCCGGGTAACGGTAGTAGCCAGGATCCACACAATTTCAACTTTTTAATCAGTTTTATGTAGTTATAACTGTGGAGCTTCTATATATCCTCTTTTACGTGCCACTTTTCTGCTTGATGGCGAGTGGATGTTGATCGATTATCACCATCGACTTCTTCACATACCGGTAATAATTCAACATGGCGGCTGGATTGCTGCTGGGTACTATATATGCAATACTTTGTACTGTATGGCGCTGCTTTCTTCATGTAAATGTGGTTTCAACGACATTGAATTTGACGGTATTATTTTTATCGCTCCATCCAATAATACCTATTATATCTCCCGCCTCCAGTATGTCTGCTGTTAGGCCCTAATGGAATATTTTCTACTACCGATGGGACATATGAAGTTTTTGTCGCATTTATTATTCATGTTGGCGAGAAAAGATCAAGGAGGGAGTTAAAGGGATGTCTTTGCGTAAGCTGAACTATTCACCAGAATGTGAAATAAACATAGTCTACTACTTTTTTGGCACTTTTAGTGTGTGGAGATATACATCCATGTCCAGGCCCTCGAAACATATCAACAACTGAACATAAGAAGGGTTTAATTTTTGTATATGAATGCTCGCAGCCTGAAAGCTAATACGGAGATCCAGGATGAGTAAGCTGAGAGACTTTGAAGCTATCCTGTCTAATGGCACTCATGACTGTGTCTGTGTTACTGGAAACAGTGGCTTAATTCATCTGTAGGAGATGCTGAGTTGTCTGTGCCTGGGTATACACAGCACCGTAAGGATCGATCTAACAACAAGACCAGAGGAGGGGTTTATTGTGTGTCATCAAGGACTCGGTTTTATCCACACGTCGAGCCGATTTGGAACCGGGGATGACGAAATTCTAATAGTTGATGTTGAGACCGGGACAGGATCCATAAGATTGCAGTTCTCCTGTGTTATAGACCTCCAGATGGTGATATTGGAACTTTCGTCACGAACTTTAGTAATTCTGCTCTTTATAAAAATATGTATGTCAACTTATTATGATCATGTTATTGTTATTCTAGGTGATTTTAACCTGCCAAAGGTCAACGGTTGCCATGACTCTGTTTTGATTATTATATCAAATGCTGAGCAGGATTTTTGCGATACATTTAATCATTTTGTTTTCTTACTCAACTGAATCACTTCCCATCTAGAGACAACTGTAATAATATTTTGGATTTGGTTTTTACCTCTTTTCCTGAAGTAGTATTACTTTCAACATGTGTATTTTCATGAGGGTTTCTCTCACTGACCATAGGCTGCTTGAATTTGATATTAATATCAGCGTTAGAAAAATCAAAGTGCTCCTCGTTTTGTTTATAACTTTTAAGTTAATGTATTACCAAATTTTGAGGTTGTCAGATCCGTTCTGTCTGGTACTGATTTTCATACTATTTATGATGCTGATGATGGAATGTAGCCTGGTCTAATTTTGGTTGATATATTTCTGGAGTGTATTGGATAGATTTTGTTCCTAAAAAAAAAATTAAGGATCCCACAGCACCTGGGTGGATAGATGCAGAAGTCCGACATGCTCAAATAATAAAAAAAATCAGCCTGGAGGAAGGCTAAAAATCTAATTTAACTCCAACATTGGACAGCTTTTCGAAAGTTGCGTAACAGTTTAAGAATCTTTTGTCTGTAAGTATAAGCAGTATTTGAATAATCTTGGGTCCAACTCTTGTGGATAACCCTAAGAGATTTTGCCGGTCATTTTTTAGGCAAAAACTAAAAAACTAAATCATTACCCAACACGGTAAAAAGTGGTATGTGGTCAAACTGCTACTAATGCTAAAGATAAAGCTACTTTGTTTAATAATTATTTTGATTCGTTTTGACCCAACCAAAAGGAAGTTATGATTTCTTACCCGATATTCCTGTTTATAAACATGCTGAATTAGGGTCATTATCTCCTTAATGAGAGTGAAGTTTACAGACATCCTTAATCATTTAGACATAACTAAAAGCAGTGGGTCCTGACGGGTTATCCCCTCGAGTTTTAAAAGAATGTGCTCAACAGATTATTTCCTCTTTGTGTCATATTTTAACTTGTCTCTAGAACTCAAGTATTGCCCAGTGATTGGCTAAGAGCAATGTTGTTCCCAGTTTTCTAAAAAATCAGACAAAAGATAAAGTTGAAAATTATAGGCCAGTGTCTTTACTCAGTGTATGTGCCAAGGTTATGGAAAGGGTTGTTTTTAATGTATTTTTTCCAGTTGTTCAGGGATGATATATAGCACAACCTCAACATGGGTTTGTTAAAGGTCGTCAACGGTTTCACAACTCTTAACAGTTTGCAAGAAGTCAGTTGTTTTTTGGGACAGTGCTGGACAAGTTGATGTGATTTATCTTGATTTTACCAAAGCTTTTGATAGTGTTTCTCATGAATTAATGCTTCACAAATTACAGTCTTGGTATTCATTCGGATTTACTCAGGTTGGTTTAAGTCTTTACTTGAATAATCGTCAACAAAGGTGGTTGTCGAGGATGCAACCTGATTACGTTGGTTGTTGTCAGGTGTGCCACAGGGGTTTCCGTATTGGGTCCGTTATTGTTTCTTCTGTATATTAACGACATGCCCAGCACTGTCCAAAAATTCTACAGTGCTGGCACTGTTTGCCGACGATTCCAATTAGCTTTAATTCCCCATTAAGAATATATCTGAGTTGTAAATTATTAGAAGGATATTGATTCCCTGTATTCTTGAGTGGTAAGTTGAGGATTTGCATTTTAATTTTTCGAGAAGTGCCAAATTATTTCCATATCTAGGCGTAAAATTGGTAAATTTTGATTACAAATTAAACAACATTTCTCTCGAACAGGGTTGATTCTGTTCGGGATCTCGGTGGAGATTTCCTCGGGGTTTTGTTTGGAATGATCATGTTAATAAAATTGTTGGCAAATGTAATAAGATGATGGGTTTGATTAAACGTGTACTATTAGCTTATAGCTCCTGTTCGAGTTTCAAAAACACTTTATTCTACTTTGATTAGAAGTAACCTTGAATATTGTGGTTCCTGTGTGAGGTGGAAACATCAAACGTAACATTAGATTAATTGAAGGTGTTCAAAAGACGGGCTACAAAATGTATCCTGCATTATCCTGAGGGAAGACTATAAGTCACGATTGGGATAGTCTTGATATTTTACCGTTGGTCTCTTTAGGAAAAGAAATTGGTGATCTTATATATTTTTTTAAATTGTAAAATTGCCACATTTTAATATTGATCGTTGTATGTTAGTTTTAACATGTAACTCAAGGTCCGTCCTACCACTAGACTCTTCTTCTGATCCTTTATATGTTAACTGTTCCTAGTGTATAAAACTGAATCCACATAAATATTTTTTTTTTTCAGCGGATTTAATTTCCAATCTGGAATCAACTTCCTTTGGCAGCAAGATTCGCCACTTCACTCTTCGTCATTTAAATCTCAAATATCTCAGTTTTACAGAACAAGAATTTTCTTCCAGTTTTTCGGTAGATAATGGTCGCAACATGGATGTCCTTTTGCCATTGCTCTCTCTGTTTGGCGTATTTAATTTGGTTGCTTAATGTTGTCTTTTCGTTCTTTCCGTCCTAACTTGCTTGAAGCAGCCCTCCTAGTGATTAACGGGGCGGGGAGGGGGTGGGGGGGTGTAAGAGGTATATAATGTTTAGTGAGTTTCTTTGTGGTAGGATGGCCTTGGTAGGAGGTGTCTGGTCACCTGTTCTATCTACCATTCCACTGGCTTTGTTTTTAAATGAATTCTTTACGTGTATTTGTAGTTTATTAGGGTTTGGTTTTATATTTAATTGATGTATTCTGATTGCCAGTGTAAATGTAATAAAATAAAAATAAAAAATAAAATAAAAAACAATTAACGGGCATACACTGTACTTCCCAAGACATGCATCCGTGAGCCTGCTGGTTCGATTACAGTCTTCCCTCACTCATCTTCGACGGAATTTTGCTCCCTGAAAGGAACAGGAGCTTATTTCACAGAAAGCGGGACGGGAAGGGAATGCGGCAGAACCGACCGGAAAGCTGGTAGACTAGAAGGGCCACAGCCTATACGCGTAGATGTTCATTCCTGTTAAATTGCGGCTTCTGATTGTCACCGGAATCATCGAAAATAACTGTTTTCAATACTTGTTGAGCCATCAGTTAGGAAGTAATGTGGTTAAGGCTTTACATCTAACTGTAAACGATTTACATATCATTTAAATTACACAAATGTAAGTAAGCGTTAATAATCCGCATGTTTTTACAGTTATGTCTTTGATTTTGTCTATTTTCACAGTTAACGAAAAGTAATTAAATTTCTACAGAATATTAAACCTTCACAGATTGTTGCAAAAACCTTCCTCACGGAAAGCAGCGACTTGGTAGTAAAGTGCGGTTTTAACGTCAAACATTTTGCTAAGTACAACATAAACTGACAACCATGGAAAAACATTTTTATTAGAGTTTTGGCTGGTGCCCCCAAACAAAATTCTAAAGCTACCATGTACATTTTTCGAAGCAATATTTTTCTGCTAAGTAAAGTTCTTATGAATGGGCCCTTAGCTAGCTAGATGGTCAGATTTTTAATTAAACACTAGTAGTAGTAAAGCCGAGACTCAAATATTGCTGTATTCCCACTATTGTGTGTGGGTCAACAAAATATTAGAGCGGCGGACACAAAACTTTGTTTGCGACAATATGAAATGGGGTTGGTTTATTATCTTCTCTGCATTCAACAACAATAAAGGCACTAATGACATATAAAAAGAGTGGTAGCATATGGGTTCAGTAGACTTAATAGTTGTCTTGTATTTTTATATAATACGAGTTCCGAATGGTGTGTACGAGTACCAACTTCTAAAATGGATCGGATACAGCCAGTAGGGACCCATCATTCGATTCGCGAGGTTTGTCACTCGGTATATGGTACACAGGGCACTGCTACACCGAGAGACGGACGGCTGGTCAGTCCTTCGACGACAGGGACTGAGGGCTTGACTATTACGGGGGTTGGACGGCCAGGCCAGAGTGTTGTATCAAGACCGCACTAGTTGTGGAAACCAATGGTCAATCGATTTCACCGCACCATTGCACTGCACTGGACTGATCAATAGTTCGGCATATCCTTTTTCACCATGTATGATCGGATCGAGTAGCCAGATATCATTCAGGAACCGGCACTTCCCCAAGATCAGGAATTCTCTGGGTTTATAGTAGTAATCTGGGGGCCTAGGAATGAATAAAACATAGTTTGTATCTTAATAATGAGAAGCTTGCTTTAGCTAATAAAAAGCTCGCATTCCGCGTCCAAGGGTAGGAACGTGTGGAAAATCAAGTTGTACAACAGGTGCTTGTTCCATATAAGGAAAGGTATTTGACGAAAGGAAAGTGAGTGACAACTTAGAAATGAGGGCGTGTTCTAGGGGTACGTTTATTGGGGTGCTAAGCTACCGTATTGCATGAGTGGGAGTAGCGGTATGCACATGGGAGCCCGGCACACGGATCAAGGAGCCTATGACGGACAGGCGGGTCAGGTCAGTGCGAGTAGCTGACTGTTTGGTTGCAGCACACCCACGAACCATGTTCGGTGTAGACAGGGTGTGGACTCGAGGAAAGTAGCGAAAAATAGAGCTAAGTCCAAAAGGACGGCTCCAAGCCACGTGCGGGAGGTTGTGGCACGCACAAGGCTCTCGCTGGTGTTTGCATGCCATTGCGAGCTGGCGCTGGATTTGCACAAGCAAAATAGCGGCCTTGTATGGATTGCATATTCACAGCGCGGACAATCGAGGTCCGGGAAACAATCCATGGGAATTGGAGGACTAAACAACCAGTAAGCAAAATATTGGGAAGTGGAAGAAGTGAAATAGGGGCGCTAATATTTATCAAAAATCAAAGGGTAAGATCTGTAACAATATTGTGGTGGAAATCAACCATGTAGACAAGAAAATAAAACCACTGTTTGTTACTTATTTTCTACGAATATATGTTCAGCTCTTTAATTTATTGTCCACAGTAGTAATCTCAATCCCCCAGAGAAGTGGTGCAAACTTCAAACAACGACAGTTCGAAGACAAAAAGTACAAATCAAAAAATGGTCTCTTCTTACGGTAATTCCACTAAATGCACACAGCAAAATGTGAGAGACCCCTCTTACTGCCCGCTTTAGGCTGTCCAAAATGACTTTAGTTATAAGAACTTTCAAACTCACAACAAAATAAGCGAAGTTTTGAACAACACGCAGCAATACTGAACTTAATTTCACACTCCAACCCCTACAGACAGCAGTTACCTCTCCTGGCGCCCACTACAACCCACAATTATGGCAATAACACAAACCTTAAGTGTCCGCGCCAACAAATATCAATCTTATATTGATAAAATTGTTTATTAAAATAAGATAGATACCGTCCCTACGTCATTAAAGTGAAACGTTGTCCAGTGTAAATTAATAAAGGTGCAAAATTCTTTTATCCTAAATTTGTCAGAATGAGTGCAACAATAAGTTTTGCAAATGACAGGAACAAATATTAACACGGAATGCGTATAATGTGCTTATAAAAATAATAATAAAGCAAGAATAAAAGCTGCTCAAAATTACACACACATAAACCGGTACACTAAGACTAGTATAGAAGCGCTTACGAGGGTTTATTATTACAAACCAACATAGCAGTGCATTCAGTAAGGTTCCGTAGAAACTAAATGAAGGATCTCAGTGACAGATGGCGGCAAAAAGAGATACGCTGTTTGTCCGAGTAACGTTAGAATGAAAATACTAAGAGAATTTCAAAGTTTACAACAATGGCTACCGACAGTGTATTTACAGAATCTTTTCAAATGAATTTTCCGACTATGGCTCCAGCGGCATACCACGCGAGGCCTCTTTTACAGTCAATCAATCAGCGGCTCCTATGGACGGGAACCAGCCGATTCCTCCAGCAGCTTATGGATGCAACGCAACGTAACCACCGTTACTTTTGGCTGCAATGACATCATTGATGAGTATGCGATGCTTCCTGTTTGCTATTCCTCCCGCACCTCAAAGCCCCATGAGGTGGAGCCTGACACTACAACAGCGCCTACAGCGGCCAATGCTGAAGCCTCTTATGATTATCTGATTTTGCGCCCACCATGTTGGGTTCTTCTTCCAATGTGACTCAACAGCGGCTGCCGCGCCAGCTCCTACGGATTGGAGACCCGAACCACGATTCCTCTCCAGAAGCTGTGGATGCAACACCTACCGTTACCGCTTATGGCTGCAGCCGACATCTAAGTTTGATGATGCGATACTTCCTGCTGCGTTATTCACTCCGGCACCAAACCCCGCAGCCAATACTGCCGTAAATGATTAAACGTATCATGTTGAAGGAATCTGGAGATAACTGTGCTACAGAACGAAAAACAACAGTCGTCTCACATTTAATACTGAAGAGTGATCGAATATTTTGTTGAATAGAATAAAAGCGAAATAATCCCCGCTAATTCCCTGGAAACAAACAACACCAATACACTAAAAAATAAAATGGAAATTAGGGCCTCGGTTAAATGTGTGCGCTCTGTATAATTATATTTTAAAAGATTTGGTTTTGAGAGGGGCGCAAATGAATATTAAAGGACAGGCTCGTCGCTTGGCCTTTTCTCTGTCGCTGCAATGAGAAAGGCGATTTCTTTTAACGTGTGAGAGATGGCAGTAGCAAGGTCCGAGCGTGACCATTCGTGGCATCGAATTTGTAAATCGTCGCATTGACGAGCCTGTATCTGCAGGGCGTCAACCAATAGGCGTGCACTCCTTTTTTCTGAAACAGTGGTTCATGTTACAGGTCTAAAGGAGATCTAAGTTCGTAGGTCCGCACGCAATTTTTCCTATTAACTCCGAGGGAGCCCCATGCAGACACATATGTTAAAGCAAAGCAAGTCTCCAGGTTTCCGGTTTGTCGACCTCGCGGAGACCAGAGGCAAAGACTTTTTGGAGCATAAAGCGTGTTGTGTCATCATCAATGGGGAATACCATGTGTAATACCAGATTACTAGACTTGTTCCAGGTATTCATATTACCACTGATCTCTAGTATTATGAGATCAGCACTATTGTGAGTTATTGTCGGTGTTTGTATACTCGAGTTAGAAATTCCCACCAGGCATTCACATTATTGAGAGGTACTAGGTCGATTTTCACTGCACAGTGTAGGGCTTCACACAAATTTGTCTGGCTTCAGTTTTGTGAACTTTATACAAGTTGAATTGTGAACATTACAAATGAATACGGGATTTGGATGCTTCACATAACAAAAATTTTTTATAAAAATAATATAGTTTATGGTTTTCAATGTCATGTAGACCATATACTATTTGTAAACAAAGTACCAAGGATGATCTATATTATTATTAGCCACGTATGCCCATATTCATGTCACTACTGAATGTCAGTCTTTCGTAATTCTTCTGCAGTAAAAGCAACATGTTATCACGGTATCTGAAGAACTCCACCAACACTCAAAACATGTCTATAGACAATTTTTATCACACCATAGACAAATCTTTGATGATCAAATTAACATTGATCATACCTTTCCGGGTTTGATAACAAGGCTCTCAGTGTTGACGCATGCATGACTCATGTACGTTCTATTGTCTACCTGACTGATGGAGGAATCTTGTGGGTCAGGTTATCGATTTCAAGCCAAGCGCGACAAGCGCCAGCAAATCCTAGCTGGTCAAATATTCAGTAAAATCAAGATTACATTGCGTAAGAACTCACAAAACGCAAGACGAGAGCAGCTATATTTAATCAATACATTTATTATTAAAGCTGGATATGATTACCAAAGTAACAGGGTACACAATAGCGGTGAATATCTGATGTTACCTTCAAATGCACACAGATCCCCAGATAGCAGAACTGTACCTTCCCCACAGTAGATCAGATGAAATGCACCGCTTTGTTATGCCAATCAATACTATGTGATTACATCATCATGGGTGAGTGGGGAATCCTAAGTAAACAATGCCATATTGCGTGCCGGTGAGGAATGGAAATGCAACACCATTTTGAAGGCTGTGCTGAGAGTTGCAACATACCACCAACAGGCTTTGACAGTGGAGGATTTCCTCCACCACCTTGCTTTCCCCAATTGTCAATAGTCTTGATTGCAGCATGAAGACCAGAATACCACACACTGGCGGGTCATTAGATAAATTCAGGAATTTATGTAATATAGAAATGCAAATAATTCCGGTGAACGTTCAAATACTTTTTGGAGGAGGGTTGGAGGTGGGGGGGGCAGCGGGATAGGAGTAGTAAATATGGTGAACCCACAACTTTGTTGTATACTGGTTAAAGTAAAGTCATTAACAAACAAATCAATACAGAACAGATCCCTCGTAAGTTTACTATTTTTAATATAAGCTACGTATCAATTTTCTTACATGGATCGTAGAACATACAGCAGTTACAATTTCCTTTTAGCAGAAGTCTGTGATGTGTATAATAGACTCAAGTATTATGTGTATTGTTGACATCAATTTAGCTTCCATTTCATTGCAACTTTGTAAGTGGTTGACACTTATGGTAATTTTCATTACTCATGAGGACGTTATTTAATGTCTTTATCCGGGATCCAGAAGGAAACATAAAAGGTTGATAAATAAACAATAAAAGAAATTTTTTTCTAAAATAAATTAACTAATTCTGGTCTTTTTTTTGTCTAGATGTTAGTTCTCTGAATGTTTAGTATTTTCGTTCGTGTTTTTAAAGATAAGAATTATAGGCCTAGCATTGGTAATTATCGTAATACCAGATGGTAAAATTAATGAACACGAAACTAAATAGCGTAAAGCCGAGTAAAATATACATACATGTCTTATTAAGATATACGTAAGACATTAAGGTCATTCTTAAGAGGTACAAAGTGAAACAATGTCCAGTGTAAAGTAAGGGGAAAAGTAGTATACTCAGTCCTTTGTCATACACATTTTCCACATTAGAATGGAGTGCAACATCTTGAACGCATTTTTTACATATTTTCTCATTTTAATGAAACGGCATAATAAAGTGGTGAATTATAATTGTTATCGTTCTAAATTATCAATATTTTGTGAAATCAATTATTCGACAATCATTTACTTTCTTAACACTGCACCAGAAATTCCTAGATTTAAACCAAGAGTACGCGGAAAAGATTAACGCAGAATATTGTGTATAACAACAGGGTCTTATAAACATTATACGAATAACTAAACAAAACTGCTCGAAATGACACATTAATAATGAACAATACGTTCACGAGTCAACGGGCATAGAATCGAAGTGCTAGTTTTAGATTAACCCAGGTGACTTAAAAATAATACATGCAACATAATATACGTTGCTGCCTGCATATATATGAGTCTTTTAAATTTCAGTCACTGTGTTTCATCTCTAAACTACAGGTTACACCGATTCCATGCCCTGTTGAAAGTCTGCTCTGATTGTGACGATATTGTCCCTGTAAAGCAAAACTAATCATAATATCAGACCAGTATCGCTAAAGCTGTTCCTAGAACGCTTGATTACGAGGGTATTATTATTATTGGCTATTTTTTTTTTACAACCCAAAACAGCAGAGGCCAATTTAATAGAATTGCTTTGCTTGTGCAGACATTTCACAAAGACATCGTTGTTGTAGAAGGATTAACAGCCAAAACTCCTCCATACTCGTAAATGTATACACTATGAAGCTCGGTTGTCTGTTAAAATGCTTAGCACAATTTGCTAAGGCAAAATGCTTCTGCATAGCAGCTCTCATGGAATTGGGCCCAGATTTGAGATAAAAGAAGGTATTAAAATGTTGCAGAAACTACCACACATGATGACTATCAACAAATTCTTATCACTAAAAAATGAAAAACCCCTTCTAACTACGTGTCATTTTATTGACCCAATTCTTGAACAAAGGGTAACACAGCAGATCATGGCGGTGGGGCGGGGTGAGGCCGACAGCTGAATTAACAAACACGCCTTCAACATCGTATGATAGGCTCATGTTCGATTCTGACTGTCGGTCGAAGGTAACGGCCGTCGAACCCAATTTCCTGTGATTGGTGAGGTTCAACAGTACCAATGGGATTCAACGCTGCGTGGTTCTCCCAGAGATTGTCCAAGTATCAGAAATTAAAGAGCATTCAAAGTTTACAACTTAACTGTGGCTTCGACAGTGGATTTATGCATATCACCAACGTATTCTCCGACTGTGGCTTTGCAGCTACCGCCGAGGCACTCGTTGCAGCGGCTCCTATGGATTGGAAACTAGCCACGATTCCTCCAGCAGCCATGGATGCAACGCCACCACCGTTAGTTACGGCTGCAGCCGACATCAATGATGATGCGATGCTTCCTGCTGCTATTCCTCCGGCACCAAACCCGATGAGTGGAGCAGCGACTGCAGCGCCTACAGCCAATAATCCTCCAATGATTGCATCCATATTGAATCAGAAAGGAACCCCGTTTACTTTTCTAAGGAACAAAGAACAACAACCACATTATTTTAATACTGAAAGTGATCGAATATTTTGTTGAATAGAGAAAAGAAGCCTTAATCCGCCAAAATCCCTTGATTTTCTCAAATTGATTTTTCTTTAATAACAAAATACAATACACTAAAAACAAAATGGAATTAGCCCTATGTTGAATTTGTGCACTCAGTGTATATATCTATATTTTTTTAAAAATTTTTTTTTTGGAGAGGGGCGCACGAAAGAATATTAAGGCTGACAGGCGTCCCACTCGTTTTTCTGAAATAGTTTTGGCGTATATATTTAAAACTAAAGTGTTGAATTTTTAAGAGAAATGGTGGTGATAAAACATATAAAGTTAAATTCAACTCACAGAAAGTGTTGAATTAACACAGAGTCAAGTTGGTCTAACTTCTATCAATGTTAATTCAACACATTTAAAAGTTAACCAACTTTATAATGAGTTGTCACTGACCGAACTTTTTAAAATCAACACTTAGTTTTTAAAGTGTATCATGAGGGGATCTGTCCACGTACAACCTCATATGTAATATTCCTAAAGACAAAAAAAATGCTCGGTTTTGGTCATAGGTTGGCTTCAAAATTGCGCGTATAACGCGCTTTTTGTTGTTTGTTTTGGTAATTTGTTTCTCTTGACAACCAGTGAAATATACATGATACAGTAGCCCGGTTTTGGAACCAGGCCAAATTTCTAATACACAAAAGTATGGTGGCTAAGAGAGGCCTCACAAATGTGAAAAGGTCGTTTAAAACACAGCACGGCAGAATTCCAATCGATCTAGCAATTTTTGCTGCGTGTCTGAGGTGGCGCAGAGACCAGAAACCGAAGACCTTCTTTTGGCCTATAAGCGATATGATCGAGGCATAATCAGCGAGGGAATTCCCCTGATGGTAATACGGATTACTACTAGACTCGCTCCCAAGTATTTACTACGCGTAAATAGTTATTGTGTAATAAGAATTCACAGGCCTTCACGTTTTTGAGAGTACCATGTCGATTTTTTGCACAGTGTACACAAATGTGTACGCAGCTTTTGTAGTGAAGTTTATACAGTTAGTTGTGAACATTACAAATTTGGGGCTATAATAATAATAATAATAATGTATAGATTTATATAGCACGTATCCACCAAATCCAAGTGGCGCTCAAGGCGCATTATATTATTATCCCTGCTCATAAGGCTCATAAGGCTCATAAATCATTCCTGAAAACCATCTCAGCTCCTGGGAGTATACAGCTCAATTGCTGCCATTTCAGCGCATAGAGAGCAAAACCATCTCTGCCTCTCACAGGCACCCATTTAACCCTGGGTGGAGAGAAGCAATTATGGTTAAGTGTCTTGCTCAAGACACAGGTGTCACGGCTGGGGCTCGAACCCACACTCTGCTGCTGGCAACACCAGAACTTGAGTTCAGTGCGCTAGAACCGCCTTACATACCAAAAACTTGCTTTATAAAAGTAATATACGGTATATAGGACCTATGGGCTAGTTTATGGTTTGTGCCATAGACTATACTATCAACATTAATAAAACAAAACTAGAGCTTAAGTGTTTGTTAGAACAAACACACGGTGTTCGAGTCAACTTCGGTTCAATCAAATTATCATCGATGATGTCAATATCATATTGTGCAAGGGTTTATCATCTTTATAATAACAATATCAATTTCATATTCAAAAGGCATATCAATTTTGCGTTAGAATGTGTTGAATTTGAACTTATGAATTATGACCTCCTCATGATTATGAAAAAATAACACATTTGTCAACTTATACATCAAATTGAAGCTATGAGATATGATCTTTTTAAAATTTGTAAAAAATCGTTACTGTGTGCCACTAATTGGACCATTGGCAGCATTTATGGTAACTCATTTCACAAGAATTACAAGCTATTAATGTAAGGAATTCAATTGTGTTTTTGTTTTCTAATAGGTCATTTAGTTCTTGAGATATTGGCTGTTGAACTTGGAAATGTTGTGAGATTTAAGCAATACATTATAAATTAACAAGTGTGACTTGGAACACAATGTTTTTTATTTTAAATATTGACACTAGCCCAACACATGCTTTTCAAAAACCATGCTAGATGAAAAATCAACATTAAAAATCACTCATATGAAAAACAGTTTGCCAGGGTTTGTAGGGTAGCCAGATCAACCTATTCAGCGTTATTATGGGCATAAAGTCACAAAGTTGATTTAGGATAGAAGGGACTACATGTATAGTAACTGGATTAAACTTGGCTGCAAATTCAAAGAGCAGGAAGTGTGGGTTAAATTGTTTGGGGAGTTGAGGGTACTGAAGACAATGAAGCATGGAAAACCATATAAATATTTCCCCCTTCCTTTCATTCAGCTAATTAGCCTTTCATTAGAAAAACAAGCTTATAACTACTACATGATAAAGTTGGAAGAAAAGCTTTGCATCCGTGCTTTCCATCTTCCCCTGCCCCCCCGCAGAAGAGTTGTTGTCAAAAAAAAAAAGTAAATAATTCCCAATTCTAAACAAAAATTAAATGTAATTATATCCACTGGATCAAATCTGATAATTGGTTGCCCTTTTCACTTTGTTTATGGAAAAACCTTTCAATTTTAGATTTAAATGAAGCCAACATTGGTATTTATCTCTTGGTATTAAGTCTTGTACAAAAATAAATTTAATCTTTATTTATAATATACTTCACTTTCAGGTTAAGTTTATAACAAAAATATAATGATAAATTGACAATGATAGTGACACTGTAATCAAGCATCTCCTTATTGTGACATGCTTATAAACTGTCTTTGTTTTCACCTATACTGCAAATAATTAAAAATAATTTATAAAATTTGAAAACAAATTCTACATTGATTTTTACATTTTCAAGGTTGTACACATGATTGGCAAAATATCTGTAGCTGCATCCATACTACAGAATTACAACCTAAAGATCAGATGCCATTTTGTACATAAATTGTTAAACATTGAAATAATCAAAGAGTTGTATGGATGCTTGTAAATTGCTAATAAAGCAATGAAATACATATTTATTTTAACTGTCTGTTGACTTTTGTGGTTACACACTTCCCTTCCCCACAATCAATTGAAACCACTTTTGTTGACCTGTTTAACCTACTTGTAACTAATCTAGAAATGAGTGTTCATGGTCTTACACATGTAACAAGTGAAATGACTTCAGTGTAAATAGAACCCAACCATGATCCTTTGTTGACAAGAAAACAGAAACAGTCTGCATTTGTACGATTTAGTGACAGTTCAGAATGGGTGACATTCAGGGGTTGTCATTGGAATCGGTAATTTTGGAATAAAATGCCCCTCTCTCCCAAGTTCTTGGTGATGGCATATACTGCCACTGGTGATGAACCAACACATTTGTTTTCTAAAATTCTTTGGTCTATCATTGCAGCACTATAGAATCCAAGAACTAGGGAAGGGGAGGGGCAAACAAGCAATAAAAGTATGAGGGGCCCAAATTACCAATTCCATTGACTGATGACTAGTGTTTCATTATGTCGAAAATCACACCAAGCATCAATTCTGCATAGCTGAAGTTGCAAGATGTTTCTGTCCTCTTTCTAAAAAAAATTAAATTGAAAAGAGGAGTAGGGGCTTAGATTTAAATGTCGTTTAACTGACATGGGTTGGAAAGGTGGTTATCAGATACACCCCTTCTATTGGACTGAAATGCCAGTACTGCTATAGCAAAAAATAATAACAAATTATACTAAACCTTAATTTTGTGTAATAAACAACCATTAAAACTAAATGAAATTCATCGTTAACATTAGATCTCCTGAAAATTTTATGTGAAAATCTTTGAAAATTTATTAAAAATAGGTGCTCCCCCTAGTGTTTCATAAAGTTATGTCTGGTAACTTCTGGAATTTTTACATAATTTTTTTATAATTGTGTTTTTTCTCTAAGATAAAAGCACTTTGGACAAATTAATTTGGTCATTAGGCCTAAGTGTCCCAACCAAATAAAAATGTTTGATAATATGACAATCTAAACCAAAATTGAAGCTTCCCTTTCACCATTTTTCCTGTCAAATATATGTAGAGTACGTAATCAGGGGTTGCACATAATTGCCAGGGGACATTGTCATGATTGTGTTCATTATGTACACATGTACATCATGTTATGTCTACCGATAGCAATGCAAATTAATATTGATCATGATTAAGATACTCACCCAGAATCCACCATGTCCAGGTAGATGCTGGAAAAACAGTTGAAATCATGTTTCATCTTATAAAAGATGGTTGTTAAATTGTTTTTAAACTTGAAAATAAAAATATTGTTTTCGATTTTTAAAATAAAATGGTATAATTTGGAGAAGCTCTCAAACCTTTTAATCAATATTCTTGAAAGACCAATAAAATGGAAGGTGGTTAAATTTCTTGCAAAAAGTACTTTAAAACTTTGAAATGTGTAAAATTTCTGTTAACATTTTGTCAAATAAAAATTTCTTTTCATAACCATGATATTAATGATTCATTTTCTCAATAATTTTCCACTCTACCGTCGAAATAAAACACCAACGAATTAAGTAGTCTTCGTTCGCTTCTTCTATAAGGAATGTGTCCAATTTGAGGATCAGTATTTCTTTAAAAAATCATTGCAAATGCAAAGCATTCATATATTTTGGTTTCCACAGACAACAGCTTGTTGACGGCATAGAACAATAAAAACACAGATGTTCGGGAAAATAAATTGAGGTCTGTAAATCTCTTACCATTTGTATCTAGTAAAATCAGTGGTTAAACAACTTTTTCCACTTTCACAAGCACTAACTTTCCAGTAAATCATACAATTTCACTATAATTTGTATTTCTGTAATAAGCACGACTTAGATAAATTTATGCAACCAGTAATACGCCATAGTTTTGTAAGTTTTCCGAGAAATGCTAAGCTTAATTAATGTAGGTGCGTCATTTCACGAGTGCGGCGAATTCCGTACATGGACGATATGTAGGCGAGTTACACAACAAGGAAGCATTTTGCAACGGATGCTCTTTTGACTTTGACTGCATGGCACAGTTTTTAAACCTTTTTTCTGGACAATATAGCATCTATCCATGTTCAGTCATTATTTTTAGTTAAAATGCAAACTCAATATAGTTTTCACGAAATAGATGTAGTACTACAGTTTCGTCCGTCACGAACCTCCATTGGATTGTGCATGCAATAATTATGTCTACGGTAGGCCTACTTTACAAACGCACATTTTAGGCCAATATACCTCTAAATAATGTCTACTTACCTCTTAATAATACAATTATATTTTCCTCTTTCTCGGTAAACCATTTTATTTTCTTGTATTTTGCTTTGGAGTTAAAAAGAATGGCAAAATTCCTCAGTATTTTTTCATGTAACCGAGAATTAAATGGCCGCCGCCGAAAACGTTGTGCTAGTGATAAAATGTCACGTGATCACTGATACGCAATGTGATTGGAGATTGCCTCGACAGATTGCCTCAAAGTAGAAAGCCAGTCTACTCATTGCCACTGGATTGCATCAAATGCCACACAGGGCAATCTCCGAGCAATCTCATTGCCAGCAACATTTATTGCCTGAAAATTGCCAAAATTGCCCCGTGTGACAAGGCCTTTACGTTGTAGGCCAATATTAAACTCCGTATATTGCTGTGTGTACGTATTCTGTGCACACGCGATATGGGCTATTCGTACATACAGGGAATAGTAATTCAGCATATTGTTTCACTTAACCTTCCGGTTTCGACCGGAAGGAAAGGTCAGATTGCGGTCACGTCTGAAAACAAAATGTGACATAGTTCAAGATCTTTAAGATGATAAAAAGATTGTGAAAATATCTTCTATGGTTTATGAGATATGGTTTTTAGAAATTTTGAAATTTTCAACTTCCGGTTTTGACCGGAAGAAAAGGTCAGATTGGGGTCACGTCTAAAAACGAAAAATTACATAATTCAAGATCTTTCAGATGATGCAAAGATTGTGAAATATCTTTTGTGGTTCATGAGATATGATTTTTTGAAATATTAAACTTTGATTTAGCGTAATTCGACACCTGATGACGTCACAGAAAACGGTTTCGTCTGCTTGATATGTTCTGTTTATGTGTTAAGTTTGAAGGCTGTATATGCTTAGCAAGGATGCCTTTGTTACCGGACAAACGCCACTGAGAAGAAGTAAAAAAAAAAAAAAAACAGTACAAAAACAATAGGTGTTCGCGCTGCGCGCTCGAACACCTAAAAAAAGCAAGACGATTAGATTTATTATATGCTTACCAGGTGCAATGTTCAGAGATGATTGAATGTGAATATCTTGATGTACCTTCAATGTACACAGATAGGCCATATATCAGACGTGTTCTCCGTCCCTAAGATGAGATAGATGAGACGCACTGCTTTATATACGAATCATCCCTATGTGGTTACATCATCAAGTGTGAGCGGGGAATTCCCTATAAGCACGCAATGTCAAGAGATTGCCACGTTGCATACTCTATTCATTTCCGTACTGGTCATGACTGGAATTGCAACATCCTTTCGAAGGCTGCGCTGAGATTGCAACATAATCCGTCAACAGGCAGCGGCGGCACCAGACCTGTTAAACTGTGGGGAAAGAGCTTAAATTTAAGGGGGCAAACATTAATCTTTAATGTAATTTTGTACTGCTGAAAAAGCATTGACTTACCATCGGGGAAAAATGGGGCAAATGGGGGGCAAGAAAGTAACTGGGGCTATTTACCCTTGCTCCCCCCCTGCAGCGCCGCCGCTGTCAACAGGATTTTGAAAGTGGGGATTTCCGTCCCACCACCTTGCTTTGCCCAATTGTCAATAGTCTTGGATTCAGCATGAAACCAGAATACACACTTTGGAGGTCATTAGATAAATTCAGGACTTATGTAATTATAGAAATGCAAATAATTCGGTGAACGTTCAAATCCTTATTGGAGGGGGGTATAGGGGTAGGTAAATGTGGTGGACTCGCAACTTCGTTGTGTAAGGTTAAAGTAAGACCATAACAAACACAAGCAATACAGAACAGATCCCTCGTAAGTTTACTATTTTAATATGAGCTACGTATCAAATTTCTTCATGGATCGTAGAATATACAGCAGTTACAATTTCCTTTTAGCAGAAGTTTGTGACGTGTATAATAGACTCAAGTATTATTAAACTTAAAAGCATAACGCACCACAATGTTATTTGACATCAATTTGCCTCCATTTCATTGCAACTTTGTAAGTGGTTGACACTTGGCAAGATTATGGCAATTTCCATATTCATGAGGACGTTATTTAATGCTTTATCGGGATCAGAAGGAACATAAAGGTTGATCTGTGCATAAAATAAATTAACTGAATTCCTGGTCTTTTTTGTCACAAGTTAGTTCTCTGAATGTTTAGTATTTTCGTTTATAAAGATAAGGTATAGGTCTAGCATTAGTAATCATAAAAACCAGATGGCCAAATTTTAATGGAAAACTAAGTAGCGTAAAGCCGAGTAAAATATACATTGTCTTATTAAGATATACGTAACATTAAGGTCCTGTCATCGCCTACAGTCAAGCGCTCCGTATAAGACGTATCTGTTCCACAGATACAGGAAACGGTCGTCTGAACTGAGGCAACACCTTGTATCCCGGGGTCATAGCAAACGCAGGGTCCAACTAGCCATCAACTGGGCCCTCTGTACCCCCGTAGCTCCCTCTTGGCTACCCAGGGTAACAAGAAAACCCTTCCTAACAGAGTCCCCCTGGTCACGACTTATCACCCCAGATTACCCAGACTTTCATCTATCGTAAATGATAACATGACTATTTTACACTCCTCCGACAGGTTACGCTCAGCCATCCCTAACCCCCTTTGATTGCTTTCCGTCGCCCCCGTAACTTCGGTGATATATTGGTTCGGGCTAGGCTCCCTAGCACTAACAGTGACCTTAACATCACTGATCATGAATCACCACAGGGGTGCTCTAAGTGTAACCGCTCGAGATGCAAAACCTGTTTGTATCTCAAACCTGCTCAGAAGGTGAAAAGCCACAGTACTGGTCTCACCTACACAATCAGAACTAAATCCCAGTGTGACACACCCAAGGTTATATATGTAATCTCATGTAAAATATGTGGTATACAATATAGGGGAGACAAAGACCAAATTGTGTCTCCGCTTTGCCAACCATGTTTCCTCTGTGAAAACTAAAAAACCCTACCCTGTGGCTATCCATTTTAACAGCCCTAATCATAGCATTAATGATGTTGAACTCATTGTAATTGAAGCCTGCACTAGCAATGATACACATCGCAAACTTAGGGAGTCACACTGGATACATCAACTGAAAACACTTCAACCCTATGGCCTCAATATCAACACAGGTATCAAATAACCCAGCTACCTTTACCTATTTCCAGGCATTAGTTGTAACCTTTTATTTTTGGAAGATTTTGTCCTAACCTGTTCTATTTTCAGGTAGTTCCTTTTTCAGGTATTTGCTTTAACCTGTTTTTTCAGCTATTTGTTTTAACCTGTTCTTTTTTCAGGTATTTGTTTTAACCTGTTACTTCTCAGGTCTTTGTCCTAACCTGTTCTATTTTCAGGTATCTGTTTTAACCTGTTCTCTTTTCAGGTATTTGTTTTAACCTTTGTTCTATTTTCAGGTATTTGTTTTAACCTGTTACTTTTCAGGTCTATGTCCTAACCTGTTCTATCTTCAGGTATTTGCTTTAACCTGTTGCTTTATCTTATCTTGTATACTTTTACATTTTTTCCAACTGCCTCTCATAGGACTATTTTAATTTAGCTATTTACACCCACACACCAACTCCTCAATTTGTAAGGCTTAAAAAAAAACTTTTTGTTGTCGTATCCCTTTGTGTATTGTCCTATGTTTATGCCAACTTTACTAAAAGCTGCCACCTCTACCTATTGTGTAGCTCAATAATCCCTCCTTTACCCAAGGTTCACCATAAGCTGCCACATCTACTTATTGCGTGGCTCAATAATCCCCCCTTTGTTCACTTCTGATACTCCTATTGGCTTTTTCTAGACTGATGCTTATCTTTAATTGGTCTCTATTTTCCCGCCTTTTTTGGATCCCGCCCCATGATCCTTTGCTTTCCCTTTTCCATATATATATATATATATATATATATATATATATATATATATATATATATATATATATATATATATATATATACACATATATATATATACATATACATACACACACACACACACACACACACACATACTGGGTGAGGGAGCTATCTATATATATATCGCGGAACCCGCTGCTATATGGGATTCTAGCCGACCAATTGTCATCGCGCAAGCTCGGTCGAGAGGTTAAGACGTCTGCACTAGTAGGTTCGAATCCCGCCCGAGTCGCCTGTGTAGTTTTTTCACAGACACTCGGAAAGCACTGAGTATGCAGTGCTATAGACACGTCGGTGTAGGGCAACATTAAATCAATTGTTAAATTTGTTTTTGTTCTTTACATATGGCTTTGCACTTAAATATATGGCTTTGCTCTTCAAAACAGACTACCAGCCAATTTACACACATTTTGTGTGACAGATTGGCTGGTAAATTCTGCTAAGCAAATATTTCTGGCGAGCAAGTTTTCCTGCTTAGGCAGCTCCATGAAACTGGCCCCTTGTGAACAGCTGACGCATACGCGCTGTTCTGATTTTAATAAGCCAGTCTATACCAGCGTTAATACTCCCAACATATGAATTCAATATAACAATGATTCAGTAGAGCAGGTTGTATGAATAGAAACCAGCAAATGATAAGAAGCCTTATCCTTTCAGTTGTAGTCTTTTACTTCCTAACAAAAGTTGTATGTTATAACATATTCTGAAGACGGTATCTTATACTGCAAAGCTGTATGATTGGACGTGATCACATTGTGGGTGTATTCAAGGCGCATTCTATCAGGGCTCCCCCACCTCCTTGGTAAAAATAGTGTTTTTTGGTATTTCTGATATAATTTGTCGGTTCATTGAGTTTTACCTTGCTAAATCCCCCAACAAAAGTTTGTGGACCCATTCTATTTTCATTTAACCCAACTTATCGTTAAAATAGCGCAGCGAAGACATATTTTATTATTTTTGTTGGGGAGAGGGGGTGGAGGCCAATTTGCCGACTGATTTCAGCAGTGGTAAAAAAAAATAACACATTCAAAATCGCTGCACGAGGGAGCGATACAGGCACGAGCACTTTTCGAGGTGGTAGGAATTAGGGGAGCCGAACATTTGGAAAAATGCCGAATGAGGTTGGGGTAGTCGTTAAAAAATTTCCCCAAAATTAAATCACCTCAGCCACAAAAAATACAAGCCTATAAAAGCCTATTTGAGCAATTTTGAAATCGCGCAAATACCAAAATTGTACTTTGCCTTTAAGTCTAGTCCTTGACTTTTATTTAACTTGATGTCTAACTGTGTTTAAACACTGCTGCCTTTTCCTGTAGTGGTTCCTATAATTATATGGAATGACATCCTCAATTTCCTCTCCTGGAAACAATATACAGACAATACTCAACTGAGGTTATGCTACTACAGTACAGTGGCATACATGTTTGTCAAAGGTGTGTGTGTGTGTGGGGGGGGGGGGGTATGGAGAGGGGACTATGAATGCAAATTCCAATGAAAAACACTAAATGTCAACCCGCCCTACCCCCCCCCCCACACACACACACACACTAGTGTAATTAGTGTAAAGTTTTGAATTGAAATACATGTATACATTTTCTTTGACAGAAAATTTAACCGTTTAGGATCGAGACCAATTTGGAGTAATAATTTATTTCGGTGAACACGCATGATAAACACAGTACGGCATGTACATTTTTGTTAAGGGTGGAATTCCATTGACCGTCCCTGAACCTCAGTTCATCTTTACCCATCCTGCTTTCGAGTACACATTTTTAAACATGAGGATAAATACAAATATGTATATATTTCTTTAATATAGTTGTAATTTTGTTTTAATTTGTTCGAGAAACGCAATGTTTTAGAATGGTAGGCATCGTCAGGCCTAGTGTTTGGAATTAATAAGTATATGCTTTCCCAAAACCAATTTACTGAAGCTTCTGTTGAGTGCCACTGAAGCCGCAACAGTTAATGATTCTAAATATTATTCCAACATTCTAATAGATTATTATAATTATTTACCCCCTTTGTCTGATAGAATACATGTAATAGGTGTAATTCTTTGGTGAAGAGAGACTGACTACGCGGCGCCTTTTTTTTCTACGCGGCGACTTTTTTTTTTTACGCGGCGACTTTTTTTTTTTGGACGGCGACTTTTTTTTTTACGCGGCGACTTTTTTTTGGGGACGGCGACTTTTTGTTTAAAAAAAAAAAAAAAAAATAAACCGTCCAAAAAAAAAAAGTCGCCGCGTAAAAAAAAAAGTCGCCGTCCAAAAAAAAAAGTAGCCGTCCAAAAAAAAAAAGTCGCCGCGTAAAAAAAAAAGTCGCTGTCCAAAAAAAAAAAGACGCCGTCCCAAAAAAAAAAGGCGCCGCGTAAAAAAAAAAGTCGCCGTCAAAAAAAAAAAGTCGCCGCGTAAAAAAAAAGTCGCCGTCCAAAAAAAAAAGTCGCCGTCCAAAAAAAAAAGTCGCCGCGTAAAAAAAAAAGTCGCCGTCCAAAAATAAAAGTCGCCGTCCAAAAAAAAAAGTCGCCGTCCAAAAACAAAAAGTCGCCGCGTAAAAAAAAAAAGTCGCCGTGTAGAAAAAAAAGGCGAATATAAATCAGTCCCAGATAGATGATGTCACGGCAGCCCAGATATTCCATCCCCGCACACTGCTCACTCGTCTACGCTGAATGCTTGCACGGCCTGCCCGAGACATACGGGGAACAGCTGGCAATGTGACCGATTCACATTCCATCTCCGCGCCGGGTAAATGATTGCCAAGATGGGGAGGACAAATATAGAGAGATGTCCTGGTTCCTCGATCTTGTGGTCTTCGTTATGACTATAGTCTCTGGATGTTATACTTCGAGGGGCTTTGTACAGTATACTTAGAAATAAATGGATGTCGGTTTCACTGCAGCTTTTTTAAAAACAAAATACCTTTTTTTGGGGCAAAATAAAACTATTTAATCTCATTTAGCACGGTACAATTACTTTGTCACTTTATTTAGATCCATGTTCTTTTTATATATTTTTTTTCAAATTTGGTTGGCTGATTTTAAAAACTGAAAACAATTTTGAGTGAAAAAATTTAAGTATTGAGGGTTATTGAAATTAACAGTTGGCGGTACATAATGTTTGCAAAAAGGGCGTACCACTTGAATTTCAGAGGGATTGGGAGATAATCACTACACATACATCCCAGGGGTTTGGGATAAGTGTGTAGGATATAAGCCTCCCAATTATTGATTTATTTCGGATTAAGGGATAGAATTTTATTTCAAAATGACCCCAAATTTACTCGATGAACCAAACGTCCTAAATAAATTCTAGAAATTAATAAGCAGTGCTTCTTACTGATTCCGCTTCAGATATAAGGCGAGATGGCCTAAATATCTTTCCATAAATTAAACACTGGGCAGTCCCAAAGGCGAACGGTGGGGTGGGGGAAGGGGGGTTGGGGGTTGCACCATATTTGTATGTTTATCAGTACGTCTTTTCTTTTTGTTCTATGAACATTTAATTTGGACTATAACACAATTTTGTTTTTCCAAATTTTTATTTACAATTAATTTTATGATTTTTACTGCAATTATTCTACTGTATAAAAAAACCATTGTATACAAACAAACGATTACGTGGTTACTTTGTGTTACTTTGTGTGTGTACAATTATTCAATAATATTTACTTATATTTACATTGAATTAAATTTGTAGCATTCCAAAGCCATGTGCTGAGAGTTGGCATCCGAATATCACAGGATGTGACGTTGACAGTCACTGGAAAAACGATTAACAATAGACATGGTTGGAGACTATGTCATGGTTGAGATACTAATCTTTGATCTCATTTGATTTTTAACAATATCAAGATCCTGGTTAGTGTGTAATTAATTTACGATTTTAAGGGTTATGAATAGTTTGGGTAATTCAAAATCACCGAATGGTTGAATTGTAATGTGAAACTAAATTGGTATGAAGCTGATAATCGTATCAAATATTTCCTTGAAATAGTTTTTTTGAAATGCTGTCACTTGAAAGAAACATAAAATAATTACCATTTCGAATCTAGGAAAGGGTAATTTTCCCTTCTAAATTCAAAGTTACAATGAAAACAACAAATCTGAACGCGTCATACTATTTTCTTAAAAACGATATAACGTTGACAGTTGTGTTGTTTGATGTACATGTATATCTTGATTCAAAGAGAGTAAGCATACTCGTAAAGATAAATTTGCCAATGCTGTACTTTCCCTAAAACTGACAGAATTTATAATATCCATGAAATTAAACCAGAGTTTCCGTATGTGCTAATTTGAAATGGAATTTTCATAAAAAATACAATTTGTCAGCTACAGATTACACTTCTGGTACAATGTTATTTTGTGCCTAATTCATAAAAAAATAATAATAATAATTATACATGTTCCAGTCTTAATTACATGTGAATGTTTTCCTCTCTGAAAAACAAAGAAATTTGCTAAAACCATTTTATGGTTGTTTGTACTTGCATTCCCATTCCTCACTGTCATTCTGGGTCATAACATGGTAAATCAATATCCATAGTATTTGCGGGATGGAAGTGAAACACGACTACTTAATGAGCCGCAACTGTCTGGGTCTGTTTCTATACATATTTTGGGATCATAAAATATACATGCACATAGTGAATTTTTTTCCAAAAGCGGCTGAATTCATAATGTGAAAGTTAATATTTAGATCCAATGACAATAACATATAGATAACAACAACTGATTGTTCAATTTCATAAAGTTTTTAAGCAAACATCCTGCTTGACACATGATCAGCCAAAAAAAACCTTAAAAATAATTTTAAAAATAAAATAAAAAGATAAACAAATCTAACACACAATAAATATTTTGTCATGAATGAAAAATGTTAAGCAATACCAATCTTTTAAGAAAGTCCATAAAGTAGCCCCGGATGAGTCAAATATTGATCGAAATTTGAAACCATCCAGCCAGTTGTTCATTACTGTAACGTATATAGCCTACGTGTATTATAATTAATGCATGAACAATTATGATTACTCTCTAAACCAATATATACACCAACATTTTGTTTGGTCATTTATAACGAGATTTTTTTTTTACATTAATTTGTACCGGTATATGAAATTTAGGAAACAATAATTCTTCGAAATTCAAACTGGAAATATTTGTCAATAACTGCACTTTTCTTAAAAATGTTAGCACCTCTGACAAAATAATTCATATGGAGGATTAATACATTCATATTTTGACACCGAGTAGGTTTTAGGTTAAAATTTGGATTGATTCATTTCAGATTTGAATTTGTATTCACGTTTTCTAGAATGTTGACAACATCAGACATAATCACTTATCAGGATGTTTGGTACCATTACCATCCCAAAACCATGTAAGCTTTTAGATAATAATTCTCTCAGTTTATTTCCAGGAAAATTGCCAATGGTGCTCACCCCTTTAACAGCACTATGATTTTGTGGTAAACCATCATATACATGGCAATCAGTAAATTGGCTTTAGAATTCACTTTGGAAATTATATTTGCATTCCATCGAAAGTATCTGGAGAAAAAATAGATGTCCTTTGTTGTTTTATGAAAGAAAAAAGAGCAGTTCAGAAACAATATCTCTGTATAATTATTTATGCCTTTACACCCGGCATTCAAACCAAATTAACCAAATTAACCAAATTATTACAAATTAACAAATTCACAGTAAGCTCTTTACGAAAATGTTAAAATAACACAATAGTGTTCCAGAATATTTAAATTGGAATGAACGAATTTATATTGTTTAGTGTTTTTTCAACGACAAAGATTCACTGTGTTGGTAGTATTACGGCAGTTCCAGCGTTCCCACCCTGAACTAGGATAAGGGTCAGAAACTTCTGACATTATTCTGATCCAGTTCACTAGTCCCAAACATGGTCTAGCACTCACGAGAACCTTTTCTGAATCAAATCTGACCCGAGTGTGCTTGTCTTTCTATGGAAGTATACATTTTGACAGATGGTGCTGCAGTCCCCAAGCAAAAGTTTACGTTTGCTATTAAAAATTATTATTTAATTTATATACGGATTGTCGTTGTGTGCCCGGAAGAAGGTTGTAAGGCTCTATGACCAAAGTACAATTTTTTGTCCCATCAGAAGGTCGTAAGCAATAAAATGGCTCCTTTGAAAAAAGTAGAGCATAACTTTTATATATTTGTTGCTAGAATTACTCCTAAGACATGTTTTTCATTCCCATTTGGAATTTAACTTTTCTACAAAGACTTAATGACTTATAAAAAACGACCAAACTTTTACACTCGGTTTTCTTAAAACACAATTTTGCACACGACCTTTCGCCGGTCACACTTTCGCTACGTCCTCCTTCCGGGCACACGACGTTGTATACCATTGGTAAAACTGTTTATAAATTAATTCATACTTTTATCCAAATTAAGAGATATGTAAAGAAACCAACCAGTAAAAATTCAGCTTATTCCGTAGTGAAAATTCATTAAGATTTGTTAGTATTTATTCTGATGAAAGATCAATTATCAAAGCCCCGGATCCATTTCATTTTGTATTTATATTCAGGTTTTCTGGGAATAATGTCTTAGAATGTTTGATACATCTTACAACCATGAAAGCTTTTAGATAAAAATTTGTTTAGTTTGTTTTCGGCTAATTACCAATTGTGTACACTCCTTTTTACTTTTTAGTAGTTGTTCGTTTTGACACAAGGTTCCGTTACCAAATAATAATTGTTGATACAAAATATATAAAGTGAGATATGGGTTAAACTGAACAGGACTTGACCCAGATGACAATTTGTCCAGACCAACCTTCCTCTTGAGATGATTATGAAGAACCGACCACTTTAAGGTCACAAAAAATACTCAACACATTGACCCAAGCAAATCAGCATATTAAAAAGCTCATGCCTTCACTCTTGTCCCTATCCTCCATCAATCGTTTTACAAGTTCAGCTGGGCCCTTTCAACGAATCGAAATTCGAGGGTGAGGAAACTAAAACCACGATGTATTTGTTATCAATTCCTTGCACGCACATAGTGAGAGTTACACAGCAACGATTGTGACCGCGGCTCATCGGTCCATACCATACGGGCGTTGAGCATGGATACACGGCGAAGCTTCCAACAGAACCATGCATGTACGAGGACGGTCGCTGTTTTTGTCAATGACCCTTTTTATCAGTGTTAGAACAGAAACATGAAACCAATAAGTGTATGCCTTAAAGAATTTTGAATTCGACAGTAAAAAAGTGTGCCAAAAAAATTAAGCACTATAGTTCGGAAACCTGAGGATACCTGTAAACTTTGCTACATTAACCAGAAACACCCAACTCTTCTACGATTAGTGTTCTGTGTTATTTTACGAGCACTAACTTTAATAACCTAGCACTCGGGACCAACGGTTTAACTTCCCGCCCAAAGGACGAAGCAAAATTATGGTTAATAGGGTTTTCAGTTCGTATGTGCTTGACCGAAGCTCTCCACACGCACATCGCATCGCCCGCAACAAAAAACATCAAAATTTTAAATCAATTTTTTGTGACTAGTTTTACCTGTCGAAATCTTACATGTAATAGCTCATTGGAAAGCTTATAGTTTCAGCTATCCAACAATGTACATAAAATAGCAATCGGAAGTACGTGCGAAAGCCTAGGTTTTTATGAATGAACCACTCTTGTCCCGCCCAGCCTTTCGCGAAGTGTTCCGAGATCGGGCGCATTCAGCCCGTAAAATTTGCCGCGCTCTGCTGAGGGCATCCACTTCGGAGCTGTCTCCGCACCCAAGTACATTGTGATTGACATGAAAACGGATTTCCCTATTGAGTCAAAGGGCACATTTACATACCCATGCTTCCTCGATCGCCATAGCTACTCTACAACCGAAGTTACGAAGAGATAAAAAGTAAACACCGTTTTTTGAGGTGAAATCTTCAAGTTGAAAGGGAAGAGCGGTGTCTGAATTAATTTTACACCTCTTTTCTATCATATGTGAAAGTTTTGAGCCGTAATTTTGTTTAGTTTTGAGCGGAGAATGTATTTTTTTCACCCTTTCAAAAGCTCTTATGAGGGAAGCGAGCACGAACGCTGTGCGTGTGTATCACGGTGTGTGTAGGCTGATTCAACGGTTTTGTTCCCATTAGGGGTGTACACAGTGTATGGACAGTCGCACTTCATCGAATGCTGTATACTTGATTAAATAAAACAGGATTCCTCAAAAACTACTCGTCCGATTTTCTTGATTTAAAAACCATTGTATTTCTTTCATCAAAACCTTTAATTTGATATAAATTGTGAGCATATTGGTTTAGGAATAATTTTTCACCTGAAAACCCTACTTAAGTGTCTTGCTCAATGACACAAGTGCCGCGACCGGCCAGGCCGGGATTCGAACCCATATTCTGACGACCCCAGAACTTGAGTTCGATTCCCTACAACGCTCAGCCACGATACTCTACATGCATTACCAAGAGGGAGGGTGATGGGGGTACAACAATTGATCGGCACGTTACTATACATGTACATACATTTATTTCGATGTTTCTTTGGCTGCGGCTTGTGTCCTTCTGCCTTCCTCCATGTTCCGATGTTTCTTACTGCGGTGTGCGTCATTACATTGCGTTTGTGTTAGCGTCTGTTGTATGAAACAGTCCCGGTCCGTCTTCTCAATGGTGGACTGCTGGCATGGGGCTTTGGAAGACTGCTTAGTTGCCGGTTTGCATTCAGCCATGTTTTCCTTCTTGGTTTCCATAACCGTTGTCTGCTCGCTGGGATCAGTCTGGGAGTGCAACATAAATAAAATGATTCATAAGAATAATTATGGGATGACCCTAACAGTAATAATATCCGGTGTACTAGCTACAAACGAAGACAGTCAGCCACGGCTGTCATTCATTCATGTCCGGGTGTTTAAGTGGTAGTACGACCGCTGTGTGTACGCACGCTGCACACACAGTGACCTGTCGGTAGTTTCATGTGTTCGCTGAACCGCGGTTACATAAATTGACGTGTGGATGCGCCATTTTTCAGCCACCCTATTCCGCCATTTTAGGGCGTGCCGCTCTTTTACAAAAATTTACTTCAACATTGTCTTTGTAATGGTAAATTGCTCATTGGTGGCTAAAAATGTACGTTATGTTTACATCGGAGTTATAAGTGGATTAGTTTTTGTTCTTTTTGAAGAATAGTCGTTTTTGAAAAGCGCTTTGCATGAACGTGTACTGATGCAGCTACCACATTCAGGCCATGTTCACATTAAAGCTGGTGTGTGCTAAATTTACTACGGTTTGGCAAAGCGTAACATATTTATATCTGTAGTCTGTAATAAGATTATTTCTCAAATCAGACGATTATAGGCATCGAATGTAGACTTTCAACCCTAATGCATCAGCTGATGAGACAAATGCACTCACTTATTCAATGCGCCGAGGAAACCATAATAGAAATGAACTCACATGACCTGAAAATGCTGATCTCTATTTACGCAGTTTAGATGTTATCATTCTAAAAAATATTAAAGGTACACACCGCCCTAAAAGTGCAAAAAATGGGCTTGATAGAATGATAGAGAAAACTAAAACTACAATGTATTTGTTATCAATTCCTTGCACGTTACACAGCAACGATTGTGACCGCGGCTCATCGGTCCATATACCATACGGGCGTTGAGCATGGATACACGGCGACGCTTCCAACAGAACCATGCATGTACGAGGACGGTCGCTGTTTTTGTCAATGACCCTTTTTATCAGTGTTAGAACAGAAACATGAAACCAATAAGTGTATGCCTTAAAGAATTTTGAATTCGACAGTAAAAAAGTGTGCCAAAAAATTAAGCACTATAGTTCGGAAACCTGAGGATACCTGTAAACAATGGTGTTTGCTACATTAACCAGAAACACCCAACTCTTCTACGATTAGTGTTCTGTGTTATTTTACGAGCAAGTAACTTTAATAACCTAGCACTCGGGACCAACGGTTTAACTTCCCGCCCAAAGGACGAAGCAAAATTATGGTTAATTAATAGGGTTTTCAGTTCGTATGTGCTTGACCGAAGCTCTCCACACGCACATCGCATCGCCCGCAACAAAAAACATCAAAATTTTAAATCAATTTTTTTTACTAGTTTTACCTGTCGAAATCTTACATGTAATAGCTCATTGGAAAGCTTATAGTTTCAGCTATCCAACAATGTACATAAAATAGCAATCGGAAGTACGTGCGAAAGCCTAGGTTTTTATGAATGAACCACTCTTGTCCCGCCCAGCCTTTCGCGAAGTGTTCCGAGATCGGGCGCATTCAGCCCGTAAAATTTGCCGCGCTCTGCTGAGGGCATCCACTTCGGAGCTGTCTCCGCACCCGAGTACATTGTGATTGACATGAAAACGGATTTCCCTATTGAGTCAAAGGGCACATTTACATACCCATGCTTCCTCGATCGCCATAGCTACTCTACAACCGAAGTTACGAAGAGATAAAAAGTAAACACCGTTTTTTGAGGTGAAATCTTCAAGTTGAAAGGGAAGAGCGGTGTCTGAATTAATTTTACACCTCTTTTCTATCAAATGTGAAAGTTTTGAGCCGTAATTTTGTTTAGTTTTGAGCGGAGAGTGTATTTTTTACACCCTTTCAAAAGCTCTTATGAGGGAAGCGAGCACGAACGCTGTGCGTGTGTATCACGGTGTGTGTAGGCTGATTCAACGGTTTTGTTGCCATTAGGGATGTACGCAGTGTATGGACAGTTTAAGAGCCCGTGCTCCGCCAGGTAAAATTTGCAGGGCCGCAACATTTCAGGTGATGAGGCGGCACCCTGTCCAGCCAATCATCAAAACACCCAGTCCTCTGAAAAAAAAATTTGCTTGTGTGGAGAAGAACTATGTATTATTTTAATATTTTCCGAAATTCTCTTTAATAAATTGAAGAAAAGGCTATGTTATTTTTGAATCCAAGTAAGTCATGTATCTGTTGTAAACACACGAACGATCACATAATTCCTGGATTCGATTGCAACCAGGTGCACGTCGACGTCCAAGATCATCCAAAAAGTGATAAAAATGCCTAGTAGTAGGCTTGATAGACATTGGATCAACTATGGAGAAAGGCATAGACTGAACAAACCAGTACTTAGCTGCATCTGTCTGGACATACTGGATTCTGGGTGAGCATCTCAATCATGATCAATATTATTATTACTTTAGTTTGCATTGATTGCTATATTGGTAGACAGTACATGTACATGACATACAGGACTGTACATGACGTACAGGACTGTACATGATTCATGAACACAATCATGACAATGTCCCCTGGCAGTGATGTGAAATTGCCCTAAACCCTGATTACATACTCTACATATTTGACAGGAAAAAATGTTGAAAGGGAAGCTTCAATTTTGGTTTAGAAATTAGATTCTCATATTCTCAAAATATTATCAAACATTTTTATTTGGTCAGGACACAGGCCTTATGACCAAATTAATTTGTCCGAAGTGCTTTTATCTTAGAGAGAGAAAAAAAGTAATTATGTAAAAAATACAAGAAGTTACCAGATATAACTTTGTGAAATACGAGGGGGAGCACCTATTTTTAATAAATTTTCACAGGTTAGTTTTTATGCTATTTTTCGTGAGATCTAATTAACATTAGTTAACGTGTTACAGGGTTGAAGTTAATGTTCATTATCAAATACCAATGATGAACATTTCATTTAGTTTTAATGGTTGTTTATTTAAAAAAAATTAAGGTTTAGTATAATTTGTTATTATTTTTTGCAACATGTATAGCAGTACTGGCATTTCAGTCCAAGAGAAGGGGTCTATCTGATAACCACCTTTCCATTCCATATCGGTTAAACAATGTTTTACCTTATTTCACAGTGATTGTTGATAATGTTGATAAATTTATTTAAATCTAAGCCCTTACTCCTCTTTTTACTCTTAAATCTTTTTCAGAAAGAGGACAGAAACATCTTGCTACTTCAGCTATGCAGAATTGATGCTGGGTGTGATTCTCGACATAATGCAGCACCAGTCTTTGGTCAATGGAATTGGTAATTTGGAATCAAGCATGTCTGGGCCCCTTACTTTTATTGCTTGTTGCCCCTCCCCTCCCTAGTTCTTGGATTCTATAGTGCTGCAATGATTGTTCAAATAATTTCAGAAAGCAAATGTGTTGGTTCATCACCAGTGGCAGTATATGCCATCACCGTGAACTTGGGGGGGGGGGGGGGCAAGCATTTTATTCCAAAATTACCGATTGCAATGACAGTCCCTGAATGTCACCCATTCTGAAATGTCACTAAATCGTAAATACAGAGCTACATTTATTATGCAGATTGATTTTGTTTTCTTGTCAACAAAGGATCATGGTTGGGATCATTTACACTGAAGTCATTTCACTTGTTACATGTGTAAGGCCATGTACACTCATTGTTAGATTCTTTATAATAGGTTAAACAGGTCAACAAAGTGGTTTCATTTGATTATGGGGGGGGGGGGAGTGGAACCACAAAAGTCAAGTCATGAAACCAAATGGACAAATAAAATAAATATGTATTTCATTGTTTTATTAGCAATTTACAAGCACCCATACAACTCTTGATTATTTCAATGTCTAAACATTTATGTACAAATGGCATCTGATCTTTAGCTTGTAATTTTATAGATTGGATGCAGCTACAGACATTTTGCCAAAAATATGTGTAAAAAGCAATGTAGAATTTGTTTTCAAATTTTATAAATGATTTTTAATTATTTGCAGTATAGGTGAAAATAAAGACAATTTATAAGCATGTCACAATAAGGAGATGCTTGATTACTATCATTGTCAATTTATCATTATATTTTTGTTCATTATAAACTTGAGTTGAAAGTGAAGTATATTATAAATAAAGATCAATCTCGGTATATAAACATGCATTCCATCTATTAAATTTATTTTTGTACAAGACTTAATACCAAGACATAAATACCAACGTTGGCTTCATCTAAATCTGCAATTTGAAGGTTTTTCCATAAACAAAATGAAAAGGGCAAGCAATTATTAGATTTGGTAAAGTGGATGTAATTACATTTAATTTTGTTTGAATTGTCAATTGGCTAATTACAATTTGTGGCCTTACTCTTCTGCTGTAGGGGAAAAGGGAAAGCACGGATGCAAGCTTTCTTGCAACTTTATCATGTAGTATTTATAAGCTTGTTTTCTACTGAAAGACAAATTAGCTGATATCCATACAAGCTTTGAAGACTGCAGACATTAGCTATTTGACATAAGCTGCATTGTTTCTTCTCCACCCAACTACTATACGGCTGTGCTTTGAGTAGACTCTGTGGTACCTGATACATGAACATGGATGAAATGCACAATTATTAGCCAACTATCTATTATGTTCCATGTAGCGAAAATTATTGACAGCCTGGAAATGGAAATATCAAGAGTGTAAAGACTCTTCTCTCACAGGGTAACTTTTCTTTGGCAAAGAAAAAGAAAAGGGAAATATTTATATGCTCCTCCATGCTTCAGCAACCCCCAGCCCCACAATCAATTTAATCCCCACAATCAATTTAATCCCCACTTCCTGTCCTTTGAATTTGAAGCCAAGTTTAATCCAGTTACTACCATAAATCAACTTTGTGACTTTATGCCCATAATAACGCTGAATAAGTTGATCTGGCTACCTACAACCCTGGCAAAC
Source organism: Zoroaster sp. YZ-2022 (assembly GCA_029582265.1). Classification (NCBI taxonomy): domain Eukaryota; kingdom Metazoa; phylum Echinodermata; class Asteroidea; order Forcipulatida; family Zoroasteridae; genus Zoroaster; species Zoroaster sp. YZ-2022. The sequence goes on from CM055816.1 coordinate 5,540,975, forward strand.
TATGATGACTTATCATCTGGCATGGTTTTTGAAAAGCATGTGTTGGGCTTGTATCAATATCATTATGCATATAAAGAGGTTTGTGGTAGCACCATGTAACTATCTCTACAGTTTAATAGTGTTGGCTCTTAGAATAACCAGTGGTGAGATAACTTAAAATTTCCATCGGTATACTCTGATCATCTTCATCCCCCTGAAGATAATCAGAGTATACTGATTGAAACATAAAGTAATGTCACTGCCAGTTCTTCTCAGAACCAATGCTATTTACTACTCTTGAAAGATAATTACTCTTACTCCTACTGTTCTTCAACCATGTGAAGCCTCAAAAATATTTCAACATTTTCAAGGGTACAGAATACTAATAGAGTAATTTGTTTGAGTGTGTGTGTGTGTGTGGGGGGGGGGGTGAGGGCTGTCAGCTGCCTTGAAACATTTTCATGTTATACCAAAACAAAAAGTCGCCGTCCAAAAACTAGAAGTCGCCGCGTAAAAAAAAAGTCGCCGTCCAAAAACAAAAAGTCGCCGCGTAGAAAAAAAGGCGCCGCGTAGGTGTCCATTATAATACACCATAGTACACACTGCAGCTTCTGCAGCTTCAGTATTGTGAACTTTATACAAGTTAGTTGTGAACATTTTGAAAGCTTTGCTGAGATTGCAACATACCACCAACAGGGTTTTGACAGTGGGGATTTCCGTCCCACCACCTTGCTTTCCCCCAATTGTCAATAGTCTTGGATTCAGCATGAAACCAGAATACACACTTTGGAGGTCATTAGATAAATTCAGGACTTATGTAATTATATAAATGCAAATAATTTGGTGAACGTTCAAATACTTATTGGAGGGTATAGGGGTAGGTAAATGTGGTGGACTCACAACTTCGTTGTGTAAGGTTAAAGTAAGACCATAACAAACACAAGCAATACAGAACAGATCCCTCGTAAGTTTACTATTTTAATTTAAGCTACGTATCAATTTTCTTCATGGATCGTAGAATATACAGCAGTTACAATTTCCTTTTAGCAACTTTGTAAGTGGTTGACACTTGGCAAGATTATGGCAATTTCCATATTCATGAGGACGTTATTTAATGCTTTATCGGGATCAGAAGGAACATAAAGGTTGATCTGTGCATAAAACATACAATTTTTTTTTTTCTAAAATAAATTAACTGAATTCCTGGTCTTTTTTGTCACAAGTTAGTTCTCTGAATGTTTAGTATTTTCGTTTATAAAGATAAGGTATAGGTCTAGCATTAGTAATCATAAAAACCAGATGGCCAAATTTTAATGGAAAACTAAGTAGCGTAAAGCCGAGTAAAATATACATTGTCTTATTAAGATATACGTAACATTAAGGTCCTGTCATTCTTAAGAGAAGTGAAACAATGTCCAGTGTAAAGTAAGGAAAGAGTATACTCCTTTGATCTAAATTCCACATTAGAATGAGTGCAACAAATCTGAATGCATTTTCACTATTTTCTCATTTTAATGAAACGGCATAATATTAAAGTGGTAACTTGTATATGTTGGTCGTTACAAATTATCAATTATTTTGTGAAATCAATTATTTGACAATCATTTACTTTCTTAACACTGTATTAGAAATTCCTAGATTTAAACCAAAAAGTACGCGAAAAAGATTAACATAGAATATTGTGTATAATAACAGGTCTTATAAACATTATACGAATAACTAAACAAAACTGCTCGAAATGACACACAATAATGGAACAATATCGTCACAATCAACGGGGCATAGAATCGAAGTGCTAGTTTTAGATTAACTCAGTGACTGAAAATAATACACAACATGATATTACCGTTGCTGCTGCATAAATGAGCCTTTTAAATTTCAGTCACTGTGTTCATCTTAAACTACAGGACACCGATTCCATGCCGTTGAAAGTCTGCTCTGATTGTGACGATATTGTCCCTGTAAGCAAAACTAATCATAATATCAGGCTAGTATGCTTAAACTGTTCTAGAACTTAATTACGAGGGTATTATTTTATTTATTTATTTTTTACAACCAACACAGTAGAGGCCCATTTCATAGAACTGCTAAGCAGAATTACTTAACAAAGACATTCGCTAAGCAGGTTGTGAAGGTTACCAGCCAAACCTCCATATAAAATGTATACACTATGGCTGGTTGTCTGTTAAAAAATGCTTAGCAAATTGCTAAGCAAAATTATCTGCATAGCAGCTTTATGGAATTGGGCCCAGATTTGAGATAAAAGAAGGTATTAAAATGGCAGAAACTACCAACATGATGACTACATATCAACAAATTCTTATCACTAAAAAGAAAATAAACCATTCTAACTACGTGTTATTTTAGTCAATTCTGAACAAGGGTAACGGCAGATCGTGGGATGGGGCGGGGGTGAGGTTTGACTACTGAATTAACAAACACGCCTTCAACATCGTATGATAGGCTCATGTTCGATTCTGATTGTCGGCCGAAGGTAACGGGTTGTCGAAACTCCAATTTCCCGTGATTGGTGAGGTTCGGCAGTACCAGATGGGATTCAGCGACAGAATACGTGAAGATACGTGGTTCTGCCAGAGATTGTCCAAATAGCAGAAATTAAAATAGGCATACTTATATCATATTAAAGATGGACTTCAACGAGAACTCGTACACTAAATCGTCTCCTGAGTCTTGTTTATGTTGTGTTTAGTTATTATTTCATTATCAGTACGATGGTTTTATTCCCCGTTATTTTGTTTAATTTTGATTGTAAAAAATAGCCCCCCTTCTTAGAGTCTGAGCGAGTGGTTTTTTCTCGCCGTTGGCTGCGCGCTTTCATGGTTCCCAGCAAAGGCCCATAGAAATACAATACGAAATGAACGGTGAAATGCCAGCGGCCACGTAAACCAGCGTAAGTGTGACGTACTATCTGGGGCATAAATAAAGGAAGCCGTTTTTGTCTTTGTGTTTGGCAATGGGGATTTTACTTGCTCGAAGCTGATACACATGATTTTTTCCCCGTTTTGACGATTTTGTGTAAGACGGCATAATGCCTAGCACATGTGCTGTTGGTGGATGTACAAGAAGTGCCACCAAGAATCCAGAGGTTAGTTTTTTCCGATTTCCGCGGAATCCGGCGGCTTCAAAGGAGTGGGTGAAGTTCGTGAACAATACACGAAAGGATTTCACGTTGACAAAATGGTCGTTGATTTGTTCAGCCCATTTTACGGGCGACTGTAGAGATTCTTCCAGTCAAGTGAAAGAAAGTTTTGGTTTGATACCAAATATCGTTTGAAGCAAGGCTCTGTTCCAACATTGAAAGCGTCAAATATCGAGAGAAGGCAAGTGAGTACGACTGGGAGTTCGTTTCGTACACGTCGCTTTTTAATGCACTTTGCTGGGGAACACTCATGACATGTGGGCATAAGCAGCGAATGCCAGTCCTTGATTGTACGTCACAACTACGATATGAATTATTCATGAGTTCGGGCTTTTATGAAACACGACTTTTCTAGATAGTGAAATGCTGATCAAAATGAATTTTTTTTTACATTAAGAAATTACTTTATTTGAATTTTAATCATATAGAAGTAATCATTACACACTTCTTGTAAGCCTAACAGCATCAAAACACTGTAATATATTCCGTTGAAGTCCATCTTTAAGAGCATTCCAAAGTTTACAACTGTGGCTTCTGACAGTGGATTTATAGCATATCACCAACGTATTCTCCGACTGCGGCTCCAGTAGCGGCTACCGCCGAGGCACTCGTTGCAGTCAATCCAGCGGCTCCTATGGATTGGAGACTAGCCACAATTCCTCCAGCAGCAATGGATGCAACGCCACCACCGTTACTCATGGCTGCAGCCGACATCAATGATGATGCGATGCTTCCTGCTGCTATTCCTCCGGCACCAAACCCGATGAGTGGAGCAGCGACTGCAGCAGCGCCTACAGCCAATAATCCTCCAATGATTGCATCCATATTGAATCAGAAAGGAACCCCGTTTACTTTTCTAAGGAACAAAGAACAACAACCACATTATTTTAATACTGAAAGTGATCGAATGTTTTGTTGAATAGAGAAAAGAAGCCTTAATGCCGCCAAAATCCCTTGATTTTCTCAAATTGATTTTTCTTTAATAAACAAAATACAATACACTAAAAACAAAATGGAATTAGCCCTATGTTGAATTTGTGCGCTCAGTGTATATATATCTATATTTTTTTTTTAAATATTTTTTTTTTGGAGAGGGGGCGCAATGAATATTAAGGGCGCCCGACAGGCGTCCCATCGTTTTTCTGAAATAGTTTTGGCGTATATATAACACTCTTAAAACTAAAGTGTTGAATCAACCTTTTAAGAGTTCGGTGAGTGACAACACATTATAAAGTTAAATTCAACTCACAGAAAGTGTTGAATTAACACAGAGTCAAGTTAAGTCTAACTTTATCAATGTTAATTCAACACTTTTAAAAGTTAAATCCAACTTTATAATGAGTTGTCACTGACCGAACTCTTTAAAATTCAAGACTTTAGTTTTAAGAGTGTATACATGTATAGGGGATCTGTCCACGTACAACCTCATATGTAATATTCCCTAAAGCCAAAAAATGGTTTCCGGTTTCTGGTCATAGGTCGGCTTCAAAATTGGTGCGTAACGCGCTTTTTTGCTGTTGTTTGTTTTGGTAATTTTTTTTTCTTGACAACCAGTGTAATATATGATACAGGTATACCCAGTTTTTGGAACCAGGCAAAATTTCTTATACACAAAGTATGGTGACTAAGAGAGGCCTCACAAATGTGAAAAGGTCGTTTAAAACACAGCACGGCAGAATTCCAATCGATCTAGCAATTTTTTGCTGCGTGTCTGAGGTGGCGCGCAGAGTCCAGAAACCGAAGACCTTCTTTTGGCCTATAAGCGATATGATCGAGCATAATCAGCGAGGGGGAATTCCCCTGATGGTAATATCGGATTACTAGACTCGCTCCAAGTATTCACTACTACGCGTAAATAGTTATTGTGTATTAAGAATTCACAGGCCTTCACGTTTTTGAGAGTACCACGTCGATTTGACTGCACAGTGTACACAAATGTGTACGCAGCTTTTGTATTGTGAAGTTTATACAAGTAAGTTGTGAACATTACAAATGAATACGATTGGGGCTGTAATGCCTTACATACCAAAAGAAGTTGCTTTTATAAAAGTAATATACGGTATATAGGACCTATGGGCTAGTTTATGGTTTGTGCCATAGACTATACTATCAACATTAATAAAAAAAAATAAAAAAGCAAGACGATTACATTTATTATATGCTTACCAGGTGCAATGTTCAGAGATGATTGACTGTGAATATCTTGATGTACCTTCAATGTACACAGATAGGCCATATATCAGACGTGTTCTCCGTCCCCTAGATGAGATAGATGAGACGCATACGAATCATCCCCTATGTGGGTACATCATCAAGTGTGAGCGGGGAATTCCCTATAAGCACGCAATGTCGAGAGATTGCCACGTTGCATGATCCCCACTCGTACTGGTCATGACTGGAATTGCAACATCCTTTCGAAGGCTGCGCTTGTACGGAGCCCCTAAGGACAGGTAAAAAAAATCGGGAAGGTAAAAAAGGAGAAATGTATTTCGTTCCCCGAAATAACATTTCGTTCCTCGAATTCATTTCGTTCCCTCGAAATATTATTTCGTTCACTCGAAATATTATTTCGTTCCTCGAATCATTTCGTTCCTCGAAATAACATTTCGTTCCCTCGAAATAACATTTCGTGGAATGAACAAATTATTTCGTGGGAACGAATAAATTATTTCGTTCCTCGAAATCATTTTCGTTCCTCGAAATCATTTCATTCCCTCGAAATATATTTCATTACCTCGAATACTGAGCTGTACAGAATCCTTGATATGCCATTTAATTTATCATATGACATTATTTCGAGGTCAGCACTGGGAGCCACTTAAGGGACAGATGGAAACAAATAAATAAAATAATATTATTTTATAATAATTATTTATAATTTTATTTTATAATATTATTTTATTTATTTGTTTCCATCTGTCCCTTAAGGGGCTCCCGGTGCTACGGCGACCTCGGAAATAATTGTCATATTCCAATAAATTAAATGGCATATCAAGGATTCCGTACAGCTCAATTATTTCGAGGGAACGAAATATTATTTCGAGGGAACGAAATGTTATTTCGAGGGAATGAAATATTAATTCGAGGGAACGAAATACATTTCCACCTTTTTTTTTTTTACCTGTCCCCTTAGGGGCTCCGTAGCGCTGAGATTGCAACATAATCCGTCAACAGGCAGCGGCGGCACCAGACCTGTTAAACTGGGGGGAAAGAGTGGGTGGGGGGGGGGAAGCTTAAATTTAAGGGGGGGGCAAACATTAATCTTTAATGTAATTTTGTACTGCTAAAAAAGCATGACTTACCATCGGGGAAAAATTGCGTGGGGGGGGGGGGGAAAGAAAGTAACTGGGGGGCATTTGCGCCGCCGCTGTCAACAGGGTTTTGAAAGTGTGGATTTCCGTCCCACCACCTTGCTTTCCCCAATTGTCAATAGTCTTGGATTCAGCATGAAACCAGAATACACACTTTGGAGGTCATTAGATAAATTCAGGACTTATGTAATATAGAAATGCAAATAATTCGGTGAACGTTCAAATACTTATTGGAGGGTAAAGGGGTAGGTAAATGTGGTGGACTCACAACTTCGTTGTGTAAGGTTAAAGTAAGACCATAACAAACACAAGCAATACAGAACAGATCCCTCGTAAGTTTACTATTTTAATTTAAGCTACGTATCAATTTTCTTCATGGATCGTAGAATATACAGCAGTTACAATTTCCTTTTAGCAGAAGTTTGTGACGTGTATAATAGACTCAAGTATTATTAAACTTAAAAGCATAACGCACCACAATGTTATTTGACATCAATTTGCTTCCATTTCATTGCAACTTTGTAAGTGGTTGACACTTGGCAAGATTATGGCAATTTCCATATTCATGAGGACGTTATTTAATTGCTTTATCGGGATCAGAAGGAACATAAAGGTTGATCTGTGCATAAAACATACAATTTTTTTTTTTCTAAAATAAATTAACTGAATTCCTGGTCTTTTTTGTCACAAGTTAGTTCTCTGAATGTTTAGTATTTTCGTTTATAAAGATAAGGTATAGGTCTAGCATTAGTAATCATAAAAACCAGATGGCCAAATTTTAATGGAAAACTAAGTAGCGTAAAGCCGAGTAAAATATACATTGTCTTATTAAGATATACGTAACATTAAGGTCCTGTCATTCTTAAGAGAAGTGAAACAATGTCCAGTGTAAAGTAAGGAAAGAGTATACTCCTTTGATCTAAATTCCACATTAGAATGAGTGCAACAAATCTGAATGCATTTTCACTATTTTCTCATTTTAATGAAACGGCATAATAAGTGGTAACTTGTATATGTTGGTCGTTACAAATTATCAATTATTTTGTGAAATCAATTATTCGACAATCATTTACTTTCTTAATACTGTACTAGAAATTCCTAGATTTAAACCAAAAAGTATGCGAAAAAGATTAACATAGAATATTGTGTATAATAACAGCTCTTATAAACATCATACAAATAACAAACAAAACTGCTCGAAATGACACACAGTATGGAACAATATCGTCACGATCAACGGGGCATAGAATCGAAGTGCTAGTTTTAGTGACTGAAAATAATACACAACATGATATTACCGTTGCTGCTGCATAATATGAGTCTTTTAAATTTCAGTCACTGTGTTCATCTTAAACTACAGGACACCGATTCCATGCCCTGTTGAAAGTCTGCTCTGATTGTGACGATATTGTCCCTGTAAGCAAAACTAATCATAATATCAGGCTAGTATGCTTAAACTGTTCTAGAACTTAATTACGAGGGTATTATTTTATTTATTTATTTTTTACAACCAACACAGTAGAGGCCAATTTGATAGAACTGCTTAGCAGAATTACTTAACAAAGACATTCGCTAAGCAGGTTGTGAAGGTTACCAGCCAAACCTCCATATAAAATGTATACACTATGGCTGGTTGTCTGTTAAAAAATGCTTAGCAAATTGCTAAGCAAAATTCTCTGCATAGCAGCTCTATGGAATTGGGCCCAGATTTGAGATAAAAGAAGGTATTAAAATGGCAGAAACTACCAACATGATGACTATATATCAACAAATTCTTATCACTAAAAAAAAAAAAAACCTTCTAACTACGTGTCATTTTAGTCAATTCTGAACAATGGTAACGGCATTGTGGGGTGGGGCGGGGATGAAGCTTGACGGCTGAATTAACAAACACGCCTTCAACATCGTATGATAGGCTCATGTTCGAATCTGACTGTCGGTCGAAGGTAACGGGTTGTCGAAACTCAAATTTCCCGTGATTGGTGAGGTTCGGCAGTACCAGATGGGATTCAGCGACAGAATACGTGAAGATACGTGGTTCTCCCAGAGATTGTCCAAATAGCAGAAATTAAAATAGGCATACTTATATCATATTAAGAGCATTCCAAAGTTTACAACTGTGGCTTCTGACAGTTGATTTATAGCATATCACCAACGCATTCTCCGACTGCGGCTCCAGCAGCGGCTACCGCCGAGGCACTCGTTGCAGTCAATCCAGCGGCTCCTATGGATTGGAGACTAGCCACAATTCCTCCAGCAGCCATAGATGCAACGCCACCACCGCTACTCATGGCTGCAGCCGACATCAATGATGATGCGATGCTTCCTGCTGCTATTCCTCCGGCAGCAAACCCGATGAATGGAGCGGCGACTGCAGCAGCGCCTACAGCCAATAATCCTCCAATGATTGCATCCATATTGAATCAGAAAGGAACCCCGTTTACTTTTCTAAGGAACAAAGAACAAATCGAATATTTTGTTGAATAGAGAAAAGAAGCCTTAATCCCGCCAAAATCCCTTGATTTTCTCAAATTGACTTTTCTTTAATAAACAAAATACAATACACTAAAAACAAAATGGAATTAGCCCTATGTTGAATTTGTGCGCTCAGTGTATATATTTTTTTATTTTTAAAAAAAAATATTTTGTTTTTGGAGAGGGGGCGCAATGAATATTAAGGGCGTCCGACAGGCGTCCCATCGTTTTTCTGAAATATTTTTGGCGTATATAACACTCTTAAAACTAAAGTGTGGAATCAACCTTTAAGAGTTCGGTGAGTGACAACACATTATAAAGTTAAATTCAACTCACAGAAAGTGTTGAATAAACACAGAGTCAAGTTAAGTCTAACTTTATCAATGTTAATTCAACACTTTTAAAAGTTAAATGCAACTTTATAATGAGTTGTCACTGACCGAACTCTTTAAAATTCAACACTTTAGTTTTAAGAGTGTACACATGTAGGGGATCTGTCCACGTACAACCTCATATGTAATATTCCCTGAAGCCAAAAAATGGTTTCCGGTTTCTGGTGATAGGTCGGCTTCAAAATTGGTGCGTAACGCGCTTTTTGCTGTTGTTTGTTTTGGTAATTTGTTTCTTGACAACCAGTGAAATATACATGATACAGGTATACCCGGTTTTTGGAACCAGGCCAAATTTCTAATACACAAAGTATGGTGGCTAAGAGAGGCCTCGCAAATGTGAAAAGGTCGTTTAAAACACAGCACGGCAGAATTCCAATCGATCTAGCAATTTTTTGCTGCGTGTCTGAGGTGGCGCGCAGAGACCAGAAACCGAAGACCTTCTTTTGGCCTATAAGCGATATGATCGAGCATAATCAGCGAGGGGAATTCCCCTGATGGTAATATCGGATTACTACTAGACTCGCTCCAAGTATTCACTACTACGCGTAAATAGTTATTGTGTATTAAGAATTCACAGGCCTTCACGTTTTTGAGGGTACCACGTCGATTTTACTGCACAGTGTACACAAATGTGTACGCAGCTTTTGTAGTGTGAAGTTTATACAAGTTAGTTGTGAACATTATAAATGAATACGATTGGGGCTATGCCTTACATACCAAAAAAACTTGCTTTTATAAAAGTAATATACGGTATATAGAGCCTATAGACTAGTTTATGGTTTGTAACATAGACGATACTATTTTTAAACAAAGTGTCACATGGTCCACGTACCCAGCACATGCTCTAAATGTCACTCTTTAGTAATTTCCTGCAGTAAAGCAACATATTATCGGTATCTTCAAGAGAACTCCACCAACTCAAAATACGTCTATATAGACACTTGTATCACACAATGTTGGGAAGACAAATCACAGTTCGGATTAGTACTTTTAGATGTCTATCAACATTAATAATATAAAAAAAAGCAAGACGATTACATTTATTATATGCTTACCAGGTGCAATGTTCAGAGATGATTGACTGAATATCTTGATGTACCTTCAATGTACACAGATAGGCCATATATCAGACGTGTTCTCCGTCCCCTAGATGAGATAGACGACACGCACTGCTTTATATACGAATCATCCCTATGTGGTTACATCATCAAGTGTGAGCGGGGAATTCCCTATAAGCACGCAATGTCGAGAGATTGCCACGTTGCATACTCTATTCATTTCCGTACTGTACTGGTCATGACTGGAATTGCAACATCCTTTCGAAGGCTGCGCTGAGATTGCAACATAATCTGTCAACAGGGTTTTGAAAGTGGGGATTTCTATGGCGTACATTCTTGACATTTAATCTAAAACAGAGATATCTCTATTATTAATAGAGATATCTCTATTGTTAATAGAGATATCTCTATTAACAATAGAGATATCTCTATTAACAATAGAGATATCTCTATTAACAATAGAGATATCTCTATTAACAATAGAGATATCTCTATTAATAATAGAGATATCTCTATTAACAATAGAGATATCTCTATTCCGTTTCCGGTTTAATGCGCCGTGTCAACGGGAGGTCAATGAATTCTTAACATACCTATTTTCTCACAAAACTAAGGGGTCGCAACTTTTCGCCGTTACGTTTTAGGTGATATCGGTTCAAAAACAATTTATTGTGCTGGCCGCATGAGGGCGTTATACCCATTGGGCGTCCATTTTAGTACTTTATTGCATTGTTGATGTCTACGAATTTACATGTTCCGAATTTAGGTTCACCTTTGCTTTTTTACTGTAGTCGATAGGCCACCATTTTTACCACTTGCAAAAAGGGGGTGATCATAATGTGCAGTTGGCGTACCTAGACATTTTCATTTTGAAGGGCAAGCGCGGGCAAATAATTGGCGGGTGTACTTCACGTATGCATTCACAGTGCATTTTCAGATCTCATTTGGGGGACAAGAGGGAGGGGGCAAGGGTTCTGAGTGAGGGGCCCCTGCCTCCTGCCCCCGCTACGCCACTGTAATTGTGCCTCCTTTAACTTGTCCATTATGTGGATTTGAGCCCTGATTTTAGCGTTTAGTCTTTTTGTGAAATAATATGTGTCTAGTTAATAGTTATAATATTCCATGACTATAAAACTGAAAGGAAATACAGAATTAAACTAAAGACAAAATCAGATGAACGTACAAAATGTGTTGGGAAAATTATTATTTTTAAGAATTATTAATGACATTTCACTCCGGGAAAAAATTGTGTCCAGTTTCGGTGAGGTTCATCCTCCGCCAACGACCAGTCAGTGTGAGGGTGTGCCTGATGGTGAATGTTTAATTTTTACAAAAATCAACGCTAGTTTACAAATTAATAGTCAGTGTTAAATTGACCTTCATTCCTATATAATAAATAAACCTTTAAAACGTGATATCATGGCATGAAAGATGCAAAGCAAGCAATTTGTGTTTTTGGTGATGAAGCCCAAACAGATCAAGGGACGCTGTACGGTATTGACTCTGACGACCGAAACATTGTACATGGGAGGGGAAATGTTTTATTTACCAATGGATTTAGCATATCCCACCCAGATTTATAGCTATATTTATATATTTTTGTCCCAATTTATGATTTCTTACTTATTTTAAACAATTCATACATCTGTCCTTATACTTAAAACCATGTAATGACTGGGGAGGAGACGGTGGAGTGGCATGATGTGAATTTATAGTTGTCGTTATCTGGTTTTAGTTGACTTAATTATACCTTTTTTGGAGTCTAAACCTTTTGATTAAAAAAAAAACTAAAAAGGATGAGGGAATTACACATTCCACTTTATTTGCCCTAAACAATTCTATATTTCAACAAAAGTGCATTTTACCAAAAGCCTTAAAAAAGTTAATCCAAACCCGCTCATAAGTACCACATAGGTGGTGGTAAAAAAATAAAAATAAATAAAAAATAATAATAAATAAAATAAAATAAAATAATCACTAGGCCTACATATTGCCAAACACTAAAAAGAAAATTTGTTTTCTTAATTTTAAGTGGCGATGAGATCTGAGGGCAGCCTCGGCCCGACTTATCAGGCCTTCGGGATTATCCGACATGTTACTTTATTCTGAAATTGCGCTGTTTTTCGACAAGTCAAAACAAGTAAAAAACGTGTGCGTAGACGCGCGGGAACATTACGGACGTAAAACATATCAGTTAAAGTGCACCAAGTTAGACGCCCTTAAGCTGATAACTGTCTCGCGTGACCTGACCCGAAGCGGAATGTAATAGAGATATCTCTATTACGCATAGAGATATTCTCATATTGTTAATAGAGATATCTCATTGTTAATAGAGATATTCTATTGTTAATAGAGATATTCTCTTGTTAATAGAGATATCTCTATTAATAGAGATATCTCTATTGTTAATAGAGATATCTCTATTAATAGAGATATTTACAGATAATAATTCTATTAATAATAGAGATATCTCTATTAACAAAGATATTCTATTATTAATAGAGATATCTCTATTATTAATAGAGATATCTCTATTATAATAGAGATATCTCTATTAACAATAGAGATATCTCTATTAATGGATTAAATGTTAAGAATGTACGCCATAGATTTCCGTGCCTTGCTTTCCCCAATTGTCAATCATTTTCTTGGATTCAGCATGAAACCAGAATACACACTTTGGAGGTCATTAGATAAATTCATACTCAGGACTTATGTAATTGTATAGAAATGCAAATAATTCGGTGAACGTTTAAATACTTTGTAAACTCATAAGCCAGAACACCACATATGCGTCACGTAGATTTTTGGAGGGTTGGGTGGGGGGATAGAGGGGATAGCGGTATTAGGTAAAGATGGTGTTACCTTTCTTTTAATATACTACCAGAAGTCTAATACATACAGTCATGTATAGGTAATACACTTGATGCTATTTGTAAACTGATTAGCCAAATTTCAAATTGTTAAAACCACTGAGCCAACCAAGTTATTCTCCCGCATCCACACCTTTCGTTCTCAGGGCTTTTGAGTAGTTTCTGTATACATCGTGCCAGTATGCTCACTGCTTTCTCACTCTGGAACTGGACAATATCAATCACGTCAGCAATTGTTCTAAAGTTTCTCCCATTTATTACAATTGGTGCATGACCCCCTCATCACCAGCACGTAATTTGGGTGTTATATTTGACTCGACAATGACTTTAAAACCTCATATCTCCAACATTGTTCGCATATCATCATTTCATATCAGAAATATTAGCCGAATAAGGAAATACTTGAATAAAAGTGCTGCTGAACAAATTATACATGTGTTTGTCACATCACGGCTCGATAACGGAATGCTCTCCTCACGGTCTCCCGCAGAATCAAATATCTCGTCTTCAGCACAAACAAAACACAGCAGCTCGTGTTGTGACTTTGTCCAGAAAGTCATGCCACATCACGCCAATCTTGAAAGAATCTGCACTGGCTTCCTGTTTCACAGAGAATTGTTTTAAACTTATGCTAATTGTTCACAAATCTTTTAATAACATTGGTCCAATTTATATTTCTGAACTGCTTGAAGTCTAAGTAATCCTCTTCCTCCTGTCCTCGGTAGATAGAGTCTGCATGACATTCGACCGTGGATGTAACATACCGTACATCGTCATCACTTTCCTCGTTTTCCTGTCAGCAACATCTAGATCTGCCTTAGTCCACTCGACAATTCCTGCACTGTACCTCATCAGCGACATAGCCCAAGTGTTGATCGCCTTTATCATATTCCCTCCATTCAGCTTGGACTTCAAACACTTCTTCACTCGTCTTATATACTCTTTCTTAAGCCTCTCTTTTGATTCCTCGTGCAGTACGTGATCTTAATTGTGTGCCATCTGGGAAAGTAATTCTATCCAAATGTACCCTTTTACCCCTCTTCATGGTCATCGCAGCACATTTCTCCAGACCAAACTTCATGCCGATGTCATCGCTGAAGATCCGTACAGTCTGCACCAAGGAATCAATCTCTTTCTCGTTCTTCGCAAACAACTTCAGGTCGTCCATGAAGAGCAGATGATTAATCCTGCATCCTTCCTTCGTCATCTCGTATCCCGCACTAACCTTCCGCAAAATCATCGTCAAAGGGAACAGCGCCAAAACAAACAACAGTGGAGACAGAGAATCGCCCTGGAAAATACCTCGTCTGATGTTTACCTTACCAAGATATTCATCACTGGCCATCAGATTTGTTCTCCATGTCTTCATGCTCTCACCCAGAAGACATTTCACCGCATCAGCTGCCCCTATCATATCCAAACATTTCATAATCCACGAGTGTGATATCCATGTCGTATGCCTTCTTGTAATCTATCCATGCCAAGGCCAGATTAGTTTTCCTGTTCCTACTTTTAGCACCGTCTTATCAATGATGAGTTGGTCTTTCGTTCCTCTTGACCGCTTCTTGCAACCTTTCTGCTCATCTGGAAATAACTGATCTTCTATGTGGCTATACAGATCTTCTTCAATGATGCCGGTCACACATCATGGGTAGACATGTAACAGGTCGATAGTTACTTGCAACGTTACCCTTCTTAATGTCCTTCATGATGAGAACCGTTCTTGCTTCAGTCATCCACGTCGGAACGTTGCCACGCACTAAGCATTGTTGCAGCTGCTGGGCTATTCTTTTGTGAAGACTACTGAAGTTCTTTAGCCAGTATCCGTGCACTTGGTCTGGTCCCGGGGCTTTCCAATTCGGCACTTTCCTCAACTGTTTCTTCACCTTGCTCACATCAATCTGAAATCCCTCTTGTTGTACATTCTTTAACTCGTCTTTCACGTCGGCTAACCATTCTGCTTGTCTGTTATGATCACCAGGCTGATCCCAAAGGCCACCCCAGAAATTCCTTGCTTCTGCTGGTTTGGGCCCACTTGTGAGTTGTCACATTTCCCCGTCCATTTCTTTGAATAATTGACGTTGATTTGTACTGAATAGGCGATTTTTGATGAAAACTGCTTTGACTCTGTCATCGTACCTCTTTACTTTCGCAGCCTTCGCCTTAACACTTTGCTTTATTTCCTCCTTAACTACACTCATCCCCTTTCCTTTTACTTGATACTTCTTTATTAATCTGTTCCTCGTATCTGAATATTTCATTGCACCTCTATCCATTTGCTCTATTCTACTGGAGATCTTTTGCGCAACTCGTTAATTTGGCCCTCAAATCTGCGTTTCCACCAAGGTTTATTATCTTTATGTTGTGATTGTGAGTGTAAAGATTTTACCCCTGATCTCTCCGCTACTACAACTGCACCTGCAAAGACAAGATCGTTAATTTCAGAAAGATTAGTAGTACTTACCGTCCCAGGGATTCTACTTACCATAGCTGACATTTGTTAGCTTTTTTCCTTGGGACCTGGCGTAATGCAGGAATACTCCACTTACCTGTCCCTTTTACCTGTCCCTAACCTTAGCTCTTCCTCCGTCAAGTCTTCTGTTCCTTCTTCTACTCCTCCACTGACCTCATCCGCACTCTGGGAACTTGCCAGCTCACCAGCGACCACGTTGTCCAGTTCCTCCTCCTGCACTTCTTCATCTCCAGCCTCTGTCCGTGATATTATTCTACTCATCTCTTCCACCTCAACTTTCGTTAGCCACTGATTATGTTTGATTTGTTTTACCTGGTCGGCAAGCCGCTGTTCGCTTATTTCAAACATGCCTTTATCCTGCCATATGTTAATCATTCTCCTTCTGTACTCTGGCTTGCTCCTTATAAAACATTCCATTGCAATTCTGTTATCGTCCTTACTCCACTTTCTCCTGTTTACAGCACGAATTCTGTTATCACCACCACCACCACCACCACCACCACCACCACCACCACCACCACCACCACCACCACCACCCCCACCACCACCACTCACCACCACCACCACCACCACCACCCCATCCACCACCACCAACACCACCACCACCACCACCACCACCACCACCACCACCACCACCACCACCACCACCACCACCACCACCTTGAATATGCAAATTCAGTGATAGTGGGATACCGTTACTGAAAATAGCTTGTGCTGCGACAGAGAGGCTGGGACAAGGCCATACAACATATTTCATCATAATTTTGGTAAAATCACTCATCCAAACATTAATTTTAATGGGAGTGTTATAAAAGTCCATACATGTATTAGGCAAAAAAGTCCAGTTTCTTGTTCTCGTCGCCTCAGAGCCGCGCGTCCACATTTTTAATTTTTTTTTTTTTTTTGGTGCTATGAAACTATGTCCAATTGTAGCTAAAATTGCTGGATCCATTGGGATTCTGCCGTGTTGTGCTTTAAACGACTTTTTCACAAAGCCTCTATTAGCCACCATACTTTGTATATCGTAAATTTGGTCCTCATGTATACAAATGTATCACGTATTTCTCTGGTGAAAATTAGCTGACCGATGACCAGAAACCAGAGACTTTTTTGGCCTTCTATAGTAAGGACGAAGAAAATGATTTAATATTGTTGCATTCCCCACTAATGTAGGTCAAGAAATAAGTATAGGGGACACAAACTTTGTTGTGACAATCAAATGGGGTTGGTTTATTATCATTCTCTCTATTCAACAATAACAATAGGCACTAATAACATGTATGATTAGTAGCGTAGTTCAGGTACATGTCAATAGTTAGACTTAATACTTGTCTTGTACTTTACATAATACGAGTTCATTATGGTGTGTACAAGTACCAACTGTAAAGGGATCGTACACAGTCAGTGGGACCATCGTTCCAGTGGCATTTAAATTGTAAGAGTTAATGATTCAATTCAATTCAAATTTTATTTTTAAAATTAGTAAAACACTAAATTCAATAAAATCTATATAGGTAGCAAAAGAAAGAAATTAATATAATATAATTACAAACAACATAAGATTAAATACAAAACATAGAAGTAACGAGGAAGATGTATAAGTCCAGGGACTTGTAGAACACCCTTTGAATACTCCGCCCCCGATATGTTCCAAAATGCACGTTAAACATTAAAGGAAAATAAAGCAGAAAGATTAACACATATAAATGCTACTGATGGGGAAAAGACAAATAAATTTTCTAACAGGTAACATTTGCAAAGTGATTTGAAGGTGGACAGTGACTTAGCTTCAGAAATATAACGTGACAGCCCATTCCAAAGTTTACAATCATTGTAGCGGAGACTATGCTGAAGGGTTGTACATTCAATCAGGAAGCATTTATTTGGGTAACGAGTATTATAATTATAATTATGTATGTGATAACGTGGTAAAGAAGTTATTGCAAAAGCCTAGGAGATTGGCAACTTTTGAATACCCTTTTTATGGCTTTGGGGAAACATGCTCAAGTTTCTCTGTTGTTGTGATACATATGCATATGGAGAATTGCAACACCATACATCATTGGCGGATCTAGGGGGAGGGCTGGCTAAGGGGGCTGTAGCCCCCTAAAATAGTTTTTAAAAAAAAAAAAGAGAGAGAGAGAGAGAGAGAGAGAGAGAGAGAGAGAGAGAGAGAGAGAGAGAGAGAGAGAGAGAGAGAGAGAGAGAGAGAGAGAGAGAGAGAGAGAGAGAGAGAGAGAGAGAGAGAGAGAGAGAGAGAGAGAGAGACTTTTTGACTTTTCAAAGAAAACTTTATTTACAAAGCAGAACAATACAAAATTACAGAATAGAAAACAATGTTTAACCAAAATGGTGGTTTCAATATTACTGTAAAGTAACAAAACTCTGTAAACTTTGTTTAACGAAGGTAATAACAACAATGCATTAAATAAAGAAAGACAAAAACATTAAAAAGATCAAAACAAAACGAAATAAACAAAAAGGTAGAGTGGAAGAAAGGATGAGAAAGGAAAGGGAAGGATCTCTTAAAGGAGACTGCAAGCACCATGGTGTAAGCAGACTCTTAAAGATTCCTGGGTGGGGAGCCACTGGCATTACTGGTGTGGGTCTTAAACCCACTCCAGCGGCTCCCAAAGAGAAAGAAAAGAAAGGAAAGGAAAGGAAAGAGGAGGACCCCACTGTGAACAGTAGAGACCTTACCCAATCAGAGAGAGATTGATAGCTGTTCAAGGTGGTGAAGAGGGGAAAGGTGGACCGAGAGGGGCTGACAGAGAGAGAGAGAAGAGAGACTTTTCAAATATAATCTTCATTTCGAAACATTTTAAAAACCAAACATTTTTAAAAACAGATTATAGAAAACATTGTATAAATTCAGAAAA
>CM055816.1:5560074-5614286 GCA_029582265.1 Zoroaster sp. YZ-2022
CTTTTGAACTACTTATCATGTCTTTGCCGATGACTGTGGTTTAGTAATAAAACCCTTTATGATAACGTGCCAAAACGAAAACCGATATTTATGAAAACTAGAACATGTTGAATGTGTCAACTATTTATTTATAGAGTGATCAACGAAACACTTGGACACTGTTTTTCAAAGAACAACAAATTTGGACCCCCTACTTTCAAATTCTGGCTTATACACTGACCTGTGCCCTCTGGATGACTGTACAACACCTTAGCAATCTAGCCCTATATTGACGGTGCTAGTCAGAAGTCATTTAACCCATACATTCAACCCATTTCGTGTTGCCAAGGATCACACCCCATATTACGATGCTAAACCTGAAGGGAAGCGGCAGTCTGGGGATCACTAGGACAGGATGCGATTTCATCACAAGTATGGATGAGATGATTTAGTTCGGGAAATCACAAAGTCTCATCACAAATGTTACATCATGATATAATCTAGTAATGCATTTTGTAGCGTAAAGGGCCAATCTCTTACCATAAAGACTAATATTATTTTGTATTTTTTTGTATTTTTGCAACGTTTTTTCCGCAAAATTGTTGCCACATTCAAAATATTAGTATTTTTTGCCATAAATTATTTGGAAGTTCAAACACTTTTACAATATAATTAGTTTAATATTTTGTCCAGAGATTTCTTCACATTATTTGCAATCAATATTCTTTGAGGAATACGAAATGTGTGCAGAAATCAACTATTAATTGTTTCAAGTAATTTGATTGATATATAAATTAGGAATAATTTCTCAGCTAATAACTCAAAGTTTGTAATTGCATTGTAGGTACACGTATCTCAGTGCATAATTTTTCCCTATGCTATCATTGTATATTGTTTGAATTCAAGTTTTTCTTTGTTTCCGCGCCTTGAGCGCCCAGCAGGGTGGATATGTGCGCGCTACAAATCTTTATTATTATTATTATTATTATTATTATTATTATTATTATTATTATTATTATTATTATTATTATTATTATTATTATTATTATTATTATTATTATTATTATTATTATTATTATTTGTGTAAAATAAATAATTGCATCGATTAACCCTTTCGATCCCACGGGCTCTAAAAAGAGCCTTTGTTGTGATACGCTTCCTTCCCGTGGGCTCTAAAAGGTGCCGGGAATCGGCATGCCCTTGACGACCACGGCGACTTAAATCACCATCTGAAAACGCTCGAGTGGTTTTTGGGGTTGGCGCCCTCTATTGACAGGAATGAAGTGTATAAAAGTTTATGAAAAGAAAAGTGCGTCACTTTGCGGTTCCCGGAAAGCTAGCGTCCACTCGCTTCCACAACGGTCAGTTTAATTTAGTTGCAATCATGATGGAAACGGACATAAATGATGGCATTTAGGCTGAGATTTTGGCAGACAGTGGCTCAGAATCAGATGACGAAGTAACGGATGACGACAGCACTATAGAAGAACAAATTCCAGCGGAATTCCTTGAACTTGAAGAGGTAGGCCAAAATCACAGTAAAATGAATAACTAATATTAATAACAGTTAACGTTACTCTTCCTGGCCCAATGCAAATTAACGTAATTCACTTATTTTCCTAGGCTATAGCGTAAAATAGCGTTACAACTGTTGGAGTTGAGTAATGTACATTTAGAAAATGGATCCCTTTAATAGGATTGACCAAATCCCCACCCCTGGACTGGGTCAAAAAGTCAAGTGAAATGTACAATTATTAGTAGTTTGTTGGGAATGTTGGGGTAATATTTGTATTCATTGAAACAGCAAGTTGATGTATAGATATAGCATAGAAATTTTAACATTCACTCCATAGCCGGTCGTGCTGTTTAGCGTTAACAGGCTGAAAATGCACTCTTAGTCTCAAGCTTCCATATAAGTCATATAACACAAGAAGTTGTGGGAATTCACTTCACAATCCCACATTAAAACAAAAATTTATCGGCAACGAGTTTTGGAGAGTGGATGGAAGTATATTTCTTTTCTCAGCACAATATTCATTTTGCGCATGACCCCCTGTGGCCTGTGTGCACATGCAGCAAAGTAGCATTGAGATATTGTATTTACAAATGTATGACCGAGATTAATCCTCCTTTGCCTTGTTTTTCTGTTGCAGCCGACCTACCAAGGTGATAGCCGACCGAGATCAAGGAGGACGACAGGAAAGTTAGATTTCCGATCTGGTTGGGAACGACGAGACCATTACGAGTGTGGGACTGTGCAGTTCACTGGAAATTCTGGCCCCACCGGCGACTTTGCCACACTGTCGGCAGCGGAGATCTTCAAGCTGTATTTTTGTCAACTTGTGTGGAATATGCTCGTCGACGAGACTAATCGCTATGCGCAGCAAACAATAGAATCAATTCCTGATGAACAATTCTCCTGGCACCCAACCAACATTCCAGAAATGATGGCATTTGTGGCACTTCTCATTGCTATGGGCATAAAACAAATCCTCTCAATACAAGATGTACTGGTCGACATCTGAAATTCTTCACATCCCATTCTATCCGTCGATCATGTCCCGTAATCGGTTCAGTTCAATTCTTCGGTTCCTCCACATCTCAAATAACCAAATTCCTCGTAGAGCCTTGGCTAAACGGGACAAACTTTCCAAAGTTCGGCCCTTGATAGAAGTCCTCGTCCAGAAGTTTCTCAACCTGTATAACCCTGCGCAGAATCTGTCTCCAGATGAGAGTATGTTGAAATTCAAGGGACGCTTGAGTTTTGTTCAGTACGTGCCTAACAAACCTATCAAACGGGGTATTAAAGCCTTCTCCCTGAACGAGTCCAAAACAGGATACACGTGTGCTTGGAAACTGTACACAGGAGCCGACGACACCCAAACTGTTTGTGATGCAGACGTAGATTTCAATTCATCAGACTGCCATCCACCAAACCCAACAGTTGCAGGAAAAGTCGTCATTGATCTGGTCCATGGACTTGAGAATAAGGGACACGTAATATATTGTGATAATTACTATACTAGCCCAGCTCTTGTAGCTAAACTTGCTAAACTAGGATTCAGATGTTGTGGAACGGTTCGTTACACCACACAGGGAATACCCTAGGCCGCAAACCCAAAAAAACATAAAATGAAGAAAGGAGATGACCCATTTTTTTGGGTGAAAGGTGGGCAATTGTGTATCGTTTGGCAAGACAAAAAATCTGTAACACTTTTAACTAATGTAGGCAACACTGATTTGTCCAAAAAGCAAATTCGGTGTAATAAAAGCACAAGTGGATTTTGTGATGTTATGAAGCCCAATTGTATTGAAGATTACAACAAAAACATGGGTGGAACTGATCTTGCCAACCAATGTTTTCAGTACTACAATCATACACACAGAAGCTTGAAATGGTGGAAAAGAGTTTTTTTCCATATGCTGAATATCTGTATTGTCAATAGCAGAGTAATATTCACCAGCATAGCAGGGAACAAAAATTTCAGTAATCTTGATTTTCGTATAGGGATTGTACAGGGCTTGCTGTTGGGTTGGGAACGTAACGCAACAAGTCAATTGAGATACCATATTCCTATTGAGTTGACAGGGCAACAGCACTATCCTGGCAAAACCCCCAATGGAAAGAAACGCGACTGCATTGTTTGCAGTAACCGAAAATTAGGCAAGCGAAAACAAACAAAGATGATCTGTAAACAATGTACTCAACCTATGTGCATAGTTCCTTGCTTTGAGAAATACCACATCACTTGATTGTAAATCTATACTATTTGCCTTCAAACCCTCTCTGTTCAATGTTGGGAAAGGTCAGACAAGCCGCAGATTACAGTCCAAACCAACATTGAATTGGGGGTGGGGGGGGGGTTGTTAGCATGGATTGTGATGTATTTACACTGAATACAAGTAAATGGTTCATTTCCAAGTACAAAACAAACAAAAAATCCCAAAAAATCTCATCCAAGTTGTTTTTCACATGGGAACAAAATATCTTATACCTGTACCGTATTTGCATGAAATGTCACCCATTTGTATTACTTTAGTGTAAATACTGATCTAATTATTTCGCTTTTGCACAATGTTTTCCTCCCTTTTTGTATACTCATTTTTACCATCATTTTTACATACAAATGAGAAATATAAAAAAAGTGTCTATTCCTGCCGTGTGAGGGCGCACTTCAATGAAATTGTGAAAAATCCACTGGTGCTGAAGTGACATTGGGCTCCTAATTACTGTGGTAAAGAAGGGTTCTCTCTGACATAACTGGCTGGTAATGAAAGGGTTAATGCAGCATCCCGTGGACGTTTCAACCTTAACTGCTTTAAACACCGTAAATAATACGTTAACCGTAGATTCATTTCCAGTTATGAAAAAACGATACCCGTGAATATATGGAAATATTTAAAACCCCGCAGCACTACATTTGACCGGGAATTTTTGTTTACAGTGTAGGTCTACCCAGCCTAGCATGCATATGTTGGCCCAACGTGTGCCAACGTTGTGGCGGGGTTGACCCGTCGTCGGTACAACGTTGGCCTAACGTCTTCGACGTTGGCCCGATGGAGAGAATAAACGTCAAGGCGACGTCAACTGCCGACGTTGAGCCAATCATAAAATATTATGTTGTCCCAACGTGTTACTAATACGTCATACGAACGTTGGATGTGCCGACGTTGGCCCAACAAATGCCAACGTTGTGGCAGGGTTGGCCCGACGTCGACCCAATGTTGGCCCGATGGAAAAATTAACGTCAATGCGACGTCAACTGCCGACGTTGGGCCAACTGTAAATTCTTACGTTGGCCAACGTTGGCCCAGCGTATGCATGTTAGCTGGGAATTCAAAGGTTTTAGTTCGTAATTTAGGAGTGTGGTTTGACACTAATCTCTCTATGCAGACACATATTACTAAGACTTGTAACACAGCATTTTATTATCTTCACAATATCAGGGCGATTAGAAAATACTTGACACGGGAGTCTACTGAGACGTTGATACTTGCTATATGGTATCCCTGACACTCGTATTAGTCAACTTCAGCGTATTCAAAATGCTTGTGCTCGGCTTGTATGCGGTGCGAAGAAATACTCTCACATTACCCCAGTATTATTTAGTCTTCATTGGCTTTCTGTCAGATACCACATTCAGTTTAAAATACTGTTATTAACATACAAAATCTTGCAAGGTTTAAGTCCAGAATATTTTATTCAGCTTATTACCATTCGTCCACAACATTATAACTTGCGTAGCCATAGTTCAGAAAATGGCATTCTCCTTAGTAATCCACGTGAACGGAGTCGAGTACGATTAGGTGATTGTGCTGTTCAATATGCTGCTCCGGCTATTTGGAATAGTTTGCCTGTTTTAGTTAGAAATGCTAGTACTGTAATTAAATTTAAAAGTCTGTTAAAGACACACCTTTTTAATGAAGTTTTTAATGGTTGAAATTGTAATCGTTTTATCATTTTCTGTTAGTATTTTACCTAGGTCATTTGTAATTTTTATAATTTTTATCATTACATAATCCTTCTTTTAATTGTGATGCGCATCTGAACATTTCTGTAGGGAACTTCCGCAAAATAAATATATTATTTATTTTAACTCTCCCAGTTTTTGCAGTGTATGTCACACATTTTGTACGTACCTACACAAAAATGACCACTGTCCAGTGTGCCTCCATTTTAGTGTTTCTGTTGACCACTTTCCAAAAGCTCAGTGACATAAATAATTATTCGATGAAACAATTAGATGACATTATCGAAACTACTTATGTCTTTGCCGATGACTGTGGTTTAAGAATAGGATCCTTTATGATAACATGCCAAAACGAAAACCAATATTTATGAAAACTAGAACATGTTGAATGTAAACAACGAAATTTGACTGCAGCAGGATATGAACCTACGCCCTAGTATGAGCCAGCAATACCTTTGGGTGTCTTTTGGACATCCTGTTTTATTTGTAAAACACATGCAAAAAGTATTGGAAGTTAAACACTTTGACACTGTTTTTCAAAGAATTGCAAATCTGGCCGCCGTATTTTCAAATCCTGGCTTCTACACTGATCTGCGCTGACCTCACGATGACCGTACCATTACTCTATATCAGCTGAGCAATCTAGCCCTATGTAGGCGATTTACCGATTTGATCAATATCTTTGTTCAGGGGGTGCTAGTCAGAAGTCATTTAACCCATTTAACCCATTTCGTGTAGCCAGGGATCACACCCAATAATACGTTGCTAAACCTGAAGGGAAACGGATGATGTATGGATGAGATGATTTAGTTTAGTAAATCACTATGTCTCATCACAAAGTTTACATTATGTTCCTCTTATCATAAAGACCAATATCATATTGTATTTTTGGTATTTTGGCCACGTTTTTTCCGCAAAAGCGTTGCCGCATTCAAAATCTTAGTATTTTCCGTATAGTTCACTCAAGGTGAGTTTGCAATAATTATATGGAAGTTCACCAATTTTTTTTTACAACATAATTAATTAAATTTGTTTTCCAGAGATTTATTCACATTATTATGCAATCAATATTCTTTATGAGGATCATGAAATGTATGCAGAAATCAACTATTAATTGGTTCAAGTAATTTGATTGATATATATGAAAATTAGGAATAATTTGTCAGGGTGATTGTTAGACAATAATTTGGTAATTATGTAAAGCAATTGGTGTACTTTGGCTTTAATGTGAAGTGTAAATGTGACATAATTTAAATGTCCCTTATTCAAATAACACCAGTGATGTCAAATTTATTCTTCCATGGTGTTCATATTGAGCAAACTGCCCAATATGAAGAGTTTTGAACACGTCAGTTTTTGCAATGTGCATCCCATAGTTTGTACGTACCTATTGAGCATAAATTGCCAGTCCAGCCTTCGTCACATTCACACTGACATGTCTGATCATTGAGTTGACCATGATCACAGGACAGCGTACACTCTGGAAAATAAAGGCAAGGGTTGTAAAATATTAATTGCTTAAATAATATATAGGATTATTATCAATTGCATTGACACGCTTATCATCTGCGGAAACAAAAACTCAAAGCGCATTGTTCCATTAAAGATGGTAAAAAGTTCCTTGATATTTTAACTAAAAAGTGTTCAGTATGTGTTTAATTAATTATTTGCTATTCGAAAAATCGAAATTCGCAGCCAAAATACATGTTAGGGAGTCAGGGTTCAAGACCAATGTTACGATGCCAAACCTGAATGGAATAGGCAGTCTGGGAATCACTTAGACGTACAGGATGCGATCATTTAGTTCGGTAAATCACAAAGTCTTATTACAAAGTGTACATATAATATAATGTCTTTTGTATCGTGGCCAAGTGTACTATATGAGATATAGTGCAATATATAGGCTAACACCTTTAAATGACGGACCCCATAAAGACCAATATTGCATTTTAGCATGTCTCTTCCGCAAAATCGTTGCCGTATTAGTGCTTTTATTGTATATAGTTTACTCATGTTGAGTTTGCAATAATTATTTACAAGTTCACCAAACATTTTTATTTATAACATGATTAGTTTGTTGTATTTCTGGAGATTTCGTCACTTTATTATGCATTCAGTAAACATGAAAAATACATGTGTGTAGAATGATATTAATATTTCATCTCATTTTTTTGGTTGACAGTTTTCTGAAACTGGGAAACTTTATTAACAGGAAATGTTCGAGAATATTTTATTAAAATTTTTCCAGTATTGTCTAATATGAAAGCACTTCCGACGGAATAATTTTACATGATAAATTTTGGTTATATAATATTGGTAATTGCCTGCATTTAAGTGAGGTGAATTGTTTGCAGAGATACATATCCCATAATTGTACATAACAAGTGCAGGTCTCACGGTTTTCATCTTAGAGAAATTAGAATTGTTATGTTGAATTTCAAAACGGATCCATCCTGCAACTTTTTTTTATCAAACAAACATTTCCGTTGTTTCTTAAAGAAATATTGTGATGAAACTTTCACAGATAGTTGTAAGGTTCCATATACCAATGCTGTAGCTTCCAATTAACATGATTCTTCATGATCAATGTCCTGCATTGCCATGGTCGAGCGGTTTACTGCATCGGATGTAAGGTTCCATATACCAATGCTGTAGCTTCCAATTAACATGATTCTTCATGATCAATGTCCTGGATTGCCATGGTCGAGCGGTTTAGTGCATCGGATGTAAGGTTCCATATACCAATGCTGTAGCTTCCAATTAACACGATTCTTCATGAGTCATGTCCTGGATTGCCATGGTCGAGCGGTTTAGTGCATCGGATGTAAGGTTCCATATACCAATGCTGTAGCTTCCAATTAACATGATTCTTCATGATCAATGTCCTGGATTGCCATGGTCGAGCGGTTTAGTGCATCGGATGTAAGGTTCCATATACCAATGCTGTAGCTTCCAATTAACATGATTCTTCATGATCAATGTCCTGGATTGCCATGGTCGAGCGGTTTAGTGCATCGGATGTAAGGTTCCATATACCAATGATGTAGCTTCCAATTAACATGATTCTTCATGATCAATGTCCTGGATTGCCATGGTCGAGCGGTTTACTGCATCGGATGTAAGGTTCCATATACCAATGATGTAGCTTCCAATTAACATGATTCTTCATGATCAATGTCCTGGATTGCCATGGTCGAGCGGTTTACTGCATCGGATGTAAGGTTCCATATACCAATGATGTAGCTTCCAATTAACATGATTCTTCATGATCAATGTCCTGGATTGCCATGGTCGAGCGGTTTAGTGCATCGGATGTAAGGTTCCATATACCAATGCTGTAGTTTCCAATTAACATGATTCTTCATGATCAATGTCCTGGATTGCCATGGTCGAGCGGTTTAGTGCATCGGATGTAAGGTTCCATATACCAATGCTGTAGTTTCCAATTAACATGATTCTTCATGATCAATGTCCTGGATTGCCATGGTCGAGCGGTTTAGTGCATCGGATGTAAGGTTCCATATACCAATGATGTAGCTTCCAATTAACATGATTCTTCATGATCAATGTCCTGGATTGCCATGGCCGAGCGGTTTAGTGCATCGGATGTAAGGTTCCATATACCAATGCTGTAGCTTCCAATTAACATGATTCTTCATGATCAATGTCCTGGATTGCCATGGTCGAGCGGTTTAGTGCATCGGATGTAAGGTTCCATATACCAATGATGTAGTTTCCAATTAACATGATTCTTCATGATCAATGTCCTGGATTGCCATGGTCGAGCGGTTTAGTGCATCGGATGTAAGGTTCCATATACCAATGATGTAGCTTCCAATTAACATGATTCTTCATGATCAATGTCCTGGATCGCCATGGTCGAGCGGTTTAGTGCATCGGATGTAAGGTTCCATATACCAATGATGTAGCTTCCAATTAACATGATTCTTCATGATCAATGTCCTGGATTGCCATGGTCGAGCGGTTTAGTGCATCGGATGTAAGGTTCCATATACCAATGATGTAGTTTCCAATTAACATGATTCTTCATGATCAATGTCCTGGATTGCCATGGTCGAGCGGTTTAGTGCATCGGATGTAAGGTTCCATATACCAATGATGTAGCTTCCAATTAACATGATTCTTCATGATCAATGTCCTGGATTGCCATGGTCGAGCGGTTTAGTGCATCGGATGTAAGGTTCCATATACCAATGATGTAGCTTCCAATTAACATGATTCTTCATGATCAATGTCCTGGATTGCCATGGTCGAGCGGTTTAGTGCATCGGATGTAAGGTTCCATATACCAATGCTGTAGCTTCCAATTAACACGATTCTTCATGAGTCATGTCCTGGATTGCCATGGTCGAGCGGTTTAGTGCATCGGATGTAAGGTTCCATATACCAATGATGTAGCTTCCAATTAACATGATTCTTCATGATCAATGTCCTGGATTGCCATGGTCGAGCGGTTTAGTGCATCGGATGTAAGGTTCCATATACCAATGCTGTAGCTTCCAATTAACATGATTCTTCATGATTAATGTCCTGGAGTGCCATGGTCGAGCGGTTTAGTGCATCGGATTTGTGTTCTAATGGCTGAGTCGTCAGAATGTGGGTTCGAATCCAGACCGCAACCGTCATACTTGTGTCTTCGAGCAAGACACATTACCATAATTGCTTCTCTCCACCCAGGAGTAAATGTTGTACCTGTGATGGCAGAGTTGGTTGTTGTGTTCGATTAGCCCATATGCGCCGAAATGGCAGCAATTGAGCTGTATAGTGTATTCTCCCCAGAGAGCTGAGATGGTTTCAGGAATGATTTATGAGCCTGATGAGCAGGGGGTAATAATGTACAGCGCTGTGATTCCTCGTGTGATTATTGCCTTTGCCGTTACAAGTGACCTACTTTCATGAATTTTAGAAGTGTCTTTAAATTAAAAATTACCTTTGGTAATCATCTAATTACAAAGTTACTGAAAACTGACAATTAAAAACCTTACTGTGAAGTTGGTGATATACCAAACAAACTGAGAAATTATTTCGTCTGACATGCTGACATTTTTGATAAAATGAAAAATGTCTTACACATTTGAAATGAATCACAGCAATAACTTAGTGGAATGGTGTATACTCTACAATGTTGTTCGATTATCTAAAGGTAGATTTTTACCAAAAGGTAGATCATTTATAATGTTTATTTATTCATCCAAATATTATCATTTTTAGGAGGTGAGGATATTGTGAATTTTCAAACAATCTTAATAATTTGTGCCAAAGGAGATTGATACGCATCTAGCAGCGTGCCATGGGGGCTGCACCGGAATACATAATGTTATTCTATTCCGTAAATTCCAATATAAATATTTAATTATTATGTTGTTTCACTCAGTGAAACAGGTCATGCGTTTCTAGTATTGGTCACATCCAATGACCATAATTAGACAGTCATCATCTAGCGTGTCTCCATTGTCATTGGATAGTGGGCAATGTGTATAATACAGTATAGTATACTGTATAGGAGCTACGCAGGTCTAGTATTAGGCTGCATCCATTGTCATTGGATAGAGGGCAATGTGTATAATACAGTATAGGACCTACGCAGGTCGAGTATTAGGCTGCATCCATTGTCATTGGATAGCGGGCAATGTGTATAATACAGTATAGGAGCTACGCAGGTCTAGTATTAGGCTGCATCCATTGTCATTGGATAGAGGGCAATGTGTATAATACAGTATAGGACCTACGCAGGTCGAGTATTAGGCTGCATCCATTGTCATTGGATAGCGGGCAATGTGTATAATACAGTATAGGAGCTACGCAGGTCTAGTATTAGGCTGCGTCCATCATCATTGGATAGTGGGCAATGTGTATAATACAGTATAGGACCTACGCAGGTCTAGTATTAGGCTGCATCCATCGTCATTGGATAGTGGGCAATGTGTATAATACAGTATAGGAGCTACGCAGGTCAAGTATTAGGCTGCGTCCATCATCATTGGATAGTGAGCATTACTGAGCAATGTGTATAATACAGTATAGGAGCTACGCAGGTCTAGTATTAGGCTGCATCCATCGTCATTGGATAGTGGGCAGTGTGTATAATACAGTATAGGAGCTACGCAGGTCTAGTATTAGGCTGCATCCATTGTCATTGGATAGTGGGCAGTGTGTATAATACAGTATAGGAGCTACGCAGGTCTAGTATTAGGCTGCGTCCATCATCATTGGATAGTGAGCAATGTGTATAATACAGTATAGGAGCTACGCAGTTCCAGTATTAGGCTGCATCCATCGTCATTGGATAGTGGGCAATGTGTATAATACAGTATAGGAGCTACGCAGGTCTAGTATTAGGATGCATCCATCGTCATTGGATAGTGGGCAGTGTGTATACATGTAATACAGTATGGGAGCTACGCAGGTCTAGTATTAGGCTGCATCCATAGTCATTGGACAGTGGGCAATGTGTATAATACAGTATAGGAGCTACGCAGGTCTAGTATTAGGCTGCATCCATCGTCATTGGATAGTGGGCAGTGTGTATAATACAGTATGAGAGCTACGCAGGTCTAGTATTAGGCTGCATCCATAGTCATTGGACAGTGGGCAATGTGTATAATACAGTATAGGAGCTACGCAGGCCTAGTATTAGGCTGCATACATCGTCATTGGATAGTGAGCAATGTGTATAATACAGTACAGGACCTACGCAGGTCAAGTATTAGGCTGCATCCATTGTCATTGGATAGTGGGCAATGTGTATAATACATGTACAGTATAGGACCTACGCAGGTCTAGTATTAGGCTGCATCCATTGTCATTGGATAGTGGGCAATGTGTATAATACAGTATAGGACCTGCGCAGGTCGAGTATTAGGCTGCATCCATCGTCATTGGATAGTGGGCAATGTGTATAATACAGTATAGGAGCTATGCAGGTCTAGTATTAGGCTGCATCCATCGTCATTGGATAGTGGGCAGTGTGTATAATACATTTATTGTATTCTGAGTATGTCTTTCTCGTGAAATATTTGTCACATGATAGTGTTCGTTCGATCGTTTGTTTGTTTATTTTCCGGGGACAACAACACAAGTTTCTTTGCTATTTTACTTACGACTACAGTTTTCACCACTCCAGTTTTGATCACATTCACATTCACAGGTGTCATTATCCAGAATACCACCATTCTCACAGGACAGTGCACACTCTGAAAAGATAAATAATAAAAAAAAGTCAAGTTAAATGTATTATTTATTTTACTCTTTAAAAACAAATGGGATACTTTTTATCAAACACAAATGCCATTATCCAGTGTACCTCCATTCTCACAGTATAATATAAGGCCATTCCAATTTTATTAGTTGGTTTACGGATTTTTTAGGTGCTGAAAAAGGTTGTCAGACAGGGAAAAAAAATAAAACAATTATGGTACAAAGTGTTGTATACATGTACATGTAAATCCATTGGACGACAATCATAAGCTGTTTTTTTTTTATACTGGGATTTGCCTCCGTCTGTCAATTCCATGTCAGTTATAATAAGCCTACTTTGCATCTTTAAAATTTCTGTTTAATACCCATTATAATTTATTTATTATTTTGTATTATTTTAATAATTGTTTCTGCGAATTGGAAAGGGTTTTTTTGTATTTTTTGTTTACAACCACTAACCAGTTAAAAAATGATTCCATTGATTTTTGGGGTACAGAAAGCGAAAACTATATTTAAAATCCACTTTTATAATGGTTTTCGGAAAAAACCTCCCCTTCAGAAAATAGAAGGATCCTAGTTGCCGCTGCACTTGTACAATGACCGTGTTGGTCACTTATGGGAGAGTTGACAAGATCAGACTGACATGACTGAGGAAGTCATCGTATACATATTATGTACCAAAAATGCCAGATTTTTCATAATAATAATAATAATGTGTGGACTTATATAGCGCACGTATCCACCAACTGAGTGGTGCTCAAGGGGAATTGAAATAAATATCCTGGAATACCGAATAATTTGAAGTATACTCATCATCATCCATATGTTCTCCACCTTACTACATCACATGTAGGTAGTAACATTATATTGGTTATATTTAACCCTCCGAAGAGGGAGTGATCCTGGTGCTACTGACACAAGTTAGTAATTACATTGTTTTTACAAGAAAAAAAAGCCACAGACGCCTGGGAGTCTATGATATCCTAAAGTGGACCATTCCACATGTCTTAGAAGGGGTGCCACTGCCCAGGGCTGCGTAGCTTTCTTTTGCTGGGCTGGAGAAAAAAAATCTGCCATATATCTGTGCACAAAAACAACCTTTCATTGTTTACACATAAAGACCGACCCAGATCTAACCCTCTGGTAAGTGGAACCATCTGTTCAGCATCGGCTGTGTTGTTTGATGTCTTGAGACAGCCAGGCAGTTTGCAGAACCCCCCTACCCCGCAGACAGAGTGTCTGGGTTATGTTACACAGGGGGAGAGTATATGGCTATTTAGTATACGGCTATTTGCTGTTTCTGCTGTTATACACACAACACAGTCGTTGGCGCCATCTGGGTGTTATCTGGTGTCACCTGGGTTTGAAAATGATTATATACATAGCTGTGCATGTGTGGAAGTCTTTTAGATGTAAAAAATCAATGGGGGAATGCAGAGAATATAATTAAAACCCTGGCGAGTGAGCCCTTCTGTTTTTTTTTACAGTATGTAAATTAGGGGCGTGAAAGAGGGGTGCTGCCAACGTCGGCTGTTGTGTATCATCTGGGGTTGAAAATAGTCCTAGACATAGCTGGGCATGTGTAGAAGTCATTTGGATGTAAACAATTAATGGGGAATGCAGAGATAACCATTTTAATGTAATTAATAGGTGTGCCAGTAATTACAGGACATGTCAATCGTCGAGATAAAGTCATGGGTACCTCCCTCTTCGGAGGGTGAGAAAAAGTGGCAGTCGGATACAACATTCTACCCTAGGATCCTTCTATTTTCTGAAGGGGAGGATTTTTTTTAGAAGGGAAATAAATTCAGAAAACCATCATAAAACTTAAAAAAAGTGGAGTTTAAAGATAGTTTAAGCTTTGAGTAGAATGTCGTATCTGGCCGCCGCTATTTTTCATTAAATATAACTAGTAATAATGTAATCTTACCTACCTGGTATTAAGTGGTAAGGTGGAGAACATATGGATGATGATGGACATATACTCCAGGATATTTATTTCATGAAAAATCAGGCATTTTTGGTATATGATGACTTCCTCAGCCATGTCAGTCTGATCTTGTAAACTCCACAATTACTAGTGACCAACACAGTCATCGTAGTGTAGTGGCAACTATAATAGGATCCTTCTATTTTCTGAAGAGGAGGATTTTTTTAGAAGGGAAATCAAGTCCGAAAACCATCACAAAAGTGGATTTTAAAGATAGTTTTCGCTTTCTGTACCACCAAAAATCGATAGAATGATTTTTTAACTGGTTAGTGGTTGCAAAAAAATTCCAAAAAGCCCTTAAAAAGTGGCGGCCGGATACGACATTCTTTCCTAAGCTTTCTGTACCCCCAAAAAACTGTAGTGTTCTCCGAGATACAACTCACCCTATCTTCGACCGGGGCAGCCTCCGAAGGGTCGTCAAGGGATCTTGGTGGGATTCGGTGGGTCACTACGGTGGTTTTTCAGCTAACAGTATTCAGTTGTCACAGAGCGCGAATTGGGGGTCAAAGGGCATGAGGAACTGCTGTGCGCATGCCTAGAGGGTTGGGTTACTACGATTATAGGGAAAAGGGGTGTTCCCATTATGTGTATGATTACCGTTCATACTACACTCCCCCCCGTTTTCTGAACTAAGCTACACCCTAAAAAAAACTTGTTGCTACCAGGACTCCTCCTACTTAAGGTAAGAGGCGATTTTGATTAAATATGAGGAACGGTAATATGAAGGTTTTTACTTATTGTTTGCCCTGGCACACTGGACAAGCATACCTGTCCATGGCCATGCCTTCCTCAGGAGGAATATTTACGCACCTGCCGTGATACCATTCATCACAGGTGTCGCATTGAATCATAAAATCACCGTCATCGGGCTGTCCACATAGACAAAAGGTCTCCTTAGGCTCACCAGTCTTGTTCTTATGTTTCTCAGGAACATCCCGGTCGTTACATTTTTTGAGCCTGTCGTGATTGGTGGTGAATACCTTGTTCCTGTACTCTATTCGGTACAGGTAAGGGGACAACTTCTTTATGATGGTGGCAGGACCTTTCCAGGGAGGACTCAGCTTCTAGCATTGGCTGTGTCAAGGAGATAGATCCGGTCACCTTCACTGAATTCCCGCTTCCTTACCCTCATGCCATAATCTCGCTTCATTCTTTTCTGGGTCGAGTGAAGGGTTGTTCTGGCAGTCTCATGGGCCTTCTCAATTGCTTGGACTAGGTCTGCACAATACTCATCCGGTGAGCCTGGCTGTCTTGCGTTAGGGGGCAAGGGAAACATGAGGTCTGCTGGTTGATTGATTTCTCGACTCAGCATCAACATGTTCAGAGTGAACCCAGTGCTTCGGTTTACCGTTGACCTAAGAGCTCCAGCAATTTGGGGTAGAAATCTGTCCCACTTGTTTTGTGCCTTACCAATGTAACACCTCACTGCGTCCATCAATGTTCGGTTAAACCTTTCTACCTGGCCATTGGCAGATGGCCGGTATGGGGGTTGAATCTCCAGGACATTGCACACGCTGCAAAATAATTTGCTCTCAAAGTTCCTGCCTTGATCAGTCACAATTTGGAGAGGGTAACCAAATCTGGAGAAGAATTCCCCTATCGCAGCTTGAGCGGTAACTTCGGCTGTCTGCGAGGGCAAAGGTATACACTCCACCCATTTGGTAAACTGATCCACCATCATGAGGATGTGTTCATTACCATGGGTTGACTTGGGTAACGGTCCAACAAAGTCGAGATGTACCTTCTCCATGGGTAACCCAGCATGGTAATTGGTCATCGGGCATTTGCCCTGTTTGGCTGCTTTCTTGTTCTGATTGCAGGCCGAACAAGAAATAATGTATTTCTTAATGTCTCTCGTCACACCATACCAGTAGTGCTTTGCCTTGATCTTCACAATGGTCCTATCTATACCGGCATGTCCTGCAGAGGGCAGGTCGTGATTGAACCGGAGAACCAGATTCTGCAGTTTCCGGGGTACAACCAACAAATTCTTGTCAGCATCTCTCTTCCACAGAGTTCCTTCATGGCTGTAGAATAAGTCCCTATTTATCCATAGGTACTTTTCCACTGGTCCCCATAACATAACTGTGCCTTCACCTGGCTCCTCTTTGGTTATTAGCCAGTGTCGAAGATGGGCCAACTGATCATCCTTCTCCTGCTCTTCTTGCAGATGCTTGCTCGAAATTGGTTCATCGGTTTCTTCAGCGACCGATCCTATAAACTTCTCTACTGGATCACCTCCATCTACTGACATCAGAGGACCGCCGCCACTGTTTATGATATCGACGCTGGTGATGGTATAACTCTCTAGTTGAGATTGATCACCTAGCTTGGTCGCATTGACTGTTTTGGGCTTTACTGCTAGGGACACAACATCGTCGACGTTGGATACAAAGTGGGCCCAATTCTGGTGAGCCTTCCGACAGTAGTTACAGCCTTGACATGGAAGGTCTTCTGGACGGATGCCTAACTTGAAACCTTCACAGGGACTCGCCTCTTCAGGTATACGAGACAAGGCGTCCGCATTTAAATGTTTCCGTCCGGCCCGGTGTTCCACCCTCATGTCGTACTGGCTGAGTTCCTCCAGCCAACGGGCGATCTGGCCTTGGGGCTCTTTGAAGTTTATTAGCCACGTAAGACTACTGTGATCTGTTCTGATGACAAATTACCTAGCAGGTAATGGCGGTACTGCTGCGTAAACTTGACCACTGCCAGCAGTTCACGCCTCGTGACACAATATCTGCGTTGTTCGGGGGAAAGGGAAATATTGCCATATGCCACCACTCGCTCCTTGCCCTCCTGAACTTGTATCAGCTCCGCTCCAATAGCAGTGTTGGATGCATCTGTGTCCAGGATACAGGGGTCCTCTGCATTTGGTAATGCAAGGACAGGGGCGGACGTCAAAAGCTTCTTGATTTCCTCAAACGCTTGCTGGTGTTCGTCGTCCCAGGCGAACTTGTGTTTACCGGTGATGTTGTATAGAGGCACCGCCATTGAAGCATAGTTTTTAAGGAAAACCCGGTGATAATTCACCAGTCCCAAGAACTGTTCCAATTGTTTGGCATTCTTCGGAACCGGCCAGTCCTTTACCGTCTGAACGTGTTCCTCTCTCAGCTGCATGCCCCTCTTGTCTTTGTTCCTTCCAAGGAACTCCACCCTACTTTGAAACAAAGCACATTTCTTGGGCTTCAACTTCAAATGGTAATCCTTGAATCTCTGCAGCACTTGATGGAGGTTGACGATGTGATCATCGAAAGATTTACCCAACACCACAACATCATCTAGGAATGCCAAGACAATATTCCAATTAAGCCCTCTGAGAATGAGATTCATCACTCGGGAGAATGTTGCCGGAGCATTGCATAACCCAAACCCCATTCTTACGAATTCGTACAGGCCGTACTTAGTGATGAAAGCTGTCTTCCTTCATTCATCCGCATCGATCTTCACTTGCCAGTACACGGAGTTTGCATCCAGCTTTGAAAAGCACACATTCCCTGCGAGTGTATCCAGACATTCCTCGATGTTGGGCAATGGGTAAACATCTTTCCGGGTGATGGAGTTTAGATCTCTATAATCTACGCATTAACGGACGTTGCCATCACGTTTTCTCACCAGAACAGGTGCAGATGCCCACTCGGATACAGAGGTTTGAATCACTCCAGCCGTCTGCATCTTGTCTAGATGTGCTTTCTCCTCATCTATGAAGCTCATTGGAGTACGCCTTATTTTGTGCTTCACAGGCTTGGCACCTTGTGTGTCGATCTCGTGCTCTATGGAGGTGAAATTTCCCAGATCATATTCAATTTTGGCAAAGACATTTTCGAACTCCA
The DNA here is from genome assembly GCA_029582265.1 of Zoroaster sp. YZ-2022. Classification (NCBI taxonomy): domain Eukaryota; kingdom Metazoa; phylum Echinodermata; class Asteroidea; order Forcipulatida; family Zoroasteridae; genus Zoroaster; species Zoroaster sp. YZ-2022. Next base: position 5,578,566 of record CM055816.1, read on the forward strand.
TCAACAGGTTTCTCAGTTTGCCCTGCTCATCTTGATTCAAATGTTCTGCGGACTTATTCAACAAATCTCGTAAGTGTTCGGGCACTTCAACATCAGTAGTGACAACAACCTTGTTGATAGACGTGGTCTTATCTATGGTATTGAAGGGAACATGGGTGACCGCAGCTATCTCTTCGGCGCTCCCGATGTAGTGATAACACTTCAACCGCACGTTTTGATCAGTGGGGTTGATCACATACAATTCTGCTTCCTGTCCCAAATTATGGACTGTTCGGGGCACAAGTACACTCAAATCCCGTAAAGGTTCAAACATGAATTGTTCGAGTGATTTGTTCACCTTACATGAAAGCCTTTTCACACAATTCGGTGGCACGATTGTCGTCTTGTTTACATATACTCGAGCAACTCTAGAAGATTGGTTTTCTGCTCCAAATATCATGGGAATCTTCTCTTTCTCTAGTACCAGTGTTGAGTCTTGAATATGTATATCAATCTTGTGACATCGCAAAAGATCTATTCCTAATAACATGTCATCTTCAATTGGAGCCACATATATTTTTTCTTTTAAGATCTTACTTCCTAGCTTTATTTCCAGTGGTCCAACGATCATGCCTCGCATCTTCATGTTTCTACCTGCTGTGCTTAAGGTCACATTCTTGATTTTGGGTGGTTTGGGCTCCAGAGAGTCATATATGTGATCTGAGATGATGGTCACTTCTGCAGCTGTGTCTATAATTGCTTTGAGTGTGATATTTCCCAAACCCACCCGCACGCTAAACATAGACCGCGAATGGAGCCGACATACTACCACTTCGTCCCCTTCTTGAGATACCACTTCGTCCCCTTCTTGAGAATCGGACAGGTCTTCCTTAGACTCATCTGCTCCGATGCTACCTTGTGTGGGACTGTCAGTAGTCATGTCATCGACGTATTCCTGAAACTGCTGCACTTGATCGGCTAATCTAGGAAGTTGACCAGTATCTAACTCAGGTTGCCGAAGGGCAGACAAATTGATATCGGTTGCGAATGCAGGTTGTATGGGGGCTATCTGTACACCTGGGTCTTCGACTGAGTGGGAATGAGATGGTGATGTTTGTTGAGTGGTATCCGGGTCAACCTGGGGAGTTGCGTTTGCTGGTGCACCTGCTATTGTGGGGAGGCCTGTAGCTATTCGGGACGGAGGTCGGCCTCGCTCTCCGACCCGCTCGCGTTTAACAGATCATCAGTGACAAATGAGACCGTCTTCTCGGCCTTGACGCCCGGACAATCGCGTTTGAAATGCCCTAGTTTGCCACACCCATAACATGGACTCTTGGATGGGTCAAAGGACGGGGACCTGGATCTATCACGTGGGCGGCGTGCTCCAACAGCTTCCGTCAACTTCTCTAGAGACTCCTGTATGGAACAGAACTTCTCCTCCAAGGCCTTCATCCACTTTGCTAGAGCTCGAGTGTTCACCTGAGTTGTGATGCCTGGGGGGTGTGTTTGCGTTAAGACCAACTGTACACAACTGTGCTTCGGGCTGCATGTCATCATCTGTAGCATATGATACCCGTTTCACCTCTTTTCTTGATCTTCCATATATGGCTTTTTGTGTGTGCTGAAACCACTTCACATAATCAATGGCAGACTCTATGGTAGTGGGCCTCGAGTTAATAGCATATTGTCCCGCTTCTCGGTCTGTACCGCCCTGGCAAAACTTCAGCACTACCTGCTTCTGCACATGTAACTCTGGGAGGTTGGGAAAAGCGTGTGTTGCTAAATAGAGCACACGATCAGCCCAATCAAGGATGGTTTCTTCCGCTGACTGCCTGACATAATTGAATTGCATTTGAGTCGCTTCTGGCAGATCCCGCAGCCCAAATCTCTTTTCCATCTTCTTTATTAGGTCAAAATACTCCAGGTTTGGTTCTCGCTCGATCAGCAACGCGTAGAACTCACTTGCCTTTGCCACCAAACACCAACATACATGTAAGTTGTTCTTACGTTGCTTTGCTGACAAGTTACACTCATTGGCGTATGAAGAAAATTTGGCGAAGAATGCTTGCCAACTGCTCTTGCCATCAAAAGTTATTGACTTCGGCAGGGTTGGATGCTTCAGGGTTGGTGTGGTATCCCTCCATTTTGAGAACGACGGTTTGCTTGACATAGTGAGGCTGTCTTGACCAAGAGGAGACGGTTGTAGTTCGTCGGGAAAGTAGCTCGCACCCCGTGGCTATGCCTGATAAGAATACGGAGTCGGTGGAGGCGGAGGGTAGCTGTCAAAGGGGTACGCTGCCCTTGGAGGTCCGGTCACTGTAGGCCCACATTTTGGAGTTCCACCTTTTGCGCTCCCCCAATTATCTTCCCACCAAGCAGCATGGCTGGAAGCAGACGTCATCACTGGCGGCATCTGTCTATGCTTAAACGGCTTAGGGGATGCTGTGTCAGCTGACCGATTCCTCTCCAAGAATGGCACATGAGGCTTGAAGTCAAACACTTGCAGCAGGCCGGACATGGTTCTCATGCATGGTACAGACATAAGTAGCTCTGGTGTCACGTTGCTGTGTGCATTCCGCAAGTCTATGATGGTGTTCGCTAGTGCGTCCCCAACACAAGGGACATTCACCAAGTCTCGGTAAGAACAATCGTTGATAGGTATCTTCTCCATCTTTAGGAGCAGGTAAGTTGATCAACTTGATTTTGCTTTCTTTTTAATTCACAATGTAATATTCGGCGAACAGTAACCTCTGTTTGCACTAACAACAGTAATACATGCAACAATAACTGTATACTCAAAACACTGCTTGTCTACAAAATCTTTATTAATTCCAACACACTTTTCTCTTTTTGTTTTCTTTTTTTTTTCAAAAGAACAATACAACAATAAACCCTTTTCAAAGTACCACAAAAAAAATCCTGTGTATATAAAAAAAAACGATGACGTACCTTCAGGCTTGCTGCTAAAGTTCAACGATAAGCTTCTCACAACGAAAATTGTACGCACGTGAGCAAACAGGAATCGATTAATCGAAATCGCGTAACCAAAATCACGTCACCTAACGTTACTGCTGCTAACGTTAGCGAAAACAAATGCAAATTATCCTAAATTTCTGTTTATCACTGAAACGTGCAAACCTTTTATGAACACATTTCATAAATAATAAACAATCGGGAAACTATTTAATAAAGCCGCAGTGCTGTCCTCAAAGCCCCTATGGGAAAAATCCCTCCCCAACCCAGCTCGTCTTGCACTGGTTGACTGGCGACCTCGTGGTTTTCCCAAACACGCCACAAAGTTTGGTCCGATGTCGCAGACAAAATCCTGTCTACGACGCCAATGTAGTGTTCTCCGAGATACAACTCACCCTATCTCCGACCGGGGCAGCCTCCGAAGGGTCGTCAAGGGATCTTGGTGGGGTTCGGTGGGTCACTACGGTGGGTTTTTTCCAGCGGAATACTGCCGAGATTGTATGACAGTTCTTGGTCTTTTCAGCTAGCAGTATTCAGTTGTCACAGAGCGCGAATTGGGGGTCAAAGGGCATGAGGAACTGCTGTGCGCATGCCTAGAGGGTTGGGTTACTACGATTATAGGGAAAAGGGGTGTTCCCATTATGTGTATGATTACCGTTCCTACTACAAAACGATAGAATAATTTTTTACCTGGTTAGTGGTTGCAAAAAAATTCCAAAAATCCTCTTAAAAAGTGGCGGTCGGAGACGACATTCTTCAGTAGCACTAGCACTAAGTAGAAGTGGATTGCTTCTCTTCCTTCCTCCATGCTTGTCCGCAGAGTTTATCTTCATTTCGATAAATTTCCACCCGAACGAAGCTGTAGATTACAGCCATCGGTTCAGTAGTAGTTCTAGTACTAAGCCCCTTAACCTAACGTCAGTTATCACTGACATCACATTTCTAGCCATTCCGGAGGCAGTCATGTCGACGACTTGCAGTGATTGTAAGGAATTGTTCACCGATGCCCATTGCATTGGACAATGAACCAATACTTTCATCAAGGGAGACGGCAATAAGGCGTTTATCCAGCTTCCCTCCCTCCTTTACAGTCACACAATTCAGAAAAGTATTCTTTGGAAGACTTTGCTGATGGGACGAACGTGCGACATGTCATTTTGTTTACATATTAGTATCAAATATACCTTTTGTAGTATCTTTGCTAGTATTAAGGGACGGGTATCAAACTATTATGTTTACATCGCGTATTACACTTCCCGTCTAACACCCAATCCCACGACCGCTGGTCTAGCACCGAACAGTGCACATGGGCTGTTCTCACGGTTAAGCAAGCCCCGCTGCGCTGTATGTATTTGATATCAAGACATGAGGGAGGCACGGAGTCAGATATAAGTACTGTCCAAGCAACTTACTGTGTGTGCCGCGCGGCCGGCCGGGCCGATGCACATCATCAGGACGCCACGTATGGATGCGTGATCGAAACGTATGGTACACAGACACGTAGCCTCAGTCACGATTTTTTTTTCGCAATTCGTTTTCTCGACACTAAAAATCAACGTATTTTATTTTTGTTTTCAAATATTCAGACCAATGTTTTGAATATTCGTCGCTGGGCAAAAAAAAACAAAAACAAAACGGATTTCCAATTTTTATTTTTTTCGATTTTTCAACAAAATAAGTCGCCGCATCGAAACCAACTAATAAAATTGGAACGGCCTACTGCAGTCTGGTGCACTGGAGGAAAAGAAATGATTCTCATTTCTCAGATGTTTCCCTTACAAAGTCCAAAAGTTGTGTAATTAACACCAGAAATATGTGCGTTGTTGCTCGTGTAAATGTAAGAGGACACTTTGTTTTCCTTCAGTGGACCTTAACTTTTTGAAATCGAGACAAAAGGAGTTCGGATAAAATGACTTTTTTGTTATAATACAATTGATGTGGTTTAGTTTCCTAATGATATAACCTCTTTAAAATGGTGAAAGGTCAAACATTGATATTTGCTTAGAGCACATCTTACAGTGATCCTTTTTACAGTGATCTTGAGTCAACGAAGTACTTGATATTGAACGTCGCTTATTGGGGGATGCCCCGAGATAAATAGAAATACGCGTCAAATATTTGTTCGTTTCTTTGTTCCATAGTTTGTTGGTTTATTTTTAGGGAACAGTTACACAATAATCCGTTTTAATTTACTTACGACTACAGTTTTTACCACTCCAGTTTTGATTTGGATCACAATCACATTGACAGGTGCCATTATCCAGCGTACCACTATTCACACAGGACAGTGCACACTCTGAAAAGACAGTCAAAGGTATTATTTATTTTGGCACGTCAGGCTACTGTAATTGTTCCAATTAAGCGGTTTTTACCCAAAGAAAATCTTTACAAAACATGTCATGACATTCCATTTCATCGCTAGTTTAAAGTTAAGGTTTTTGTCATGGTTAAAAGTATTTAAAGAATTTAAACTTAAAATGACGTAAAATTGTCTTCTGATTATTAGGCAATCATACTTCGTGAAGATCATCTCAATTGGATGCCACGTTTCTGAAACCGGTAACTTTTGGAATTGTTCTGTAAAATGAAAGCACTTCCGGAGGAGTAATTTACCAGGATGATTTTTAGTTAATAATTTGGTAATAGTTGTAACGTTACAAGAATTACCAAATGTTGACTGGTTTGTTAGAATATAACACCAGTAATGCCAACTTGATTCTTCTATGGTGTTTATATTTGGCGAGCTGCCTAATGATATTTGATCCAACAATGGCAACATGATGCATTTAATGAATTTTTTTAGATTTCTTCATATTATTACTAATCATACTTTATGTGGATCATGAAATGTGTGTAGAAATCAATTATAGATATTATAAACACATGACCTGGTCGAAAACGAAAATGCGGCAACATTCTGATTTACTTCACTAAATCACAGTACGTATTGTGTCATAACCAAATTTACTTTTATGAAAAGCTCCCCTTCAAATAAAATCAAACTGTTTCAATAAGGAATTGTTGCTTGGTCTTTACTGCTGGATAAATCCCCATGGGGGCGTGGCCACTGATAATAATGGACCCGAGCTTAGTACGAGTAAACGATCACTTTATATCTGTAGTTTAGGATTTCTCACCTGTTCGGGCATTGGGGCATCTGTTCGGTATGCTTTGCATGACTTTTATCACCCAGTCGTATTTACCGTGTGGTCCAGGACCCATATCCGGCGGGGGACCAAAGTGACGAACCATCATCTTGCTCTCCGTCAATTCCAGGTTTACTTTAAAGATGGGAAATTGTTATGTGATTAGAAAAGTAGGAATGTTTTGGCCAATTGTAAAACTCACTGCTTGTTGTCTGTCTATTTTGTATTTATTTTGGTGTCGTGCTTAAATATTTGTTGTTGTTGTTTTCTTTCTGTTATCTTTCCAACCCTGACTATCATTATCTCTGTATGAAGTACTTTCTAGAATATTATAAATGTCTAAGTATTTATTTTTTATTTTTCTGTCGATCCATTTTCTCCCTGTATTGCTCATTCAGGCATGTTGTGTGATTAACAAATGTCGATGTGAAATCATTTTATCCGTATTAAATGAAAATCATTTTTGAAGCTTTTTATTTTCAAATTTTTGTATTTTATCCATTCCTTTAAATGTCGATTTTTCCGGTGAAAGTTTTAAATGAAATAATATAAGCAGGCATATATAGGTGCAAAGAAAACCTTGACCTAGAAATAACTACTAGAGAAATAAGGAAAGTGTAGAAACCATCAACATGGGTGTAAATCGTTTGTCGTTCATACGCCATAGCATAGCTACTAGAGCAATAAGGAAACTGTAGACAACATCAACATGCGTGTAAAGCCAATGTCACGGCTGTTTCATTTATCGTTCATACGTCATAGCTACTAGAGCAATAAGGAAACTGCAGACAACATCAACATGCGTGTAAAGCCAATGTCACGGCTGTTTCAGTTGTCGTTCATACGTCATAGCTACTAGAGCAATAAGGAAACTGTAGACAACATCAACATGCGTGTAAAGCCAATGTCACGGCTGTTTCTGTTGTCGTTCATACATCATAGCTACGAGAGCAATAAGGAAACTGTAGACAACATCAACATGCGTGTAAAGCCAATGTCACGGCTGTTTCAGTTGTCGTTCATACGTCATAGCTACTAGAGCAATAAGGAAACTGTAGACAACATCATGCGTGTAAAGCCAATGTCACGGTTGTTTCTGTTGTCGTTCATACGTCATAGCTACTAGAGCAATAAGGAAACTGTAGACAACATCAACATGCGTGTAAAGCCAATGTCACGGCTGTTTCAGTTGTCGTTCATATGTCAATCAAACCTATTACGAGCCATATTGCTCAATGAAAACATGTTCACCAGGATTCAGGAAATTAATAGTATTGAAGCTATAATTCAGTACAATCTTTAGAAAATATTTAGAAGGTTATGAAGGACTGGCTTTTTGAATCCAGTGTATGTCTAGCATAAGTGTTGTCAGCGCACGCACCTCGCTTACTAATTCTAATATAGATGTAATCATTACAATTACAGTTCTCCACATTAATTAATATAAATTTAAATTACTATCGGTTACTATACTGTGCATTTTCACGTTTCTAGATACTTTTATTTTGTATAAAAGGTTATGAGAGCGTTCTAAGAATCGAATTCACACGCAGCTCGTTCGCGATTTGCTGTAAAAAATCTATTTATTTAATTACGGGACAAGAAATTAATTCACCTTGCAAGGTACAACAAATACAAGCCTATATCTGCCGCCTTGTCGTGATTGCGCAATAATTCCTTCGACTACGTCCTTGCTGCGGATGTGTCAATGTCACATTTCGATTTTCATCAAACATCATCATCCTTATTTAGGCAGTTTTGAAGAAAAATATGCCATTTAATTTTTAGTTTGGTGAATTTTTGTCTTGAAAATTAAATTACATTTAAGTTTAAGTTCAGTGAAATGTTTCTTGAAAATTAATAATTTTATTTTTATAAATTACAAATATAGCGCGTTGTAAACCTTTTCAAATGTTTTCCAAAATATTGGGTAAATGAACATTATTCTTATGCATTTTTACATTTGTTCTTTATTTATGTTAACGCTGTTAAGACGAATTCAATCAAAGTCATACATTATTTTTCAGACGAACAAAGATTGTACATGTGGAGAATGGTGCTTTGCTAATTTTCAGTACGCCATGCAGTATCGACCGCGTCGGCAGACGACCTCTCGCCGTGCACGTATTCGTCGCACTCATGCTCCACCGCGGTATACCTTTGTGCGACCCAGCGGGAGAACGTGTATGTAGGCCTATTGTAAATGTACAAGCACAATGTAACGCCTTACCATCTATGGTCTTATCGTACATGCATGTTTGTGATTTCATTTCCTGTCATTGACTTAGCACATGTAATCGACAATATTGGATAATGATAATGTTAAAAACAAAAAATATTTTATTTCATATTTTTGACAACGCCGTTTTGACATTGTTGTATGCTAATCACTGTGCAGAAAGTGACGAAATATACTATCGTGTATTCGTATTCGTGTATTCGTTTTAAAACTGTACAATCTTTGTTCACCTAAAAACACTAAAATGCTATTCATGTTGTGCTGATTTGTACGACAGTATGCCTGTTTTATTTAGATAATTCAAAATAGTAATTAATTATGTGAATAGAAAACTTTTTTGTTCACTTCGGCCTAAGTTTCGATTTTGTTTCGTTGCAAATTGTTTTTGAATAGTTCGAGTCAAACATATTTAAATATAATTAATATTCTTTATATAAACAGAATTTAAAAAATATTTCCTGCATGTCAAACGTGTGTAAACGATGTTTGATTTTAGTCCTTGCTCATTACAAAAGCATCGTTTGCTATGGCAAACGTTAGTAGTGTAATGCATTGTGCAATCATGACATCTAGAGCTGGGTGACCCATACATTATGAACATACGTGCTGCTTCAATGGTTTGATTTGGTGTTTTATTTGCCGACTGAATATTGGAAGGGGTGGAGTTGTCGTACCCCTACACTCCCTTTGGCTACACCCCTCGCTTAAAGCCATCCATTAAGGGAAGGTACAACATTGCTAATGTTGGCCAAACTACTTCTATGAGTATGCTTACTCTCTTTGATTGAAGGGAAGGTACAACATTGGTAATGTTGGCAAAACTGCTTCTATGAGTATGCTTACTCTCTTTGAATCAAGGTATACATTAAAGGGAAGGTACACCATTGGTAATGTTGGCAAAACTATTTCTACGAGTAAACTGACATGCTATGAATTAAGATACACATTTAACAATCAGGTTTCATATTATTACGTTGTGTCTATAACAAAACAATTGAAAATGCATTGAGATTCGTTGTATTCATTCTATTGAGGAATTATGAGAAGAGTACTTCGATACACGTATTGGTTATCAACTCACTTCTTTGTTTAACTGATAACACCTCAGATAGAATTATTTGTAGAGAAGATTGATACCAAAACCAGGTTTACACGAAGTATTGTATTATATTGTATAGCAATGAGGATGGGGAGAGTTGCCAGAGGGTGCTTTTTATATCCCAGTAAATGTGCATGCGTATTTAATTATCGTGCATGTATTTCGCATTATATTAGAAAATACTTGACTCAAGAATGTCAATTTGTCAATTGAATACTTTATAAAATTAAAAATGAGTAGTTCATTAATAACAAGAATGAGGGACGTCACGTAACGCATTGAAAGCATGTGTCAAAATATAAAAACAAATCATCTTTAGTTGGTAACAATGCATTGTATAGTGTCTGCAAGATTTGATATTATGCACTACCCCGTTTCCAGTAATATAAATCCAGATTGCTGTGCTTTCTTCTGTGATTTATTTAGGTGTTCGGGTATATGCCCGAAACACCTCTTGTTTTTGTTCGTTTTTTTATTTTTAGGTGTTCGGGTATATGCCCGAAACACCTCTTGTTTTTGTTCGGTTTTTTATTTTTATTTTTAGGTGTTCGGGTATGTACCCGAAACACCTATTGTTTTTGTTCGTTTTTTTTTAGGTGTTCGGGTATGTACCCGAAACACCTATTGTTTTTGTTCGGTTTTTTAGGTGTTCGGGTATATGCCCGAAACACCTCTTGTTTTTGTTCGGTTTTTTAGGTGTTCGGGTATGTGCCCGAAACACCTATTGTTTTTGTTCGGTTTTTTTTTTTTTTTTTTTTTTAGGTGTTCGGGTATATGCCCGAAACACCTCTTGTTTTTGTTCGGTTTTTTATTTTTATTTATTTATTTTTTTTACTTCTCCTTCTTCTTCTTCTTCTTCTTCTTCTTCTTCTTCTTCTTCTTCTTCTTCTTCTTCTTCTTCTTCTTCTCCCCCATCTTGTCCGCAAATAAAAACATACTTCCCAAGTTTAAAAAACCTTCAAACTTCACACAAACTTCACACGTCATAATAATCAGGAAACCGCAACAGTGACGTCATGATGACGTCAAGCCAACAGACATAATGACCCACATTCGCGCGTTAGAAATGCTAACTATAGAGGGCGCTATACAGCTTTAGTGGTCTTTACACAAAAATAGATTGTCTACAAAAAACACATACTTGCAAACTTCACATGAACTTGAAACTTGGCATGTACTTAGAACTTAACAAGTAGATGAAACTCCAGTTGTGAGTGACCCCGATTTGACCTTACTTCCTGTCCAAACCGGAAGTCAAAGTTTAATATTTAAAAAATCATATCTCAACAACCACAACAGGTAAGTGGACATTTTTTGCACTATTGTATAGATTGTTAATTGTCGAAAAATATTTACAAAAACATGACCCCAATTTGACCTTACACTTCCTGTCCAAACCGGAAGTCAAAGTTTAACATTTAACAAAAATCATATCTCAACAACCACAAGAGGTAAATTCAAAATTGTTGTACCATTGTACAGATCGTTAATTGTCAAAAAATATTTACAAAAAGGTGACCCCAATTTGACCTTACTTCCTGTCCAAACCGGAAGTCATAGTTTAATATTAAAATAAAATAATATCTCAACCACAAGAGGTAAATTCACAATTTTTGTACCATTATACAGATTGTTAATTGTCGAAAAATATTTACACAAAGGTGACCCCAATTTGACCTTACTTCCTGTCCAAACCGGAAGTCACAATTTAACATTTAAAAAAAATCATATCTCAACACCTACAAGAGGTAAATTCACAATTGTTGTACCATTGTACAGATCGTTAATTGTCGAAAAATATTTACACAAAGGTGACCCCAATTTGACCTTACTCCCTGTCCAAACCGGAAGTCAAAGTTTAATATTTTCAAAAAATCATATCTCAACAACCACAAGAGGTAAATTCACAAATTTTGTACCATTATACAGATCGTTAATTGTCAAAAAATATTTATACCCCAATTTGACCTTACTTCCTGTCCAAACCGGAAGTGAAAGTTTAATATTAAAAAAAATCATATCTCAACAACCACAGGAGGTAAATTGACATTTTTGTACCATTGTACAGATTGTTGATTGTCAAAAGTATTTACACAAAGGTGACCCCAATTTGACCTTACTTCCTGTCCAAACCGGAAGTCAAAGTTTAATATTGAAATAATTTCTAAATTCAGTATTGTATTGTATTCAAATAAACTTCTCGCGAGAACTTCAACAGACGTTAACATTTGACTTCTCCAACACTTCGAATTGATGACGTAACCATTTTAACTTCAACCGAACACCTTGTTTTTGTTGTGACAAAAACTTATATCTAGTTTTACTTCTTCTTCTTGTTAGGTGTTCGGGTATGCGCCCGAAACACCTATTGTTATTGTTCGGTTTTTTTTTTTTTTTTTTTTTTCTTCTCCTTCTTCTTCTTCTTCTTCTTTTCCGGATCGATTGTCTACAAAAAAACACATACTTGCAAACTTCACATGAACTTGAAACTTGGCACATACTTAGAACATAACACGTAGATGAAACATAATTTGTCACGTCATTATTAGGTCATCAGATATCGAATTTCGATCAATCATACTTTATTAGTTAAAACGTTTTGATTACGTTGCAAATGAAAGACTACACGGCTTTTTCAACGCTAAAAAAGTGCGCCCTCTGTTGGTGAATGTAAATCAGCTCTAGTCGTGCTCATTATATATGCATGTTTAAGGAATTGAGCGTACGCTAATATGGATTGTCGCTCTCTATCGGCAAAAACGATTGTCTACAAAAACACATACTTGCAAACTTCACATGAACTTGAAACTTGGCATATACTTAAAACTTAACACGTAGAAGAAACGTAATTTGTGACGTCATGATTAGGTCATCAGATATCGAATTACAATAAATCAAAGTTTAATATTTAAAAAAATCATATCTCAACAACCACAAAAGGTAAATTCACAATTTTTGTACCATTGTATAGATTGTTAATTGTGGAAAAATATTTACACAAAGGTGACCCCAATTTGACCTTACTTCCTGTCCAAACCGGAAGTCAAAGTTTAATATTTAACAAAAATCATATCTCAACAACCACAAGAGATAAATTCACAATTCTTTCACCATTGTACAGATCGTTAATTGTCAAAAATATTTTCAAAAAGTGACTAATTTGACCTTTACTTCCTGTCCAAACCGGAAGTCAAAGTTTAATATTTAACAAAAATCATATCTCAACAACCACAAGAGATAAATTCACAATTCTTTCACATTGTACAGATCGTTAATTGTCAAAAATATTTTCAAAAGGTGACCCCAATTTGACCTTTACTTCCTGTCCAAACCGGAAGTCAAAGTTAAATATTAAAAAAAATCATATCTCAACAACCACAAGAGAGAAATTCACAATTCTTTCACTATTGTACAGATCGTAAATTGTCAAATAATATTTAGAAAAGGGTGACCCCAATTTGACCTTACTTCCTGTCCAAACCGGAAGTCAAAGTTTAATATTTAAAAAAATCATATCTCAACAACAACAAGAGGTAAATTAACATTTTTTGCACCATTGTACAGATTGTTAATTGTCAAAAATATTTACAAAACATGACCCAATTTGACCTTTACTTCCTGTCCAAACCGGAAGTCAAAGTTTAATATTAAAAAAATCGTATCTCAACAACCACAAGAGGTAAATTAAAAATTGTTGTACCATTGTACAGATCGTTAATTGTCAAAAAATATTTATACCCCAAGTTGAGCTTACTTCCTGTCCAAACCGGAAGTGAAAGTTTAATATTTAAAAAAATCATATCTCAACAACCACAGGAGGTAAATTGACATTTTTGTACCATTGTACAGATTGTTAATTGCCAAAAGTATTTACACAAAGGTGACCCCAATTTGACCTTACTTCCTGTCCAAACCGGAAGTCAAAGTTTAATATTAAAATAATTTCTAAATTCAGTATTGTATTGTATTCAAATAAACTTCTCGCGAGAACTTCAACAGACGTTAACATTTGACTTCTCCAACACTTCGAATTGATGACGTAACCATTTTAACTTCAACCGAACACCTTGTTTTTGTTGTGACAAAAACTTATATCTAGTTCTTCTTGTTCTTCTTCTTCTTCTTCTCCCCCATCTTGTCCGCAAGCAAAAACATACTTGCAAACTTCACATGAACTTGAAACTTGGCATGTACTTAGAACTTAACAAGTAGATGAAAATCCAGTTGTGAGTGACCCCGATTTGACCTTACTTCCTGTCCAAACCGGAAGTCAAAATTTAATATTTAAAAAAATCATATCTCAACAACCACAACAGGTAAATGGACATTTTTTGCACTATTGTATAGATTGTTAATTGTCGAAAAATATTTGTGAGTGACCCCGATTTGACCTTACTTCCTGTCCAAACCGGAAGTCAAAGTTTAATATTAAAATAATTTCTAAATTCAGTATTGTATTGTATTCACATAAACTTCTCGCGAGAACTTCAACAGACGTTAACATTTGACTTCTCCAACACTTCGAATTGATGACGTAACCATTTTAACTTCAACCGAACACCTTGTTTTTGTTGTGACAAAAACTTATATCTAGTTATTAGGTGTTCGGGTATGTACCCGAAACACCTATTGTTTTTATTCGGTTTTTTTGTTTTTTGTTTTTGTTTACTTCTTCTTCTTCTTCTTCTTCTCCCCATCTTGTCCGCAAACAAAAACATACTTACAAACTTCACATGAACTTGAAACTTGGCATGTACTTAGAACTTAACAAGTAGATGACACTCCAGTTGTGAGTGACCCCGATTTGACCTTACTTCCTGTCCAAACCGGAAGACAAAGTTTAATATTTAAAAAAATCATATCTCAACAACCACAACAGGTAAATGGAAATTTTTTGCACTATTGTATAGATTGTTAATTGTCGAAAAATATTTACAAAAACATGACCCCAATTTGACCTTACTTCCTGTCCAAACCGGAAGTCAAAATTTAACATTTAAAACAATCATATCTCAACAACCACAAGAGGTAAATTCACAATTTTTGTACCATTGTACAGATCGTTAATTGTCAAAAAATATTTACAAAAAGGTGACCCCAATTTGACCTTACTTCCTGTCCAAACCGGAAGTCAAAGTATAACATTTAAAACAATCATATCTCAACAACTACAAGAGGTAAATTCACAATTTTTGTACCATTGTACAGATCGTTAATTGTCGAAAAATATTTACAAAAAGGTGACCCCAATTTGACCTTACTTCCTGTCCAAACCGAAAGTCAAAGTTTAATATTTTAAAAAATCATATCTCAACAACCACAAGAGGTAATTTCACAAATTTTGTACCATTATACAGATCGTTAATTGTCAACAAATAGTTATACCCCAATTTATAGATTGTTAATTATTGAAAAATATTTACAAAAAGGTGACTCCAATTTGACCTTACTTCCTGTCCAAACCAGAAGTGAAAGTTTAATATTTAAAAAAAATCATATCTCAACAACCACAGGAGGTAAATTGACATTTTTGTACCATTGTACAGATTGTTAATTGTCAAAAGTATTTACAAAAAGTATAACATTGACCTTCTTCTTCTTCTTCTTCTTCTTCTTCTTCTTCTTCTTCTTCTTCTTCTTCTTCTTCTTCTTCTTCTTCTTCTTCTTCTTCTTCTTCTTCTTCTTCTTCTTCTTCTTCTTCTTCTTCTTCTTCTTCTTCTTCTTCTTCTTCTTCTTCTTCTTCTTCTTCTTCTTCTTCTTCTTCTTCTTCTTCTTCTTCTTCTTCTTCTTCTTCTTCTTCTTCTTCTGCTGCTGCTGCTGCTGCTGCTGCTGCTGCTGCTGCTGCTGCTGCTGCTGCTGCTGCTGCTGCTGCTGCTGCTGCTGCTGCTGCTGCTGCTGCTGCTGCTGCTGCTGCTGCTGCTGCTGCTGCTGCTGCTGCTTCTTCTTCTTCTTCTTCTTCTTCTTCTTCTTCTCCTCCCCCATCTTGTCCGCAAACAAAAACATACTTGCAAACTTCACATGAACTTGAAACTTGGCATGTACTTAGAACTTAACAAGTAGATGAAACTCCGGTTGTGAGTGATCCCGATTTGACCTTACTTCCTGTTCAAACCGGAAGTCAAAGTTTAATATTTAAAAAAATCATATCTCAACATCCACAACAGGTAAATGGACATTTTTTGCACTGTTGTATAGATTGTTAATTGTCGAAAAATATTTACAAAAACATGACCCCAATTTGACCTTACTTCCTGTCCAAACCGGAAGTCAAAGTTTAACATTTAAAAAAATCATATCTCAACAACCACAAGAGGTAAATTCACAATTTTTGTACCATTGTACAGATCGTTAATTGTCAAAAAATATTTATACCCCAATTTGACCTTACTTCCTGTCCAAACCGGAAGTCAAAGTTTAATATTTAAAAACAATCGTATCTCAACAACCACAAGAGGTAAATTCACAATCGTTGCACTATTGTACAGATCGTTATTTGTCAAAACAATTTTACAAAAAGATGACCCCAATTTGACCTTACTTCCTGTTCACACTGGAAGTCAAAGTTTAATATAAAAAAATCATATCTCAACAACCACAAGAGGTAAATTCACAATTTTTGTACCATTGTACTTAATTGTCAACAAATATTTATACCCCAATTTGACCTTACTTCCTGTCCAAACCGGAAGTGAAAGTTTAATATTTAAAAAAAATCATATCTCAACAACCACAGGAGGTAAATTTACATTTTTATACCATTGTACAGATTGTTAATTGTCAAAACTGTTTACACAAAGGTGACCCCAATTTGACCTTACTTCCTGTCCAAACCGGAAGTCAAAGTTTAATATTAAAATAATTTCTAAATTCAGTATTGTATTGTATTCACATAAACTTCTCGCGAGACGTTAACATTTGACTTCTCCAACACTTCGAATTGATGACGTAACCATTTTAACTTCAACCGAACACCTTGTTTTTGTTGTGACAAAAACTTATATCTAGTTTATTTTATTTTTATTTACTGTCAGTCACCCCAAACAAGGCCAATAGCCACTAGGGCGTAAGGGGTTAATTATATGTTTATCGAATTTTGTTACTGTGTGAACCTTGTTTAACACTTGATGCTAATCCATATTTTATAATAATTAGAGAGAGCTGCATCGGTACGGTAATATGAAGGTCGCAGGTCGCAGTCTCACTTCAGTCAATATTTCCTTGTCTCGCACTCCAATGTTTTATAATAACAACACTCTATCCAAACGTAATACACAATGTAGAGTGTTTCACTGACCATACAACTTGATACTAAGTATTTTTGAGGATGATCTTGGGGTTTGCAATTAAGTAACTATGGTAAGAAATCAAATCGTAAAATAATTCTGTTTTATTTTGTCTTTGTTCCTGACATTCGGGTTTCCTGCATAATTCACAGATCTGATTTCACAGACTCACAGATCCTGCATGATTTCACAGAAATTCGTCGTAATAAATAGAACATTATGCTGGTGGTGGTGGGAGACTGTGGCGAATATGGCAGGTGCCTTAATCCTTAATTGTGATCAATCTTAAAGGGCCTATGATATGCAATTTTATATAGATAGTTTAGCAAATATCCATGCTTCTGGGCAGTTTAAATAGGTGTATTTTTTTACGTTAAGTGAAGATTTTGTATCCTTGTCACACAAGGGCGCTGTTTTGTCATAATGGGATCTCAATGTAAGCACTGAAATTAGCATTTTGTTAACAATTAGGAGAATTGTTGTTTGAAAAGATTAGCTCTACCTTATTGAACAAACCAAACAGGACATTGCATCTGATCCAATTGTGACATCACTGTTTCGCTCGTAAATATGCAAATTCTTGATAGCATATGCAAAATAAACGATGTCATCATAGATTATAGCTTAAAAATTCATATTTGCCGTGTAACAACATATCAGAAAACCACCCCAAACTCCAGCTAAACTTGAACTAAGGGCTATACCCAGGGGGCAAACCCCTACTTTTTGGTGAAAACAGACATGGAATGCTATAAAAGGTTGTGCACCAGAAATGATAACTATATAGGTCAGGGACCACAACCTAGGTGAACAACCTTGCAAACGAGCTACTGGAAATCTGTAGCACACCTTTTAGTAACATGACCTGAGACCTGCCGTACCCGTACGGGGACATTTTGTTTCTTATCTAAGCAACATCCACTCTTTGGTTAAATTGTCAAATCTCATCTCTCCTGTATTATTAATAGTGTTAGTGCCCTCAATCCCACTTAGTGGTGATTACAGCCAGCTTCAAGCTAATAGTGCAAATGCAAAATGGCCGATGCAGGAACAATCTGTGGTCTTGACAAACGCCCTGGTAAGTGATGATAATTCATGTGGATAATGGCTTTTCACAAAAATTCTGCTATAGCCAAGATATTGTCAACTAATTAAAGATTTTATTTCCAAACAAGCATTCTGAAATCTCAAACAATGCAGAAATTATAGATCCGAGAATAGCAGTGTCCCTGTATACCGGGAAGTCGGGTCTCCGTGGCTATTTCTCTCACACAGAAATCCTATTGTACCAGATCTGCGAAATTTGATAATTCGACCGATAACTATATGGCCCTTGGTGCCACACTGGAGCATTTGAACGCACTAAAAGTGGACTTGGGCAATGGTAATTAACTCTAACCTGAGACTTGTTTGCATGTTCCACAACATTCCTGATACAGTTAACAATAGTTCTTGCTTCCATAAGATTAGCATATTATGTGCAAATATCAGGATACTACTAAACTTGCCTTCCAAACTGAGAAACGCACAGTGACAGGTAATTTTGTGCAAGATGTATTAGTGTACAATGTCTATTTGTCATTCTGTACCATTATTCTGTTCACAAATGACAGTAAACGTTTATCATTGGTGTTTTTTTCATGCTCGGCATACAGATTTAGAGTCAGGGGAAGGAACATTACTATATCTTTTTCAAACATATTGCTCTACTTCTTGGCAATGCAGATACCTGATCCAATTGCAATGGAAAGCTTTATGGTTCACATTCATAGTGTATTACCGAATTCTAGAGACAATGGACGCAAATGCATGCAATATTGGGTATATTTTTGCAAATAGTCCCAAATTATATCCGAATATGAACATCAGTTGTTATGGGTGGTTATAAGCAGATTATATAAACAAGCTGTTGTTGTGTAAAGTAACTTCTGCTTCCATCCCAATGCACACAAGTCATGATTGGTAAATATCCAGAAAAGCTCCTTTTCCGCGATACGGTCATTTTTCAAAAAGATGTGCTACAGATTTCCAGTAGCTCGTTTGCAAGGTTGTGCACCTAGGTTGTGGTCCCTGACCCATATATATATCATTTCTGGTGCACAACCTTTTATAGCATTCCATGTCTGTTGAACCACCTTTGCCCCCTGGGTACTATGAATTATTTTGGTAACATTTGAGAATATACTTGAGTTTTTCTTCCAAATCAGTAGAGAAATATAAAGAAAAACATAAGAGCACAGAACGGACTGGTAAAGGAGTGGTCTCCTTACGGGCGTGGCCGCGTGCATCTTAACTAAAGGCTAACTTAATGTCTTAAGTAAAGGCAACATTGTACGTCTCAACTAAAGCTAACTTTATTAACTTTATAACTCATTATCCCGACGCAAAAATTCAATCAATGTTTTTACAGAACCCAACGGGTATAGGGAGGTTGTATAATCATATTGACCATCACCATGGACAGCGTGTGTGTGTGTGTGTGGGGGGGGGGGGGGGTAGATGTAAGCCATACCCCATTGTCACGGGATATACGACTATGTTTAAGAGGTGCTCTTCAACAACACTCCAATGGAATTAAACCTTATTCATAAATGCCCAAGATCAAGACAATCTGTAGATTGATGGAAATTTTGTGACAATCTGATTGGACAAAACGTAATCACTGGGGTATTTCGTGTATGAATTTGCCCATTTGTATTGGGCTGTATTCAACATAAATTACAATTTGTTTACATTATGAAAACTAAATCGATACAGCCATTTGTGACCATCCACCGCAACGGGGCTGTAAAGTCGAAAATTTCACATTTGGAGGTTCATAGGCCTATATTTGTGGAAAGAGTATATCATAAGGTTTAAAATGATACCAAACACAAGTCATTCCTATATTCCTACGTGAAGTTATGGTGTATCAAAGTCATTACACTGGTTACTTACACTGTCATATAAACTTAATTATAAACTTACATTTTTATACAGATTTATGAACTCATTGCCCGAAAGAAAACGTGGTTTTCATGATTTTTGAAATTGAATTTATTTCTGAAATATTCAGAACTAAAGGAGAATATTTCAAACTTTTCATATCTAAACAAATACCAAAATGGCCAACCGACTGATTTTTCATGCATTTCAAGTCGTACTGCTAAATCAACGTGTGCGACTTTACAGCCCGTTCGTGGTGGACGGTCACATTTTATGAATGGAACTAACAATTTGACGCTTTGTCTTTACGGCAGGTTAATGACTTGGTTTGTGTGTGGGTCACGGGCGATAAGGTCATCAGCTTCCGCTTGGTCCTTATCGCCCGTGACCATGCCCAAAATCACCCATTATCCTTCGGTAAAGACCGCCCTTTATTCCCTTATTATTTCCGTTTGTTTGTTGTTGGGTTTTCATCTTAAAATTTAATTTAGGGTCACGGGGAATGTGTGGATCACATTGTAATAAAAATCGAGAACCTGATACCGATACAAAAGAAGTTTAAAAAAGATAGGCCTTAGTGACTTTGCCAAACTTGCCAAGGGCGTATTTGAATACTTCGATGAACTTGATTGCCCATAAACGAAAGCGAAACAAAAAACTTATTTGAAATTCTTTGCGCATCAACGATTGTTAATTTGACTGCATCAATCGCGAAAAGATGCAAAACATATAATTTCCGGATGAGTTAGTTAAAGTCGTGTATGCCTAAAAATGAAATAGAACTAACTAAACGCAGTTGTGAATGACAGGAACGAATTACTGACTGCTCGGAAATAAATTTGAACGCGTTAATATGAAAACGATGTGCATTTGAATGTTGCTTAACGAAAATTAACAAAGTTTTGAAATTGGCCGAGAAAACCTTTAATAAAATAAAAATGATAAAACGCAAATTTCAAATCGCATAAACCACATTTGGGAATAAATAGTTTTAGAAAATCACCGATTATTGACATACCATACTAAACTATACAATTAGGATATTGTAGGAAGTTCAGGATGATGCCAAGAAGAGCACAGTTTATAACTTGCTTGTATTTTGTTTCAAAAATAATATATTAATCCAGCAGAAGCTAGGATGGACCATGTTTTGTGGGATGAACAACATCTTTTTTTGCAGATTCCATACGAAATGTTCAAATAAAGATGATTTATCGATATTTATCAATATATGAAGTTTTGTGAATCAAAGCTACAGAAACTCACAAACTTTAATATTTAGGATAACTAAATTTTCATTTTTCTATTCTTAACGACGGGGAATGTTTTGGTGTGTGAGAATCATCGATGATTTTGAACTTATCAATATTTATCAATATAAACATTTTGTTCAGTGAATCAAAGCCGCATACACTCACAAACTTTAATATTTAGGATAACCAACTGTTTATATTTCTAGAACGAAACATCTGTTTATACTGTTTATATTTCTAGAACAAAACAGCTGTTCATATTTCTATAACGAATCAGCTGTTCGTATTTCTAGAACGAATCAGCTGTTCGTATTTCTAGAACGAATCAGCTGTTCGTATTTCTAGAACGAATCAGCTGTTCGTATTTCTAGAACGAATCAGCTGTTTATATTTCTAGAACGAATCAGCTGTTTATATTTCTAGAACGAATCAGCTGTTTATATTTCTAGAATTAATCAGCTGTTTATATTTCTAGAACGAATCACCTGTTTATGTTTCTAGAACGAACCAGCTGTTTATGTTTCTAGAACGAACCAGCTGTTCATATTTCTAGAACAAATCATCATAAAGGCAAGGTTAGGGTGGGGAACGTTTAGTGTAAACTTTAATGTATGTTGAATAAAAGCTACAGAAACCAACAAATTGAAATATTTAGGATGATCACTTGTCCATAATTTACGTATGAAACAATTATCTTATAGGCAAAGGGAGGGTAGGAAGGACTGGGGAGGATGTGGGAAGGGTGTGAGGAGGGGTGGGATGCGCAATATATTCATATATGTAATCAATCACTGCACTCTAAAAAGTAAGTGTTTTGAATCAACATTTTAAATACTTCGGTCAGTGACGACTCTTTATAAAGTTAAATTCAGCTTTTAAACGTATTGAGAAGGGCAGTGAGAGAGTCTGATGGGTTGGCGTGACTTTGAAATACATTAAAACTTCACAATAAATAAAACAATAACCCACAAACTGGGAATGACAGTGGTTTGCATATATATGTGTCATCCTATTGTGTATATAAAAGGGATTTGAGCAGAGAAAGGACTTGTTTCTATGATTACATTTGTTAATACCAAGTTATTTCAGACCTGTAATAATTGCTACCTGATTTCTAAGACATACACATTATCTTATGGACGAGGGAAAGTTTGCGATGTGAGAAATATCGAGGATTTTTAATGTATCGGTATCGCCCCTAAAATATGTAAAAAACAATATTGGTCTGCATATACAACGCGGGCTATAATTGTCAATTTCAGATAAATAGTTACACAAAGTTGAGACTACTAGGGTCAGATTTGGTATTTTGCGTCACTCCCCCATTCCAACTTTTCAAAAACGTTCGATCTCCATCCGAACATGTATGCCATTATGTAATCAGGCAATCAAAAGATGCAAAGTTAAACTGCATGACGTCGGAAGGCTCGTTTTGGGGCTTACTCCACTTTTCAAAGCCCGCCCTCAATGTTGGACCCAAGATAGGTCCAAAGCAGTATATCATGCTTTTACCAAAAAGTGTATAATGTGCCCCCCATAGAATCCTTAGCAGCCGGAGTAATACGGTTAATGACACAACATAATAAGCTGGAATTGTTACAGGTTAATTAATGTATGTCATGTTTCAAAGAGTGTATAAGCATACCCGTATACAGAAGCAGGTTTGCCAATATTGCCAGCATTGTACCTTCCCTTAAAAAAAACACGATTTTCGAATTAAAATGTGAAACTTAGTTGGTTTAATTAAAGAGGATGACGGTATCAATCTTCCTAAGAAAATAATTTTGTCTGGGGTGATGTCACTTTTAAGAAAAGTGAAATAATTTCTGTTTCAAATTTAGGACTGAATACTCGCGTTAGAATGAATAGCGAATATGTGAATGTATTTTTTTAAAACTATTTTCTGTTTGTATTTACTGTTTATTTTTAAATGTATCTTGATTAAAAGACAGTCTAGTAGCTAAGTAGTTTTTTTTCCCAACATTACTAGTGCTGTACCTTCCCTTTAAGCAGTCACAATCTTCTTTGTATTTCTGATCTTCTGAACGTTGGCAATTTAGTCTGTATTGACATTATTTGTCCGTTGATTTTGAGTTGTGTTTCAGTAAATTTACCATCAAAAATGTTTTCCCCCAATCTGAAAATCCTGGCTACGTCACTGTCATTAAGTGAATATATTAATTGATGACGTAGCGTGATAAATTCATAAATGGTGTTATAATGTTACCCAAGGGTTGTTAAACATGCTTCGGTCAATTGTTTTGAAAATTATCTCTTTTGTACGACTACAAGGAATGTAAAAAAGGTGTTTGGATTAAAATCAACGTTGCCAGTAAAATAGCAAACCATGTAGAATAGGTTTTCGGTTGTTTAATCTCTTCTTGTTTTAGAATCTATATTATTTCACAATTGGAGTTGGATTTAACTTAAGCGAATGGGTACACGTAGAATGGAGAGATTCTAAAATCTAAATTGAGATAATTATTACATTTTCTTGTAGAGTTTGTGTCTGATTTACAAGTCTACCTAGGTCTATTAAAGGGAAAATATCGTCACGATCAGAACAGACTTTCAACAAGGCAAGGAATCGGTGTCCTAGTTTAAGATGAACACAGTGACTGAACATTTCTGGCTCATTTCTGCAGCAGCAATGGTAATATGACCTTATCATGTGGGGTATTATTTTCAGTCACATACGGTAGTTAATCTAAAACTAGCACTCCGATTCCATGCCCTGTAGTAGTATGGTAGATGGGGGTCCTAGCGCAGCTGCTTTAAAAATCATTTTTCCCCAAAATTCGTTGGGTAGTAGTAGGCAGTTTTGAAAAAGTCGAAAAACCTAACATTTTAAAATATCCTTTTTTACCTAAATTCGCTGGGTAGTAGTAGGGGTTTAATCCCCTAACCTTTCAACACGTTTTAGACAGAAAACTAAATACTTCACGTTTTTTTATTTATTTTTTTCGTTTTTTATTTTCTAAATATATATTGATTAGAGAGAATGGCAAGACGACAAACTGAAGAACAATTTTTATCAAAATGGACGAAGGAAAAATTACAAGATTTTGTGAAAGAGCATATCGAAAACAGATCTGTCCGTATATTTCCAAACAGCAAGGGTAAATTTAATAAACGCGTTTATTACGAATATGTGAAAAATTATTTAAAACAGCATAAACAAAAACCATTGTACAAATTAAATTTAGCCGAACTGAAAAGGCGCGTAAATGTTGAAAATATAAATATTCCTAGACACGGCTCTGGGAAAAAAACGCAGTTGATTAAAAAAGATTATGTAGCCGCTATTAAAAGGTTTCATGGTAAAGAAGAAGAGTTGAGATTTAACTCACAGATTGACGGTGGAAAATATTTACGCGAACGAATAATGATTGTTCCACTGAATCACAGCAAAGAAAAAGATTTTTTCACAAGCGGTAAAACCAAAGATTATTGACAAGTTACGCGAAGACTTACAAGAATTTAACGCGTGCAAGTTTATGATATATATACGCATTAAATTACTTAAAGTAAAACAAAACGGCTCAACCGATGACGCCGAACCAAATTTTCATAATAAAAATCAAATTGTATTATTAAATTTAAACGACATTGAAGATATGCTCGTTACTGTTTTTTCGCAAATTGCTGAAGCTTTAGAAAAATATACGAGAGAGGGTTCTGGATGGATCATAGATCGTATCGTAGATATGAATCTCACGATCGCGAAATATAAACCTATGCGACTATATAAAAAATAAAAAAGCGTGCATCAACGTTAAAAACAACGATGATAATTGTTTGCGATGGGCTTTGCGCAGCGCACTTTTTCCAGCTTGCAAGGATCCACAAAGAATGAGCAAGTACCCAATTGAAGATGGTTTAAATTTTAACAACATCGAAACACCAACTCCTATTAATCAAATTAAGCGAGTAGAGAAACAAAACAATATAGCGATAAACGTTTTTGGTTGCGAGTCAAAATCGATACTAGTTTACAAACTCAGCGATCAACCAGATCAGCTGGATCGCATAAATTTATTATTGATTCACAAAGAAGCTAGATCTCACTACATTTACATAAAAGACGTGAATAAATTACTTTACGATCAAACGAACCACAAAGAACGTAAACATTTTTGTTTGAGATGTTTACAAGGTTTTTCAACAGAAGCGTATCTCGAAAACCACGTAGAAATGTGTAAGGGAACAAACGACAAACCGACAAAAATAGTTTTACCAGAAAAGCATAAAAACGACAAGGTAAAGTTTATAAATTATCATAAAAAGATGAAAGTTCCGTTAGTAATATACGCCGACTTTGAGAGCATTATTAAAAAGATTGTCGACGAAAACTCTACCAATACTAAAAAAATACAAGAACACATCGTTTGTGGTTATTCATACGTCGTTGTTCGTTGCGACGGTGAAAGTAGTTCTCCCGTTACGTATAGGGGTGAAGATGCGGCTAAACATTTTTTAAATGAATTACAGAAAGAAGAAGAAAAGATTAATGCGATATTCAAAAACTCTCAAAAATTATGCATGACTGAAGAAGATGTAAAAGATTATAAAAACGCTAAACAATGTTGGATATGCGAAAAGACATTTTTAAAAGACGATGAAAAGGTTAGAGATCATTGTCACATTACTGGAAAATATAGAGGTGCCGCGCATAGTTGTTGTAATTTAAAACTAAGTTTAAAACCAGAGAAAACTTTTATTCCGGTTGTATTTCATAATCTACGAGGCTACGACTCTCATCTCATTATGCAGGCCGCCGGTCGTAGCAAAGGAAATTTAACGTGTATCGCAAACAATATCGAAAAGTATATTTCTTTTAGTATTAATCAACTACGATTTATAGACAGCGCTCAATTTTTGCCAGCTTCGCAGCTAGACAAACTCGTAAAATCAAACGATTCTTTTCCAATTACATTGAAGTTTGAATCAAATTTAGAAAAATTTAATCTCATTAAAAGCAAGGGCATTTATCCTTACGAGTACATGGACTCTTTCGAGCGTTTCAAAGAAACACAACTTCCTTCGCGAGAATCTTTTTACAGTAGTTTAAACAACCAACACATTACCACTTTTCAATACGAGCATGCTAAAAACGTTTTCAACGAGTTTGATTGTAAACATTTAGGAGATTATCACGATTTATACGTGCGTACCGATACTTGCTTGTTGGCGGACGTGTTTGAAAACTTTCGTAATACTTGCATGAAACAATATGATTTAGATCCAGCTAATTATTATACGAGTCCGGGGCTAAGTTGGGACGCTTTGTTAAAACATTCGAGACAAACTTTAGATTTGTTTACGGACGTTGACATGCATTTGTTTATAGAAAAAGGTACGCGAGGAGGAACGTGTATGGCGAGTAAACGATACGCTAAAGCAAACAACGTGTATTTACCCGACTACGATTCATCGAAACCGTCGAGTTACATTATGTACTTGGATGCCAATAATTTATACGGCTACGCGATGAGTCAACCTTTACCAACCGGTAATTTCAAATGGTTATCTCAAGAACGAATTAACAGACTCGAGAAGCAAGGATTTAAAAACAATAAAGGATACATTTTACAAGTCGACTTAGAATATGTTAAAGAATTACACGATTCGCATAACTCGTTTCCACTCGCGCCAGAGTCGTTGACAGTACCGAAAGAATGGATGAGCGACTATCAACACGAGTTGCTAAAAGATAAACCTACTCCAAACGTTACGAAATTAGTTCCAAATTTATACGACAAACGCAACTACGTGATTCATTATCGTAATTTACAATTGTATTTACAACTCGGCATGAAGCTGACTAAAATTCACAAAGTTTTAGAATTTGACGAATCGTGTTGGATGAAATCGTACATTGATTTAAATACGCGATTAAGAAAAGATGCAAAGAGTGATTTTGAAAAAGATTTGTTTAAACTTATGAACAATTCAGTTTTTGGGAAAACGATGGAAAATGTACGAAATCGCATTAAAGTAAATTTGAAACGGCTAAACGACGAAAAATCGGAAAATCAAATTCGCGCGCTCATCGCGAAACCAAATTTTGCCGAGGCTAGGATTTTCGACAATGAACTAGTAGCTGTTCACATGCACAAGACAAAACTCTTACTCAACGCCCAGTCTACGTAGGAATGAGTATACTAGATTTATCTAAACATTTAATGTACGATTTTTATTACAATCATTTAAAAACAAACTACAAAAACGCGTGCGAGTTGATTTACACGGATACGGATAGCTTGTTACTCGAGATTAAAACACAAGATGTGTATAAAGATTTATGTAAAAACAAATCTTTGTACGACTTTTCAAATTATGAACAACAACATTTTTTACATTCTGAAGCTAATAAAAAAGTGATCGGTAAAATGAAAGACGAGTGTGCGGGAACTTGCATTTCTGAAGACCCAAAATGTATTCGATACTTTTATCAAACGAAAAACAAATAAGAAAAGCTAAAGGAGTTAAAAAACAAGTTTTAGAACAACAAATTAAGCACGACCGATATAAACAAGTTTTATCTCTGAAAAATACTCTACATCATAATATGAGTTTTATCAAACACGAAAAACATAGATTATATACAACACGAGTAAATAAAATATCACTATCTTGTCTAGACACAAAGAAATACATTTTAGAAAACGGAATAGATACTCGCGCTTACGGTCATTACAGTCTCATCGTTTAACAACAATTACAATTACAATATCTTTACGATCGTTTAACAATTACATATTTATCTTTACGATCGTTTAACAATAGGTGGATTTTGTGTATCTCGCGGAATAATTTGTAATTCCTGTCTTACAAAACTACGAGCAGGGCCTCCCTCTAAATAATACAAGATAGGTTGATTCGCACCTTTAATAGTTTTAGATATTCTATAAATTGTTATACTCCATATAGGATCGGTCGCTCTACGTCTCGTGTCTTTTTCAGCTTCACCGGGCGCGTATAAATACCTAATTAAACTGTTGTTTGGGATTCTTTTTTCTTTCTTTACAACAACTGGTGAGGCCGGATTTTGCTCGACAGAGCTCAATTTAATCGCGTCTTTTGGTTTTAAATTTATAAGACGCGTCGTCTCGTTGTTTAACGCTTTTACAACTAGTGGCAATCTTTTAACCCATTCTCTATTTCTCGTAGCTGTCGCTATTTCTTTAGCGTACTGATACGAAAATAATCTTTCGCTCAAAGTTTTATTAAATCGCTCTACTATACCCTGCGCTCTATGATTGCCAGCTTCACTTCTTTGGATTTTTACGTTGTGTTTACTCATTGTTACATTAACGCTACTCATAAATTCTTTTCCAGGATCGACTTTCAGAATTTTAGGCCAAGTTAACGGCGAACGTTTATACATTTTCTCAAACGCATTAACGACTTGAATAGCGGTTTTATCGGTTGGCGGTTCTGCTTCTTTATATCTACTAGCTTCATCTACAACTGTTAACGCGTATTTGTAAGCTCTTCTACCGATTACATCGTGAGGAAGAAACAATAGATCTGCTTGATGAACCTCATTTGATTTTTCAAACGTACTGTTTGATGAAGTTGGTCTTGGAATATATTTAGGATAAGGTAAATAAATTTGCCACAACGCTTGCTTTTTTATCCACCGTCGAACTGTTTTTACATTTATTTTGGTTTCTTTAGTTAGTTTATTAATTGCATCTTGACCTTTGTAGTATCCTTTAGGGGTATAATAAGCGTTTTGTAGCTTTCTCTCATCCATTTTTTAATATTTATAAATATATTTTATTCGTTAGGATTTTTAGGCATGAGCGAGTTTGGTAAAATTCATTGTTTAACTAACGCCGTTTGAGTCGCACCAGCTACCGCGACCGTCACGGTGAGTTTTAGCCCGTCTTTTACGTTAAGTTTATTTAAATTTGCTGGTTCTACACTTAATACTTTTTTACCAAGCATGCTATATAAAACTATAAAAAAAAAAAAAAAACGAGGCTGTGATAAACCGAATCTGCAATTGTTTTCGTATCTATTGGCATTGAAGACATGTTTTATAATTGTTAAATATAATATTTAAAAAAACAACTTTTATTCCATTTCAAGAACAACGTGTTCTCTCGTTTCTGGTAAAGGTTTAGGCTTTTCATTAGAAACGGTAGGTTTAACTAAAGTTTGATTTTCGCTAGGTTTACTAAAAAGCGGTTAAACCCCCAACGAACAAAGCAATAGCGATATAGTAGTAGTTATTGTTGTTGTTTAACGTTTCGCTTGTTGATGTTTGTAATGTTGTGTTTTGCGTTAACGCTTGTTGAGTTTTAGTCACACCTTTTTTTAATTCTTGTTTTTTCTTTCTGTTAAGTTCTGCGAGTTTTTTACCAGCCGCGACTCTGCTTGGATTTTTTTCTTTTTTACTCGGTGTTTTTGTTACTACTTGTGGTTGTGGTACCGCTTCCGCAACTTGCATCTGTTGTGGTTGTACATTCGTTTCCATCCCTTTTATTATCTACGCAAGATTCTTCTTTTCTTTTTAAATGTTTTACCGTAATAAGAGTTGCACTGAGTGGTGCTACTAACATACCGTACTTGTAGTATATTTCACACGCTACGGTACTAAGCATGCTCGAAATGAATGGATCTTTTTCTAAATCTGTAATTAATTTACCTTCGTTATCAATTTCAAAACTATAACCGTATAAGTCAACGCGATTTAAACCGAGTCCCAATAGTTTAACGTACAACGTTAAAATAGCGCTACCTAAACTTTGCGTTATATCGCGGCCTAATTTGGTTTCGTATTGCGTGTGCAACGCATCGCGCTCTTCCGTAGACAAAGCTTCAATATCGTTAACGCTATACTCTTTACCGAAACACTTTTTCGAATCTCCCCCTGCTACAACGGCTAAAAGACGTTTGTCTCGTAGTTTTTGTTTCAACATCATCACTTCATCGCTTATATTAGCATCTGAGTTTAGCATAGTTTGATTTTCATTCAACAATTTAGCAACTTCTTCCATTTATTATAGGTGTTTTATAATTATTTATGTGTAATGACCTATAGATGACCTGTGAGTAACCTACAAGTAACCTACAAGTAACCTACAAGTGACCTACAAGTAACCTACAAGTGACCTATAGATGACCTATAGATGACCTACAAGTAACCTATAGATGACCTGTGAGTAACTTACAAGTGACCTATACGTATCCTCTTCTTCCGATTTTATGCCAATAATAAGCGGTACCTAATCCACCGCTGTACGCATCGACGCGTTGTTTCCAATTACTCGATGTTGATAAATGAAAGTCTTTACACGTGTTTTTGTACGCGCTTACGTCTATATTATTATCGAACGCGTTATAAAAAATTTGAAATGATGTAGGACAGCTCATTTCTTTGAGCAATCGTCTAATTTGATAATAGACGTGAAATCTAAAAAAACTACGAATCATCATATTCGAATGATTTAAATGATAATAACTCACGCCGCATCTCGTTGTAGCGCAGTACGTCGCAAAATTTATTTGATTTTGATAACATTTAAATGGATTATGACTCCAATCGTTGACAACCGCGTCGCTTTTAACGTGAGGTAGCGTATAGTTGCTGAAAACATTGCCAAAATGAACGTTAAAAAACTCGTTCTTGTTTATGTAAATATTTATACTGGTTAAATCGCTAGCGTTAAAACTAATTGGTGGTGTAAAATCTCCGGATGTTGGATATGAATACGTAAAATTGCTCTTGAATGCTAATGGAAACGCCATTTATTATAACTTTTAATAATAAAAGAAGGTGGATCAATTAAATTAGATAACGTTATCGATAATCGGCAAAACAATCTCTCGATTATATTACACAGCGTAAACATTTGGGTAGGATATTACAACATACGTAAAAAAGAAAGAATAATCATTCGCACATCGGGTGAGGCGGACGTTGTAAATTTTATCGAGCCCGGTCTTTACAACATTAATGAAATTATTGAGATTATATTAAAATACGCGCCTTTCACCACGTTTACTATCGATAAAACAACCGGCGTCTTTTTGTTAAAAATAACTCAAGCCAACAAGTCTATTAAATTTACTAGCGGGTTAGCTAATTTACTGGGGTTTCACAACGAATTTTTAACCGTGGGAGAATACAGCAACAAAATCGACGTACAACTTTTTAAAATTGTATACATTCATTGCGATCAAATTTCTACGACTGATAATTATTTCAACGGAAAACCTTGCACAATTTTAAACGCTTTTCCTTTGCAAGACGCGTCGTTTGGTGAAAGCATGTATATGCAATATACAAATCCATTGATGAAAAAATTACGAGTAGGTACTTTTAACGAGTTGACTTTTCGAGTTAGAGATAGCAAAAGCAGAGACATACATAATCACGGTTTCCCCATAATTTTAAATCTTGAAATTATATAAATAAATGGCGAGTATTTACGGACCTAGTCGTGTGAGCGATCAAACTAGTCAAACGAGCATAAATAGCGGTGAAATGTTACGAGCGTCGTCTAGCTACGAACATTTTGGATATTTAAATAGAGATGATATTTTACAAACGGTACCTTTAGTAGAAAAATACAACGTCGTACTCGGATGGTGGGCCGCGTCTAAACTACCCTTTTTCATGTTTAACGTAGAGCCATCTTACTGCTCTATTTTTGTACATTTTACTAAAATGAATATTTTTATTTCGTTTTCAACAACGCGTGATTCTACATATAACGTTTATTATATTCCTTCTCCAACGTTAGAAAATGTTAAATTTTATTTTATAGATACGAAATGTGTTTTAAAACGCGAGGTGTGCAAAACGTTTTTGTAGAAGCGACCTTTTTCGGCGCGCTCAATTCTAAAATCTGTTATAATATAAAAATAGCGAGTTTACCGTTAAATTAAAAATGATTTTATTCTATAAATATGGCGAGTATTTACGGACCTAGTCGCACAAGTGAGTTAACAATAACGAATAAAAAAAAATTGTTAAATTTGGGCACATCAAACCTAGTGAATTCTTGAATAAACACGTTTTTTATAGTGATTTAGAAGTTGAATTGTATTGGCTTACAGATAAAATAAGTTTAACTATATTTAGAGAACAGTTGTTTCTTTCGTACTATACTAGAAAGAATGTGGGTGAAGATAATTCTTTTTCTTCGACAGGAAGACATGTCTTTTTTAGTCCTGAAACACGTTTTACGTTACACTATGATGATTTTAGATTTACAAATTCAACACAATATTTAGACCATTCGTTATGCTACGTTTCAAACTTAGATAATCATGAAATTAAACGATATATAACTCTAAATTTATTCGGCTCTTTAATTGAAGGAATTTGTTACGAGTTAACTGTTAGAAATATTTCATTAAATTAAAATCTTTTTTTTATATTTTCTATTAATAAAAACAATGAGCGTACCTATAGAATCAACGAATGTACTTTATCCTAATTTAACTGCTATTACGAACGACGCTGACTCGAAGCGCGCTAAAATATTTCGTTTGCAAAAAATCGATGATATTCAAAAAGAATTACGAATCGAAATTAACGAACGCGAGGCCGTATATAAAAAATATAATAAAGTTATCAACGCTTGTAATATCGTAGAAACTCTCGCAGAAATGGGCTGTATGGGGGCAGGAGCTGTAGGAATAGCCAGTATCGCCAGCGTCGTGGCGTCGCCCGTGGGATACGCTTTAGAAGGCTTAGCTTTAGGGTTGGGTGGCGCGGCGGTTGTTATCAGATTTGCGAAAAATAAATTGCTTAAAAAAGTATTAAAAAAACACGATGAAATACGTGTTTTAGCGTCGTCTAAAATCAACACGATCGAAAACCACGTTAGTAAAGCCATCGAAGATGGTTACATAAGTCAAGAAGAATTTGTGCTCATATGCGAAGAGCGAGATAAATATTATAAAATGAAAGAACAAATCCGTAATGTACTCAGTAAACCAACAACTTTACCGGTTGAAACTAACAAACCTATCGATGTAAACGCAGAAAAAAAAGTTCTTATAGAAAAACTTTTGAGTTTAAAGTGAGTGTAAATAAATATTATTACACTAACGCGGGGCGTGATGATCAAAAACTCGCTTCGCGAATAGCGGAGCGAGTAACGGATAAGCCACCTCCGTACAATTTAAATTTTTAGCACAATGTTTATAATTAGTTCTAAATGCCAAAAAATAGTTGCTTTATTTATTTCGTTCATTCTCTGCAACTCGCTATAATATAAATTGATGTAATACATGTCTAAACCGAGTGCGTATAAATACCCTTTTATACCAGCTAAATTTCTAGATTTAATTAACTCTAATGCTGGAACTAATTTTTCTCGCACGAGTATAATCAACTGTTGTGCGGGAATGTTTTTAACATAATATTCTAAAAATATAAAATCTCGTGAATTTGTACAAAACGATTTTAAATCGCCAATAAGATCAAGTATACACGTTCGTAATAGTTCACCCATATTGATATTACTCAACATTAACATTTTTAGTTTTTTCTACTAGCTCTACCATTACTAAATTAAACAACCGTATAGCTTTTTTGTTCATTTGGTAAGAGGTTTTTACTTTTAATGCTCTTGCGCAGTTTGTGCATAAACCCGTTGTTGTTTTTGTACCTTTTTTGCAATTTTTACCCTCAACCGGCGAGATTTTTCCGCTTTTAATTTATAACTGATGAAAAGCGCAATAGTATACGTTGGGTGAACTACGCACGCAACATTTGTACGTTTTACCAATTATTAACCATCTGCAGGGAACGATTATTTTCTGCTTTGATTCCATACTCTTTCATCATTAAACTAGATAATATTTTTTGTTTATAATACTCATATTCTATACTTACATTGTTATTGATAACCTTTTGCGCTTCTATTAAAAAGTTATCTATAATATCGAATTCTTGTGTGTGTGTAGATTTTATTGATAAATGTTTTCTCGCTAGATCGTTGTCTTTGTTTTTTCTTTCTCGTTGCATTTGTTATTGTTTATATAATGTTTTTCAAGAATCACTTTCTTCAACCGTTAAAAAACTTTCGTCTTTAATATAAGCTGTAATTTTTCCTAAATTGCTTACTGACGCTGCAATTTTTAATGGAACTTTTTCATTCTTGGGTGCAAAAAATTGTATTTCTTTGTTTAAAGGTGACATTTTTAATAGAGCGCTAAATAGAGTTGAATTAAAAGTAGCTGAATAAGTAAGCAGTTGCTTTTTGTGTATATCACCAAATTCTAAACATGTACCATAAATACAATTGTCGTCGTTTAAAAAGCTAATGTAATCTAAATTGCTCATGTTAATAACAAGTGTTACGTTTGCTTGCAACATTTTTTTAAGTTAAAAAAAATCAATACTTTCAACTATGTAAGGACAGTAATAATCATCGTCAATAGGCGGTTCGATTACTAACGCGTTAACAAACTTGTAAATATTTATGTTGTTAGTTTCTCGTTTTTTTCCATCGCATGTTTCGATATACAATCGTTCTTTTTTTACGTAAACGGTTATTGGAACTTTTCGTTTAATACTGCGAGTAATTTGTTGTAAAACTTTTAAATTTATCGTAAAATAAATTGGGTTTTCACATTTAAATTCCGAAAAGTTTTCTCTGTTTAATGTTACATTTACTAATATTCTTTGTGATAAATCTGTCTCGTGATAATAAAACCCTGTTTTATCTACCTTAAAATGAGCCTTTGGTTTAATACCTATTAAAATATCTATTAACATTTTAAACACATAACCCGTTTCGATTTTAAAATAAAAATCATATTCGTACTCGTCATTATTTGTTAATGTTTTGTTGTCTTCTAAAAATTTTGATTTATCTAATATTTCACGCTTTATGTTGTTGTCCCAATCTGGGGGTGTTAGTATTTGATATACTTTAGGTTGTGGTTCATATTCATTAGTACTTTCGTTGTATTTTAAAAATTTTGATTTATCTAATATTTCGGGCTTTATGTTGTTGGGTGTTTGTATTTCATCTAATGATTTAAAAAACATTTCTTCATATTGTTTATCAAAACTATTTATTTTTTCTACATTCCATTTTGATAAAAATTGTTCTTCAGTTTGTCGTCTTGCCATTCTCTCTAATCAATATATATTTAGAAAATAAAAAACGAAAAAAATAAATAAAAAAATGTGAAGTATTTAGTTTTCTGTCTAAAACGTGTTGAAAGGCTAGGGGATTAAACCCCTACTACTACCCAGCGAATTTAGGTAAAAAAAGATATTTTAAAATGCTAGTTTTTTCGACTTTTTCAAAACTGCCTACTACTACCCAGCGAATTTTGGGGGAAAATGATTTTTAAAGCAGCTGCGCTAGGACCCCCATCAACCATACTACTCCTGTTGATCGTGACGATATTGTCTCTTTAATATTACAGTCAATAAAATTTTATATTCACTGGAGAAATAAAGTGGCGGGAAGTTTCTTACTTTAAGATATATATTTTGAGTGAATCCTCCTTGTCCCATCATGTGTCTATTATTAATGTTGTAGTATAGCAGATTTCATTACCGGTACTTTCACTGAACTCTTTGTTGAATTTGATATCAAATAATTAACCGGAACATGGGTAAAGAGTTGTTAAGTGAAGACAATAAATGTATATCGCCGCGTGATTGGATTACCATCAGTTTAACAATATTCTGATCAAACATTTTGTGAAATTAATAAAACAAATTTGTTTTGAAAGTCATTTTCCCCTTATATTTTGTTAATAATTGTACAATGATATGAGAGATAAAAACAACATCCACGAATAATTTCTAGTTATACATTATTTATACAGTTTA
>CM055816.1:5614786-5712598 GCA_029582265.1 Zoroaster sp. YZ-2022
GTGAGCACCCGCAACAACATCCTGCAAACTCACCAACACCAGATGGGGTGCATGTCCCAAGACACTACGTGCCACAGCCCTTGCCCTCAGCTTCTCTACGCAGAATATGCCTGCCCAGCGTGGGAGAGATCCACCCATACTAAAAATTGGACCCTGCTCTTAACGAGAGTTGCAGATGTATCACTGGGTGCCTGAAGCCCACTAACACCAACGACCTGTACATCCTGGCTGGTGTGCCTCCAGACATCAGAAGAGCGGTGGCCAGCAGGATAAACAGCGCAGGCAAGCAACAGATGAGAAGCACCCCTATATGGCCATGTACCTGCCCCTAGTCGATTAAAATCACGGAAGTTTCCTGACCAGCACTGCCCACTGGAGACAACACCATCTGAAGCCCGCCTTAAAATGTGGAAGGAAAAGCTGTCCAACCACCCACACAGCTCGACTATGCTCATCCCCTGTCGTAAAGCCTCCATCAGGAGATAACAACTGGGCTAAATTGAAGTGCCTGAACAGAATCCGCTCAGGTGTTGGCCGTTCCAGGGAAGCCCTAAGCAGATGGGGTTATCTTAGTGGTCCAACCACATGCGACTGTGGCACAGAACCCCAGACTATGGAGCACCTCCTTCGATGTCCTCTGTTAGGTGCACCCTGCACAGCAAAGGACCTAGCACTCTACAACATCAAGGGACAGCAATGTACCAAGCACTGGCTGGACGTTATATAAGCTGAATAGCTTTGTATATGGACACGAAAAGAAGAAGCGCCATTGTTAAGCGTGATTGGGCGATATTGGGCGTCTGTCATTTTATTGCAAGAGATGTAGGCTGGAAATATTGATATAAAACTAGTTGAAATGTTAACAAAGAAGTCAGGTGACATTGATGTTGGAACGAAGACCAATATACTTTCATCATGGTACAACCATTTTGTTTTTCTTCAATATAAAACCACGTAACCAAACCGAGGCTAGAAGGAAAAATAGTCTGGTCACTAGTATGCTTTACCTGACAAAGATGACTGCGGGTGATAAAGGTATATACCTGGCGTGTGTACTTGTAAATATTTCCAGTAATGTACATTTCAAGTATGGCTGTGAAACAACATAATTGTGATATGACAGGCGCTCAATAACTCGACCAACAAAAGCGTTACTGAAGAGATCGGAGATCTATACTATTTAAAATATTATAATTATTAAATGAATAATTACAGTGTTCATGTGTATGGTATAAATTGCATTTATTTTTCGAGATTTAAATCAGATTAACTTGAAAAAAAATACAGATTATTTTTGTAATATTTCTTAAAGATACAAATTTATTATTTTTGAAAAGATTACATGCAGAAAAAATGGAAAATAATTTGAACTTTTAAGAAAACGCGCCTGCAAAATGGATCGAGAAAACACGTTATTTTTGAGGATTTAAATCTCGAAATCAGTTTAAGAAGTGATTGTTATGAGATACCTGCGTGTTTTTATTTAAATGAAATATTTTAGATTAATTGAAAATATTTAAGTGACTTAGTTTATTGCACAACATCATGAGTTTGCCCGTTCACCAGTGATTCCTAGGAATGTTTTTGTTTAACCTAATAATTTATATTTTTATGAAAGAAAGGGGGAAAATAGTTTAAGTAAATACTTCACAAAAACGTCAAAAAGCATGGTTTAACAGTAATTCATTGCCTAAATGAATTTATGACAGTCCGCCATCAATTCATTTGGTAATTTTATTACATTAAAAACATATATCTGATGATTTGTTTGCCTGTCTGCAAGGAAATGGGTAATTTAAAAATAAAACTGCTGGGAATAACCGGTGAAAGTATCAAACACAAGGGTGATGCATCTTTGAGTAGATTACACAGAAATGTTGTCACTTGAGATGGAGGTCAATAAAAGTTGAGGGATAATAGAAATGTGTCTATCAATTCGGTAAGGAATTGATGGAAGGATGTTCTTTCTGATAAATCATTGATGTGTCTATAGCTATCAATTCGGTAAGGAATTGATGGAAGGATGTTCTTTCTGATAAATCATTGATGTGTCTATCAATTCGGTAAGGAATTGATGGAAGGATGTTCTTTCTGATAAATCATTGAATGAATTTATACAATTCATTCAAAGATCATCTGTTTTTGACCAAAATTAAATATTTGACAACATGTGGCTTTAAAAGCAAATTAATCATTTCTTCGGACCGAGAAAAAAAATGAATGATTGGTGATCGTCCTTGACCAATCCGATTGTTTTCCCATCAATAAAGTTGCCCCAGCCCCAGCCCCATTAGCGCCCCCACCCCTACACACTTTCACCGGTTTAGGAGATATTCAAGTTTCAGGGAAATGGATACACGTGCACGTTTTCAATTATACAAATTCCTCCATCTCCTTCCCTCCCATTCTATAGAGAATTATATGTTTTGTGTGTGGAAAGACTATAATAGGCTAATTAGGGTCAGTGTTTGTCTTAAGAACAAAACAAAAGTCATGTCACAATTCATATCGCTTCTCCCTCACATTTATATTTTAAACTAACATTATCTCCAGGTTACGGCCATCTTCTCTAAACGAGATAGTGAGTGTGACCACAAAGAAAATAAAAATCTCCTGATTTTTTTTTTTTAGGACGATCACCAATTATTTGTTTTTGTATGTTTCATTGGTCTTCTGACTTTAGTGTCTATCAACACAGCTAAATATTGCAGTTCAAATTTAAAGGGACGAATATTCGACCTCTTAGAGACATACAGTCTTATATTTAATCTTTTCTCAACCATTTTGCTTACAATCGATGTGCTTGATATATTAGAATGTAATATTTCGTCAATAATGGATATGTCTTAGTGGTAATGATTATTATGGTATTTGTGAATGTATTTTGCAATACTTTCAGTTTCATGAAGAAATAATCAAGGAAATTTAATACAAACCTTATCTCTATGGACAAACAATAATTTGTTGCATAGGCATAAAATATGCGTTGAGAACATTACATATTATTCAACATCACAGTTTATAATGAATCTTAAAGATATCAGTGTAATATAGGAATATATTTTGATTTAACTGATAATGAAAACAAAATATTAAAAACTAATTTATTTTGTTTTCAAACAAAAATATCAAAATTAATAAAAGAAAATAATGAATTTCATTAATATAATGAATCAAAATAAAATAACAGAAAATGCTAGGTTCATAACGGAAAGTTAAATTTATTTAAAAATTTGAATCGAACAAAATGTAGGGGAAGTTAAATCTCGAAATATATTTTAGAGTTTAAAAGTAATTATTTAAAATATCTTGTGCCTTTAATTGTATGCATATTTATATAAAATATTTAATTTTCATTAGTTTTGTTTACTATTTGAGCCCTGTGTTATCCGAACCATCAATAACATCGATTGAATATCGCGCAATATTCATTTATCACATTAGTCTTGGGGAATGCAGGGCGCCAACATTGCAAGTGTAATGTTTTGTGGACTATTAACAAATAAGCATTCTCTAAAAAAAAAATAATAATAATGGAAAATAAGGTTATTATGTTCCATTATACTTCATAAGAATTATGAAATAAAACTAAAAACAAATTAAAGCTTCTCCTAGAAAATGAAACTTCGCTTTCTGATAAAACTATGAAAATGTACAAACAATTTTAGACCTAGCTAAATTACTACTAGACATGATTATGGTTTACAGCGACTGTCACACAATAATTTTGCCACAGGACAAAATATAATGAACAAAGTCCTATTTTCAAATGGTTCACTAAATGATGTAACAGGACATTCTCGTCAACATTTTGACCAAGAAAAGTAATATGACCATTTAGACCTATACAGAAAGAATGACAAATGTTAATGTAATTTCAACAATTGCAGAATATGCATAAATTATGCATTGCGAACATAACCAATTATTCAATAACACAATTCAATGAATATTAAAAAGTTACCAGTGTAGAAATTGGGATATATTGAAATTTAATTTATAATGAAAATAAAATATCCAAAAATAATTTTGTTTGAATAAAAATCAAAGTTTAA
This sequence comes from Zoroaster sp. YZ-2022, assembly GCA_029582265.1. Taxonomy (NCBI): domain Eukaryota; kingdom Metazoa; phylum Echinodermata; class Asteroidea; order Forcipulatida; family Zoroasteridae; genus Zoroaster; species Zoroaster sp. YZ-2022. Next base: position 5,618,842 of record CM055816.1, read on the forward strand.
AACTATTGCATGAATAAAGCAAATAATGGCTTTATTTAAATTAAATTTGAATTGAACCGAATATTTAAGTTTATAGGGGATGTTGAAATGAATTGAATTTGAAATGCCATTTAATCGAATTGAATCGAACAAAATTAAGTTTATAGGCAAATTAAATCTCGAAATATATTTAAATTAAAGTAATTATCTAAAGATCGTGCCTTTAATTGTATGCAATATTTATATAAAATGTATAACTTTCATTAGCTTTGTATAGTATTTCACAGTATTCAGCCCTGTATCATCACAGATTGAATATTACACAATATTCATTTATCACATTAGTCTTGGGGAATGCAGGGCGCCAACATTACAAGCGTAATGATTTGTTGACTATTAACAAGTGCATAAGCATTCTCTTAAAATTACAAACAAAATAATGGGAGATATTTATAGCCAACTTTAAGACAAACATTCTCTCTACGGTATGGAAAAACAACAAATTGCAGCATTTGCATTGCGAACATAACCAAGTATTCAACAACACAGTTCAATAATTATTGAAAGTTATCACTGTATAAAGTCAGGATATATATTGAGATTTAACTTACGAAACACAAAATATCGAATATCGAATAAAAATCAAACCAAAAGTTTAAAAACTATTGCATGAATAAAGCAAAGAATTAATTTTACTTAAATTGAATTTGAATTCAATCGAACATTTTAAGTTTATAGGGAGAATTGAAATTAACTGAATTTAAAGTGTCATTTGAATTGAATTGAATCGAAAAAATGTAGTAAAGTGATTAACTCTCAAAATATATTTTAGAATTTAAAAATATTTTTTTCAAAAATATTGTGCCTTTAATTGTATATACTATTTATATAAAATGTTTAACTTTCATTAGCTTTGTTTAGTATTTCACAGTATTTAGTCCTTTGTTATGCCAAACAAAAAAATCTCCGGTTTTTGGTCAGATCCGCGCGTCAACAGTATGTATTTATTTATTTATTGCTATGAAACGAATTGCAGCCAAAATTGCTGGATCGATTGGAATTCTGCCGTGCTGTGTTTTAAACGACTTTTTCACATTTGCTCGATTTGTGCAGAATCTCTTAGCCACCATGCTGCGTATACATGTTAACATGTATCACTTAAAACAAAAATATTACCAAAAAACAAAAACGATTTTGAAGCTGACCTCTGACCAGAAACCGGAGACATTTTTATTGATGGCCTTATCAAAGCCATCATATATTCATCGATACACATCAGTATATTTTCCTCTTGGGGATGCAGGGCGCCATCATTGCGAGCTTAATGTTTTGTGGACTAGAAACAAGTGTATAAGCATTCTCTAAAAATATAAACCAATGGAAAATAAGGTTATGTTCCATTATACTTCATGAGGATTATGAAATAAAATAAAAAAATTAAGCTTCTCCTATAAAATGAAAGTTCGTTCGCTTTCTGATAAAATTATGAAAATGTACAAACAATTTCAGACCTAGCTAAAATACTACTAGACATGATTATGGTTTACAGCAATCATACATCGATTAGAGCATATTTGGGCGATATTTGGCGCCCCTTGTGTCACAGGAATATACATTGGTTACAAAAAATAAGGTACAAAGTTTATTTTCAGAAATGGTTCACTGAATGCTGTAACATGACTTTCTACCAAGAAAATTAATGTGACAGTGTTCGTTCACCATTTAGGCATATAAAACAAAAACAATTGTAAGGGTGAACATGTTTATATAATTTCATACTAATTTTAATTTCACAAATATTTGATATTTTCAGATTATTATTTAAGATCAACTAGTATGCTTATTTTTGCTCGTAAGTAATACTTTCTTTAGGAATTCCTTTGCTAAAAACAAAAGAAAGAATTTGTTTGCTAGGGAAGGTACAACATTGGTATTCTGTTTGATTGCCCAGATATACCAAATTATCATCTGAAAGCTAACTTGATATGAAGTTGGTAAAGGTATCAATCAGTCTGAACATTATTCTACCAAAGGTGCTCTCATTTCAGAGAAAACATGACCAAATATGCACATTTTGTGTTTTCAGTAATAATTGTGGATGTTTTTTAACACTTGTCTCATGACTTAGACTCCGTATTGAGCTGAAACTTTCACATGTTGGTTGAATAATGTATTTATTGGTACAAAAAGAGTAAGAATACTATTAGAAGTTTTGCCAACATTATACAATGTTGTACCTTCCTTTTAACGTTGTACCTTCGTTTAAAGGGACAATGACGTCAACAAAAGAGCCGACTTTAACACAGAGCAGGGAATCGGTGTCCTAGTTTAAGATGAACACAGTGACTGAAATTATGCGCATTTATGCAGCAGCAACAGTAATCAGACCTTATCATGTTGGGTATTATTTTCAGTCAATAAGTAAATCTAAAACTAGCACTCCAATTCCATGCCCTGTTGATCGTGACGAGACTGTCCCTTTAAAGCAGGTAATTGAACATGTGACGGCTATTTCTTGAATACGACTTGGGGGCAGTAGGGAGCAGAGCCCATGATGTACTCCCACTCGGGAACTGCCACGCCCCTCCCGACGGTAAATCCCGAAATATTTTGTGAATTTTGACATCTTTTGGGGTTCTATTTTCATGAAATCAAGCCTAAAACAAATACGCTAGAAATGTATAGATTGATGGAATTCTTGCTTTGGGTGATAAACAATTGATTTGATTTTGCCCTTACACCAACGTAATGTGTGTGTGTGAAACAAAATCCAATTCTGATGTCGAAGATCTTAAGAAAAAAAATAGGGCTAAATTATAAATACGCTAATTGTTTTATAAATAATACAATTTAATAATGTAATCATTTGCGCGGTTTTATCATTGGAGGTAATGCTATTACCTGCCCCTTGTCATACACACTGAAGGACATCCCCCTCCCGTCCCCACACCACCGTATCGCTGCCCATGTAAAATTATACAAATTATTTTCAGTGAGGACACATCATGCAAATGCGAAGGAATTTCTGGAAAAATACTGCTTCTTTATTAAATCTCAAATATGTACAAAAATATATGTAACTTGCTATTTCTATTTAAATCTGCTAAAAAATATGATCAATGTTTATCCTATCTGAATGTGTAAATGTTAAAATAAAATCAATGGAAAATTTGTGTGGAATATGCGTTATTAGTCTGGATAACTTGATTGGTGATCGTCCTTACCCAACCTACTGGATTTGACTCGACCCGATTTGGTATTAATTGTTTTATTTCTTCACTTAGTCAAATTATTGGTCTAATGATAAAAGGAAATTCTGATGCGCCTCCCTCCCAAAGATTTCAACGGAATAATATCCCGAGACCCGACCGACTGAAGAAATCCCCCCAAAACAAAATCGCAGTAAAATTAATGTTTTTTGTAACTGGAGAAAAACCTCCCTAAAGACATATTTGTTTTGTGAGGACAATCACCAATTTATTTGTTCACATGGCATAACCTGCTTTATATAAAGAGTACAAATCATTTATAATTGATTGTATTACTCGTTTCATGTACACAGAGGCTAATGACCGTTAATGATCTAGTATGACGTCAGACAGTCACTTTCCCGCTATTTATTACTGGCTATATACATTATGATATAAAATTAATGTGTATTGTATACGGAATGGATATTTGTACAAAGGGTTGGGTCAGTGGCACTGTATCCAAACCCTCAAATTCTTGTACCCTCAACCTTCACCCTAAAATTAAATAATCCACAGCCTTAAATTACTAGGATTATTCAGACATGATTTGTTTTCGGAATTAATTTGATAATTAAAAAAAAATACAAAATACAACCAATTATATTTATAACCCAAAATAAAACAATTCCAGACAGACTTTGAAATGAACTCAGATTCGAGCGTGTTTACCACTATGCTTCCAAGCAAATCCAAACCTTGGCTGAATTAATTATAGAAGTACATTTATATAAAAGCTTATAGAAGGTATTACTATACCTTATACATATACTCAGATTCGAGCGTGTATACCACTATGCTTCCAAGCAAATCCAAACCTTGGCTAAAGTAAATATAGAAGTACATTTATATAAAAGCTTATAGAAGGTATTACTATACCTTATACATATACTCAGATTCGAGCGTGTATACCACTATGCTACCAAGCAAACCTTTGCTGAAGTAATTATAGAAGTACATTTATATAAAAGCTTATAGAACGTAATGGCAATTCTTCTCTGAATAAATAATATCGTATATAAATAATACTGGCTTACCCACTCCGCTGAGTTCTTATATTGGGGGGTGGGGCATTTGTTAGGGCACTTTGACGGCAATAAAGTGGTAATCCTTATTTGCTCTTAGATAATGTTTAAGTGCAGCATTCAATATTAGAATACGAATGCATAATGTGAAGTGTACAATGGCAATTCCTTTTTGCAGAACAAAAATAGAAAAAACAGGCGGGGACACTGTGTTCCCCTCACGGCGCTTTTACACTCACCTTAAGTTTTTTCCCCCCACAAACAGGTGTTTGTCAGTGTTTTTTGGCCTGATATTCAATGACCAACTTGGTTTCACTGGGAAAATCTGTAAGACGTCTTAATTTTATGTTTACCACCGTACATGTTTTACCGCAAGGGGGCGCTATCACCCAAATTGTTGGTACTTGTAATAGTCTCTTGTATTGCATTGCTTGCCTGATTCCCAACTACAGAAGCTTCAGGTCATACAGAACTCAGCGGCTCGGTTAGTGACACGTTCAAATAAATATGTATCCATAACTCCGGTATTACGTAGCCTTCATTGGCTGCAAGGGGGCGCTATAACTAAAATTTAGTGTAATAATAATAACGATTTGTAGCGCGCACATATCCACCCTGCTGGGCGCTCAAACAATATTTGGTGTAAGCTTTAGAAAACATGTATTAATACATGCAGAAAAACAAAACAGACGACAGACACATTCCATTTACTTATACAAATATAATCTATCAGATATAAAGAAGCCTAAGGGGCGGTTTTGAATGAGGAGACACGGCAAAGAACAGTCTGGTACAAAAAAAACCTAAGGTATATATTCATACGACGATTCAAACATGGTTGTACGGACCCCTTCCCCCACTCCCCCACCCGATCCGTCATTGCCTAGAATTACAATTATCTAAACAATATGCCCTTTTCGGCCAAGGTAGCCTTATAAGCAAAATGCAGATGGGGAGAAACTACTCTAATTATACCATGATAATGGCTCTATTTTAAAACCAGACTCTCTCAAATAGACCAATGACCCAGTGTTAAAAGAATAACAATGACTGTCTATTATACGTAGGAATAGAATCTCGCAAACAATGTAAAATTGGAAATAATTATTTTAGACAAACTGACCCGAAAAGGCGGGTTGCCCGCAACTCCCACCACCCCCACCCTCGCGACACACATGTCCTACCCCTCATATGACTATAACACATTTAGTGCCTTTATCTTGCTTTTAAATAACTCTATTTTTGTTTACATTTGCAGTATTTTTCGAATGGCGTAACTAGGATTTTTTTCTAGAGGGCGAGAGAATTAATTTTCCAACTTTACGCCCAAAAAGTTAGAATCAAAATAAAATGTAAACACTTATTGTCACGTTAATGCTGCACTGTTGCCTGTTTATTTTGGCATGATTTATTTATGGTTTATGTTAATTTTCAAATTCTCAAAGGGAATGTAATTTTTTCCGGTTAAACGTAAGAAATAACATTGGCGTTTGAAAACGTTTGCAACTTTTTCTGTACAGCTGATCTCAAATGGAATTCTTACATCTCAGAGGTGGGGAAACAAGTCTCCAAGATGATAGGATCCTTCTATCGGTCAAGCAAAATACTGACCCCTGAGGCCATCCTCTACCTCTACAAATGTCAAGTCAGGCCCAAGATGGAATATTGTGCCCATATCTGGACAGGTGCCTCCAAAGCATCACTATCTGTTCTTGATAGACTGCAACACCGCATCAAGGGACTAGTTGGTGAGGAGCTTTTTTCCTCCCTCCAACCTCTCTCACATCGTAGGAATGTAGCCAGCCTTTCACTGTTCTACCGTTATTACTACGGGGATTACTCTGCTGAGCTACATGAGTTGGTACCTAAGCGCAGGGGTTTCTCTCGTGTTACTCGTTTTGCTAAACAAGCAGGTGTACACCCTCACTATCTTCGACTCCCCAAAATCAAGAGTAAGTTCCATTTGGATAGCTTCTTCCCTAGAACAGCATTACAATGGAACAACCTTCCTGCTGATTGTTTTCCACCAACTTACGATCTAATTAAGTTTAAGAAAAATATCAACAAATGTAATCTTGCTTAAATGGTGGATGTTCTCGCAAATGTAACCCCTTACACTCTAGTGGCTTTTTGGCCTTGTTTGGGGTGACTGACAGTAAATAAAAAAAATTAAAAAAGCCTATATATCTAGTCGCCTTATAATTAATACGAAAGTGAAATTCTCACAACCACACTCTGTAGCTTACATGCTGCATGTACCAGCGAGAAGGCCCAATAATCTGAAAAGTTCATTCCTAACATAAGGAATAAATAAAATAGGTATAGTTATATTTCCATTAATTTACTTAAAAATCAATGACATTTGAAAGCGAGGTTGCCCCTTGCAAACAGACACAATTAGGCAGGTTACTATCATCTTGTATTCAGGGAATTACCCCCTTTGGCTACGCCCCCTGATCGCTTGTCGTTTATCACTTGTTGGTAAAATGCTGCCACAACTCACAATTTAATATAATCTAGGATGATCAACACGACATTGAGTCATTCAAGTGAAGATAAATCTTTTCAAAAGATGATGTTCATTATTTGACAGCCTGATATTGTTACGATCCGAAAAACTTCAAACTATCCATGATTGCAAATTACTCAAAAAGCCTGAATTTTCTCAGATGCAACAAAGAAATCAAACAAGGTTACACTGATATAAAGAACAAAGAAACAAAGTGATTTAATAATGAAAATATCAACCGCTTCAAATATCGATGGGGTTTAACAAGCGTACAATGATTAGGGTAAACACGTGTACATAAGAAAAGATCTTATACTAAATAAGAAGATCTTACGGGCGAGGATCTTATGGACGTGGGGCGAATTCACCTCCAACAAACGGCCGGAAACGACGAAACCACGGGGACGTAAGCCGACTCCCGTCACAACAATATGGGAAAGAAGAAATCCCAAAAATACTGAACTGTAGATTTAGTTCACAAAATGTCTCTTCCGGAATTAAATTCAGCTCTCAGACACTACACTCGGTAATGACGAACTGTTTCAAAACACTCCACAGACGAGTCGTAAGCGACATCACAGGTCCTAGCTGGTGTACACTGAAGTCTTAATGGTTTGCTCAAGTCCTATTTAAAATCCTCTACCAGCCCGTATGTATAGTTTTTAATCCCTTCTGGAAAATACTAGAGATTTCTTCTTCACTTTACTTCTAGAAATTTCTGAAAATTACATCATTTTCCAAAAGAAACTTCCAGAACGTTCTAGTCATAACCCGTAAACACAATACCGCCCCCTTTGGGGTCAACACGCGGTCACGCACGGATTATCTAACACTTGCGGTTTGTGTGTGTATGTAACTATGCAATGGCGAATATCGCTTTATTGACACACTTCGCGTCGTTATATAGTTCGTACACCTACAACCAGCGCCCGGCTTGATCGAAAACAACGATTAATTTCCGTTTACGACGGGAGCTGCTTCTATTGCTGCTAGCGCTCTCTTTTTTCTGGTAATGGCCTTCTAACTTTCCAGCTCAATGTTATGCCTGACGCTATGAAGATGCATGCTTGTGTCTGTACGAACTCAATTATGAAACAAGGGCATACAATTTCAGAGTGTTTTTATTTATTTTTTCTTCTCACTTCTTTATGGATGGGATTACAAAAGGGTGGAGAGCAATCTTTTCATGGAGTCTGAAATTCTTTGACATTTTTGTTATACTAGGTTGCTCACAGCAGGGCACCGCAATGGAGCCTCAAACCATCCATTGTTTGTTGCAGTCATGTGGTACCACGAGGGTTGCAAGAATGTTCGTTCTCCAACCTGATCATATGCAGTTTAGGCTGACCTAGATTAGTAACGAACACGTAACGAAAACCTAACTTGTCTATTGATATGCTACAAATCCAGCTCAATACGAGCTTCAGGGGCTCCGAGCGGGCCCGCTTGAGGAGATGTGTTGGTTTTAGGCGCTCTATTATGCAATATGAAAGTTTTCAAGTTTGTGAAGTATTCTGGCTAATGATGCTAAGCAGTGTATTCTGAGCGCTTTATGACGACATCTTTTAATTTTGATGGGGCTGCAAGAAAAACTATAGAATACTCCTCAGGATGGGCATACTTAATTCTTTTGGTCATGGTTTTGTATTGGCCATCAAAATAGTGGAGGACAATTATTGATATTACTGTATTCAGAGTCACGAAAATATTTTGACTTTGGACGCTCTGTGGTGCATTCTGATCGCTTTATTAATAATTATGGTGTTGCAAGAAAAACGATATAGCCTAGTCGTCCGTAGCCAGAAGAGGCTAACATTTATTTTTAAGGGGACATTTGATATGCTGTTCCCCACTCTAATATATTGGATGATACGTGTTGGTACCAAAAGCAGACAGTATAGGCCTATTCCAACGGACAGTCTTCACTTCATTTTTGATTTAAGTTTATTTCTATCAAACATAAGAGTAGCTCAGGCAGAATAATTTGACAAGACATTTGACAAGTATGATTTTGGTGATTTTTTGAACACTTTTTGTTTTTTTGACATAGTGGCTTAATGTACGATTGCCAGTGGCGTAAATCCGTGTTAAAAAGTGGGGATATTTAAATTTATTTGCATAATTACAACAAAGTATTGGATCTCGAACGTTGATCAACGGAGGGGATGATAAAAACAAAATCGACAGGGCCATGGGGCCAGTTGAACTCCCTGAACCCACCCCCCATGGTTACGTGCACAACCAATCAGAATCCTACGGCTATCATAAAGATAACACCCAAACAGACAAATAAACAAACAGACAATTAATATTTAAACAAACCAAATTCTCCCTTTTTGCACGAATTATTCGATTATAATTTTTTTTTACCGCTTGAAAAATTCGAGGGGATGATCCTATGGACCATCCCCCTGAGCCAAAAATTGGGGATATATATCCCCACCCCACCCCCGGGATTTACGCCCGTGACGATTGACACCTAAACCATGAGCTGCAGGTAAGGTCATCTTAGACAACTGTGAGAATCTTCGAGCAACTACCGCTTCGTATAACGGCTATGCCAGTGAATATAATGAATATTATGCATCATTCTGCCTAATCCTTGCCAGTTGCCAAAAAACAGGAACCATACCGTACCTTACTCCATACTCCATGGAGTCTAGTCAGGGCCGGATCTACCATATGGGCACTTTGGGCACGTGCCCAGGGGCCCCTGGGCATCAGGGGGCCCTCCATGGTGGTCGAAAAAAAAAATTGAAAAAAAAAATTTCCAATTTTTTTTCTTTCCAAAATTGTTTTTTCCCAAAAATGTTTTTATCTAATTTATTTTATTTATCTAATAGATAAAAAAAAGTTGAGTACATGTACTTAGTTACTTTCCACCACTGAATAATAGTGAATGAAAATTAATAAATCCTTTGAAATAGTAGCCTTGTGTTGTTATTTTGCCTTTATTGATTAAATCAACTTTATGAAAGTCAAGTCAACTGACTGAAACTCATTTTCTAATGAATGCCAGCTTAGCATGTAGGCCTTTGTGCGTCTGTCTGACAGACTACAATGACTGTATAGTTGAGGACTTATTTGTCAGTTGGACAAATAAGGTATCTAAATATTGACAATCACCAAATTGTGAATATTTAGAGGAAAATGAAAAAAACAACTCAAAATTTTGCGCAAGCGCGCTTCGCGCGCGTGCACATATTTGCGCACGATCGCTTCGCGGCCGCACGCGAACGACCCGTGCCCGTGGGGGGGCTCTTGGAGTTTCAGGTGCCCAGGGGCCCTCAGAGGTGTTAATCCTGCCCTGAGTCTAGTTCTTTAGATTGCTGCCATGCAAGAGTGACGTTTTAGCTCTGACTCGACTTGATACGACATGCAAAAACTCTCGCTAGTACTATACTAGTAGAGTCTGTATATAAAAATACCGAAACGATAAAAAGATAAGCTTTACCAAATACTATACATTTAATGGAGTGTCGTGGTCGAGCGGTCTGCGTCGGACTCAAGTTCTGGTGTTGTCAGAATGTGGGTTCGAATCCCGGCATGGCTGGTCACGGCGCTTGTGTCCTTGAGCAAGACACTTAACCATTATTGCTTCGTCCTTCGGATGGGACTTTCAGCTGTAGGTCCCGTATACTAGATTAAGTAAAAGAACCCAGAACACTTATCGTTTATTCCGGTGTTTCTGGTTCACATGACAAGCGCCCTTGTTTATAGGTTTCCTCAGGCTTCTGCATGAGCTACAGTGCTTAAGTGCGTTTTCCAAAAAATACATCACATATCTCACATGGACGTACTCAGTTATTATCTGCATACATTTGTTATGCATTCAAAAGAAGAAATTAGATATTTAAAAATGAAAAAATTGTTGTTGAATTTGCAGATATAATTCACCTTCGACTCCACATACCGAATACGTGTTCAGATCATTTGAGAGAATCCCGGTGACGCGCATACATGTATATCCACAATTATTTTAGAGTAGGTGACTATAATAAACCACCTAATATTTCTAACCAGGTATGTTATATAAATTTTGTCATATTTGATGCGTCAATTCTCAACCCTGCATAATAATAATGACAACATTAAACCTCACAGTGCATCACATACCGTTATGGCTTTGCGCTGTCCTCTCGTTAGCCTTTAGTCAAAGCGCACGCGGCAACCTAGTCCGAATGCCTCTTCCCTTCACATTCCTATTTTTAAAATAATGGCGTAATTGTCGCTCTTCCGTCATAAGAATAATGACGTAACTGTTGCTGTACTGTCATTATTCTAAGAAATAGTAGACTGTGAAGGAAAGAGGCATTCGGACTAACGACAACCCTGAACACAACAACGACCAAAAAAAAGACTACGCACGCGATCGCGTGTGGCGTCCACACTTGTGTGTGGTCTTTTTTCCTGTGTTGCTGCGTGGACCTTAACTAAATGCTATATAATTTGTGGTTTCGTCTGCTTTCATTCATCTAATGTACACATAGACTTTACACTTAATGGGAGATTCAATTTAAAATAATGATCGCAACTTCTCCAAAGTAATTTTAAAATGTTTTTCCTGTAATTTATACACCGATGACCAACATTCCAGAAACAATCCTATACTTCTGTACAAATAAATATTACTAAAATAAAATCGTAAGATAAAAATATATTAGACCTATTATCGTTATTGTTTATGTTAAAACATTTTGATCAATCTCCTAATTTCAAACCTTAACGTTTGATATTAAACGTATATTATGCTCATGTTACACTGTTAATTCAATATTCGTTCTGGTCGTTATTTTCTACAACATCAATTTTGTGGTTTAGAAAACCGAGAAATCATTTTCCATTTATTTCCCAAAGAGTACAAAATGGACTCAATTAAATTACATTTTATAAGCTTCTTGGATACAAAATTTCCTAAGGTCCTTGCCTGGCGGATCCCAATCCAGCAGGAACATGAAAAATATATATAAATAATTTAACCCTGTGCATCGTTATGTTTGTAATGTATTGGAGGCATCTGTATGCATCATTATTCTATTGTATATTTTGAATTATTATGATAATTGTGAACACAATAGGCCTATAATTGACATCCACCGCTGTCAAACCCATAGGCTGTTCTCATTATTAACTGTATAGTTGATCAAGTATGGCCTTGTTTGTTTTTAAACTCTATGGCGACAGTGGATGAAAAACAAACAAATAGCCATTGCCTTGGGTGATGATTCATTCATTTCATTTAAGCGTCTATGAACAAAAAACATTAAAACATATTTTTCAGAATCCATATTTCTGGAAAGCCAAAAGAATATAAAAAGTGTATTATAACATCATGTTAATTTTGGACACATGAGAGCACTGTTTGTGAGATCTCAATATGAAGATCACAAAATTGAGCAGCACAAAAGTGTAAAATAAATAAAATCCCAAACCTTACTCAAAAAATCATAATCCAAATCATAATTAGGAACCATTAAAACTAGCTTTACAGACATGCTAAGCAGATTTATAATTATGCTATAATCATCTTTGTTTTTTTCCGATCAAGTTTTATTTTGAACATTGAATTGTGTTTTGTCTGTGAAGACGGGTGATACACAACATTTGTACCGTCGTGAATATCCTACCCCTTTGCCTATAAATGCCTACATGATGTTCCTTATGGGAATTCTTCATATTGACTGGACTCAATCATGCTGATAAACAACAAAGGGTTAGAATTATTATGCTTATTCTTATTGTTTACCTGAAACATTTACTTTGCAGCCTTCTTTGGTTACCAACCAACCTTTCATACAAAATGTGGGTACTTAACTGGTAGCCTGCTTTATATTGCTTCGTAAAAATAATGGCTAAGCAAAATTCGGACATGGCGGACACAATAGAGGGCGCTTTCCCCTTTCCTTCTGCTGCGGAGTATAATATAGGTTTTCCCGCCAATTTCAACCCTTTTTCATTCATTTTAAATACCTCAGTTATTATATTTGATTTGAAAATTAATTTTCCATCATCATTCGATCTGCAAAACTTTACTTCAAATTCATTAGTTGAGCATTCAATCGTCATTTAACCCAACTCATCGCAAAAACAAGTACGTTCCAAATGAAAGTGTCACTAAGTTCATTAAATTCCGTCATTTCGTCTATTTTTTGTGTTGTTTTTTATTTAATATTTAATACAAAGAAAATAAGTTCATATACGTATGCATTTTTGTGTTTTGATAAGTGAAGCAATAAACCGATAAATAAAATAAAATAAAATGAAAGTGTCACTAAGTTCATTAAATTCCGTCAGAACCAGTCACAAGTGGTTGATCAAAAATGTCAGCAATTGCCATTCATTCGCACATTTTTACTTTTAATTCTTAGTTGGATCAGGAAATTTCTTGACTCTAATGCTTGTCATAATGCAGTCCGTGCACTGATTCTCTCCAAGCTGGACTATTGCTGCTGTCTGTTGAACGGTGATTCTAAGAAAGATATATCTCGTCTCCAAAGACTTCAAAACAGATGTGCCATGCTTGTCTTTCAGAAACATAAACACACCTATACCGCTCATCTGCTCAAACAATTACGCTTCCAGTCGCCCAAGGTATTCAGTTCAGTACATTGGTTCACACTTACAAATCACTGAAACACTCTGCACCAGGTTATCTCTCTTCTCTGCTCATAACCAAGAACTATTCATACTCCGCATGGTGAGGATGATAAGTAAGACTAATTGCGGTGACACCATGTGGAATCTCAATTGAGTAGTAATTAGTTCTGAAAAGAACTGGGGGTACAACTCGACGTTTCGATCAGTATGCTCTGAGGACGATCAGAGCATACTGATCGAAACGTCGAGTTGTACCCCCAGTTCTTTTCAGAACTAATTACTACTCAATTGAGATTCCACATGGTGTCACCGCAATTAGTCTTACTTATTCATACTCCATTTGTTCTTCTGATGGTGAAACCCTTGTTGTGCACAAATCACGAAAACAGGCTGGTGACAGGGCCTTTACCATTGCCGCCCCCGTTTATGGAATAGCCTACCCATCCCCATCAGAAATTCGAATAGAGTATGAGATTTTAGACAGATTCCTAACTGTCTCATTTGCCTAGCGAGACAGGAGATTACAGGCAAAAGAAAGCAAAATAAAGAGGGAAATAAAGGAAAGAAAGTTAAACTTCGGGGAACGGAAGATTGAGGTGGAAATATTGCAAAGTGGAACAAATCAGTTATTGTTTCGTACCAGTTGATTTTTTTTTACATTAGAATAAAAATCATGAAATTGGATAGCGATACAAAAGAAGAAGTTTCGAAAAAAGATAGACCTTAGTGACTTTCAAAACTTACATCTGAAGAAATCATCGGAAAACTCACTGAAATTTGCCAAGGTCAGGTTTGAATACTACTAAGATGAAATTGATTGCTCATAAACGAAAGCGATAATAAATTTCCACAAAATCCTTTGCGCATAGATAACTCTTAATTTGATTGCATCAATCGCAAAAGATGCTAAACATCAAATTTCAGGATGATATAATTGAAGTCATGAATGCCAAAAAATAAAATAGAACTAATTAAACGCAGTTGAGTATAATATGAATGAAATAATGATTCCTTACAAATGAATTTGAACATAACAGAGAAAGAAGAAATACTAGATGATTGGATTACTAAAACGGCGGTTTTGAAATTGGTCGGGAAAACATACACTATCTCACTGACAAAATACGATGACTCGAACAGGTATACAGCCCACTCTTTATTGCTGTTATTGTTTCATCAGTTTTATTCATTCGATAACAGAGGTGGATTCAGGGTGGGAATAAAGAGAACACGTAATTAGCGTATACATTTACTTGCATGACGATGAAAATGGTGAATTGCACTCTTTGTACATCAATTTATCATACATTATTTGTTTTCCCCCTTGTTTGGCAGTGTAACCCCGCCCCTTTATCGACACCCAGGATCGACCCTGTATTACATTATCGTTTTACCCCCAGTGGAATAATAATTATCCATTGTGTACATAGTCATGTTCCCTATCTACAGGCTGTAGAGATATCGTTATGATTAGAACCATCACATTGTAAGGAACCTGTTTACTGGTTCAGTTGTACATGTGCCTCATTCTGATTCTCATAGACTTGTGTACAGGAAAGCAAAGATTGCTGCGGTATATTAATTAAAGGTCTATTACAGCTATAGGATGGAAGGATTCGGTTGGCAAGAGATCTTGCTGAATTTGAGAATCGTTAGTGATAAGGCCTATCATATCAGTTATTCTGACATAGTCCTTAAAATAATAACTATTTGTTGTTTTCTTGTATTATTGTGATTTGTGTAAATCAGGTTTTAAATGTAGTTCGTTATTTTGATCAATCACTTGTGACTGGTTCTTTTGAAATTGAATGAACCTAACGACACTTTCAATTAGAAGGTACTTATTTTATAAATTAGTTGGGTAAAATGACGATAGAATGATCAACTTATAAGTTTGAATGTATTTTTTTGCTGATTGAATGATGATGTAAAGGAGCATTCATTTTCATATCAAATTGAATGAGTCGGGTATTAAATTGAATGTTTTTTAATTCATCTGAAAAACCTGTATTAAAATGGATAAAGTGAACCCCTAAACAAATAACTGTGACTGTGATGCAGTCTTCATGTAGGGTATACATTTATTTTAATATCATGATCCATCCTCTCGCTGAGTCATTTGTAATGTACTCTATATGATTAACATTCAATTTATTTAGGATTTCCAAATATTTACTTTAATTCATTTACTTCACAATGTATTTCCAAAGAATTTATATTTAGTAAAATTAATTATTGTGCTTACAAATGAAAAAGTGCAATACAATTCTTCTTCAATTAATAAATTAAATGTTTATTAATTTCTTGTTGAAATACAAATTGATCTCATTTATGTCATTGGAAATAGGTTTTTAGAGCCCGACGTTCATCTGAACTTGCAATATAAAATGATGATGGCTCTTCTCAGAGTCATCAGTTTTTCCAAGAAGAGATCATTTTTGGTAATTTCTTTTGTTATGTATATGATTACATATCGTTTCAAATTGAACACCGGCGTTTTCTCAGCCTGCCAGCGCGGCAAGCGTCAGTCCGGGCACTGGGGAACCGCGGAGACCTCGTTCGGCTTCGCTGAAGGCGTTTACGTACACTGGCTACAGTGTGTGAAACTACCAACACTGTGTATGGATACAGGTGTGGTGAATGGTTTGGAAAGCCCCTTTTAAACTTCCCCCTGTGGAAAATGTATTAAATTTGTTGATTTCGTTATTTTGTTTTACCATTAATAAATTAAATGTTAATTATTTTTTTTAAATAACAAGTTAAAATAAAAGTTTATCTCATTATGTAATTGGAAAGAGGTTTTTCTGGAATTTTGTTTGTTGATCTTGTGCTGATGGCTACAATACATAAATAGTTAACAAGTAACTTGTTCTTTGTTTTCTCACCCTGCTAGCACGGCCAGAACCAGTCCGGACACCAGGACGGGAACCCTGGAGACCTCGCTCGAATATACTCACATGTGTATATATAGACACATGTGTACACGAAGAAACATGCACATGCCTCGGAATTTTCTGTTTCAGATACGAATAGCTCAGAAATATCATTCTTTGATACATCAATTGATATGGCAGTATCTGCCCATATCAATTGGCAGTCCTCGCCAAAGATAATTACGTTGATATATCTGTCTACAATTACATCGGGACAGCAAAACTGAGTCGTGTGTTAAGTTATAAAGATGTTTATTATTCTTTTATTGTGAACAAAGTAATACATCAAACTAGAGATGTTTCTCTTTTTTAACATACCTCAGAGCAGCCTGTATATATTCCGTAAGGGCTCCAGCTAAAAGTATGCAAAATTATTGTGGTTTGATCTAATTTTATAATAACGAGAAATCGCATCCTCTTCTAGTGATCCCCAGATTGCTGCTTCCCAGGTTGTATTTTATTTATTTATTTCTGATTGTTTATCAGGTAACCCTTTCACATAATATGTAGTCTCCCTCATGGCCCTGGGAATTAAAATGTACTTCAAAAGATAAAATTAAAGTCATCAATAAATATTAAACATAATAAAACATATCAACAAATAAAACGAAAATAAACGATAAAATTAATAACTAATTCAGTTACAAACAAACGCACTGTGGTAAGAAATATATAAGTGAAATAAACCTGTATGTACATTGAGTTGATAGAGATAATCAAATGTTCCTATTTATTGTAAAGTCCTTGTGCTTCATGTGTTGGTTGTATTATTTGTTAGTTGCTTATGTGTTTGTTGTATAGGTTTTTACCACATGAAATGCCTGAGTCGTATAGAAGAACTCTCGGTATATTATTCAACGTGTCCAAATCGAGATTTTTTTTGTACGATCGTTTGGCCCTCAAGAGGATAGGGAATGGACAGGGAGGGGCGGGGATGGCTTTACAATAAGACTATTCGAGAGCACAGAGGTGCATGTATTTGTACCACCTCAATTAACCTATCGCCAGTATCATCACCCAAGCCCCTCTCCAATTCTTTTTCCAAGCAAATTTGTTTTGCCTTTTATTTCTTAGATCAATCCATATTCAGATTTTATGATGTTTACACCTGATAAAATAAAACATCACCTGTTTAAGCTTCAAAACATGTGCCCATTTGTTTCTGATTTTCCATTTTCCATTTTCCATTTACATTTAATATTGTTAGGATAGTTCGGTTGAGGTTCCTCAAGTGTCTGTACTATGCCAGTTATTTTGGGACAAGATAGTACTGGTCTAAAGTCACTAATAATGTGCCAGTCACGCGTCAAATATTAAGCACCTCAAGTGCCTCAAATGCTCTTATTATGCACCTCATTTTTGTCGTGACAAATAGTGATGAATTTAAGTGCAAATAATTTTTAGAGTGTATAAGAAAGAGCTAAACATAACAATGTAGTCAGTACTTGAATAACACTTAGAATATAGAATACACAAAATAAAATATATATTATTTTGTATCGTAACATGGGGCGTGATCACTGGCTACACGGCATTCTGTGGTTACATGACTTCTTACGAGAGCCCCAAACAAAGATATTGATCAATAGGGAGACCTCCAGCATCTGGCTAGATAGCTCAGTTGGTAGAGCACCAGCACATTAACCCAGAGGTCGCAAGTTCAAATCCAGCTATAATAAATTATTCTTTGTTAACTCCAGACATTATTATTTGTAACATTATATGTAATTCAAATGATTACTTCCACTGGAATAAGTACATTTTTTTAGTCTGATTAAAACCATTACGAATGTCTTAGAGGTTTTTGATGGCTGTTGAATGTTGACTCATTGGAACAGTTGTAACAAGACAGATTTCCAAGTTCATACCACAGCGAGGTTTATCAATTTATCAAGTATGTTTTATGTGAAAACGTCTTGAAATGTAAATAACTCAAGTATACAGTGTGCCATTTACAGGCTACAGTTGAATATTCTACATTGTATCAAGGAAAACATAGACTTGTGCTGATCAGTTCATGCCTCAACTGGCTACAATGACCAATAAATGATGCGGAAAGCTGGAAACGGAACTACGCGCAGTGTGTTAGTTATGCTTGCCTAAAATATTGACTTTGCTGTCAGTAACTCTACGTGACAAAAGACTGTCGTAGCTGCTGTAAGAATATCAATATCAAGGTTGATGCAGTCAACTTGAGTAGTAATTAGTTCTGAAAAGAACTGGAGGTTACAACTCTGTGGAGAACACACACACACACAAGTGTAAGGTAAATTGACAAGTAGGCTACGGCCCCTTTGCAGTCGCGTGACTTATATGATTGTTTGAAAATGTGACGTGGGCAATTGGAGAGGAGAACCAGGATTTTCAGGGGGCCCTGGAGGTATACAAGTCTCTTTGTTCACATTGAATCTGCCAGTGACCTTGTGAAAATATTGCATTTGACACAGTGATGACGTACCTCAGACTGACTCACTAGATCTCTTCTAAACCCAGTCAAAATAGCAACTATATTATATTGAAGGAAATTTCTTTCCTTGGGAAATAAACGATAATTTCTTTTCGAATGTTTTTGTGATTTGTAAAACCATCTAGATAATCATAATTATTATGAAGCGTGTCAAAATTAGGACGAGGAAAATTATTTGAATTTTGACTGTTACATTTTAGCTGTTGACCCTGTACAGTGGCGGACCGGGAATGGCAAAGCGCCAACAAAGTGGAGAACAAGTAAGACTAATTGCAGTGATACCATGTGAAATTCTCTATTGAGTAGTAATTGGTTCTGAAAAGAACTGGAGGTTATAACTCTGTGGAGAAAACACACACCCTCACACACATTGATTTGTGGGGTATTCCTTTGTTCGTTCTATTATCCCTTTTCCTTAGAATTCTCCTGTGGGGTACAAGATTTTCTATAATTACCTTGTGGGGTCCAATTGTTCCATTGTGTTTTAGACCCCACAAGGAACCATGTACACGTTCACACAGTCACGCACCGTAATTGTGCGGACATTTACCAGGCGCGGGTCCAGGAATTTTTTTAGACGGGGGGCACACCCAACAATAATTTGTTTCCCCCTATGCTAACAACATTGTATATTGTTTGTAATCATGTTTTTTTCCCATTTGTTTTCGCGCCTTAAGCGCCCAGCAGGGTGGATATGTGCTCGCTACAAATCTTTATTATTATTATTATTATTATTATTATTATTATTATTATTATTATTATTATTATTATTATTATTATTATTATTATTATTATTATTATTATTATTATTATTATTATTATTATTATTATTATTATTATTATTATTATTATTATTATTATTATTATTATTATTATTATTATTATTATTATTATTATTATTATTATTATTATTATTATTATTATTATTATTATTATTATTATTATTATTATTATTATTATTATTATTATTATTATTATTATTATTATTATTATTATTATTATTATTATAAGTATGAATGCTACAATAGGGCGACACTTCATACTGCAAAATGCTATAATAGGGCGACATTTATACTAGGGCGACACCTAACTGTCGCCCTATTATTTTAGGCCAATAAATCAGGATTAAAAAAAATTCTGTGTGGACAACTTACCTAATCAATACATCAACGGGCATCTTCTTTCAGAAAAAATAAACTTGATTTGGGATTTCAGTGTGTCACGTGGATAGCTGTGAGATTGCAAATCCCGCCCTGTTATTATCTGACGGGATAAAAAATGCTATAATAGGGCGACACATTGTTTTCTGGGAAAACTCAGAAGACATAAATTATCATTTCAAAAACTGCTTTGATTAAAAACATGTAAACCTTTTTGGAATATGTGGGGTTAATTATACAGTATTTGAAATCTTAAAACTAGATTTTTGTTTTAGAAAAAATAATAACTGTCGCCTTATTGTTGTGATTTACATAACAAATAATAACTGTCGCCTTACTGTTGTGATTTACATAACAAATAATAACTGTCGCATTCTTGTTGTGATTTACATAAATCATAAATGTCGCCTTATATTTGTGATTTACATGACAAAAATAAATTTGCTATATTGTTTATCAGTTAAACATTTAAAACATAATCATTAAGGTACAACATTCATAGGATAAGCCCAATTTTTTAGGGTAGTTTTCACTTGTATTCTGCCGCTGACGCAAACCTCACTCCAGCACCAATTCCCCTTTGTTGCTGATACACACGGATAAAACACTCGGGAGGTTGATTTCCTACGAATCATGAGTGCATCTACATGTACATGATAAAGTACATCCTATACAAGAATATAGATGTACGGATAACTGTCACCCTATTGTGGTATTTTTACGTACATTATGAAAAATGCTATAATAGGGTGACAGATAATGTGTCGCCCTATTGCAGCACAAGTAATAAAAAATAATAGGGCGACACCGAAAAAGGTTATTTTCTAAATAAATTATGTATTCCATAAAATTAATACAAAATTCGATTGTGCCTTTTAAAAATCATTTACTTCATAAAACATGTTGAAAAAAGCATGTGTTTTCAAGATAGATAACTGTCGCCCTATTGTAGCATTTTCTACACTGTCGCCCTATTGCAGCAATTAGCGTTATTATTATTATTATTATTATTATTATTATTATTATTATTAATTATTATTATTATTATTATTATTATTATTATTATTATTATTATTATTATTATTATTATTATTATTATTATTATTATTATTATTATTATTATTATTATTATTATTATTATTATTATTATTATTATTATTATTATTATGATGTCTTGCGTGTGACATGTAAGTTCGTCTTTGATAGCGCGGTATTGGCGCAGGTCTCTCAGGTTGATCGCGGGATCAGTGATTTTGTCGATCTCGAACCAGCGTCCTGTCTGTACGAGATCCATAGCTTTCAGGAGGGTTGGATGACGCGATGTTGCCACCACAATGTCGTCGATTTTCATTGCGTGGGGGACTGAAGTTGTCGCTATAAAGTTTACATGCTGTTCTTCGATTTTCTGTTCGCAAGATGCCTTGGAGAGGCTGGTGTATGGGTGACGTGATATGTAGTCTGCCGGGTTCTCATATCCCGGTCTGTATTGGATACTGAGTACGGCTGAAGCCGAAGGCCCCACCTCTCAATTCGTAGTGGTGGGCGTGGCTTTTCCCAGATACACACAAGCGGTTTATGGTCTGTTAGTACAGTGAAGTGTGGCGATCCACGGAGATATATATCAAAATGTTCACACGCCCACACGATCGCGAGTGGCTCTCGTTCGGTTTGGCTGTACCAAGATTCGACGGGGGTCAAAGCGCGACTGGCAAATGCGACGATGCGGCTGGCCTATGTCAGTATAGCCCCAAGTCCGATAGGGCTCGCATCCACAGAGACTTCTATGTCCTTGGTTGTATCAAAATATGCCAGCTTTGCGTTGTCTGTAAAGGCGGACTTGAGCGTACCGAACGCATTCTGTTGTTCCTGAGACCAGTCCCATGTTGCGCCTTTCCTAGTGAGTCGTCGCAATGGCTCTGTTACCGTAGCGTAGTTCAAAATGAAGCGGGAGCTGTAATTGGTCATTCCGAGAAAGCTGCGTAGCTCTTGTATATTCTTTGGTGGGGCTGTCTTTCGGATGGCGGCGACTTTCTCTGGGTCTGGCGATACTCCGTCTGGGCTAAAGACAAGGCCAAAGAACTTGACCCTGTTTACGTTGAATTCACACTTGTCCCAGTTAACAGTGAGGCCGTTGTCATGAAGACGTTTCAATGTTTGGTCGAGCGCAGTGTCGTGGTCGCGTTGTGCATTTGGCCCTGATCCAAAACAGATGATGTCATCGCTAATGTTCTTCACTCCCTTCACGCCACTTATGACATTACGGATCGCTTCTTGAAAGATCTCGCTTGCAGAGGAAATTCCAAAATTGAGGCGTTTATACCTGAATAGGCCGATGTGCGTGCTAAACGTTGTGATGTATCGCGAGCGAATACTTCGAGCTCTAGCTGGTGATAGCCCGAGCGTAAATCGATTTTGCTTAACACTGAGGCACAGTTTAAGTCGTTGATCAGCTCGTTCACTGTAGGTGTGCTGTGTCGTTCCCGTTGAATTCCCTTGTTCGGTTGGCGCATATCGACACATAAGCGTATGGAGCCATCTTTTTTCGGAGGCGTAACGATCGGGGATACCCATGGAGTGGGATCCCCATAATACCCGTTCAATGATGTCCTGTTGTTCAAGTCGTTTGAGTTCAGATTCCACCTTGGCTCTGAGGTGGAAGGGCGTGCGTCTGTTAGTCACAGCTTTGGGTTTCACTGTCTTGTCGATGTGAAGCTTGACTTGCTTGTCTTTCAGCTTACCAATGTCCCCGAACAGTCCTGGGAATTCTCTCTTGTACTGCTCCGTCTGTGAAGCTACGTTTACGATGTTGATCAGTTGCAAGTTGGTTGCTGTCTCGTACCCAAGTAGTGAACCATGATTCCCTTTCGCGATTAGGAACCTGTGACATTGTATCTGCGATGTGGTTTCGACTGTGAGTTGGCACTGTCCAAGAATGTGTATCAGTTTGGCCTCGCCGTATGCGTGTACCTGCGACTGCTTATACTGCTTTGTTTTGGGGGCACCAATGCACCGGTATGCGTTTTCGTAGAGAATGTTTACCGTCGATCCTGTGTCGATTAATAGTTTTATTGGACGGTCGTTGACCTTGACGGCAGCTGTTGGTAGTGACAAGACGTATACGGCATGATCGATGTCTGTCTGTGCTGTTACCGTAAAACAGTAATCGTCATCGCTCGAGTCCGCTTGTTCGCCATCTGTGTCCGGTGTAGTGTCCGTGTGGGTTGGATGTTGTGGACTGCCTTGTCCTTCTTGCGCTTTAAGCAGGCTCGTTCGAAGTGGTTTGGTTTTCCGCAGTAGTTGCATGTCTGGCCCTTGGCCGGGCATGTTCCAGTGTGTGGATAGTCTCCACCACAATAAATGCATTGTTTGATTTGTTTGTGTCCAGGTGTGCGCCTCTGTGTTTTTGGACGCGTCTGTGGTTTCTTGTCTGCCAGTTGTTTCAGTTTCATTGCGTGAAGGCTTTCGCGTTCCATAGGAGAGGCATGTGTGTCGGCCATCTCCAGGATGCGACCGAGATCTAGAATTTGTTTAAGGGATTTGTCAGGCTCCCGTAGAGTACGGCGGCGAAACCTGTTCGATGAGCAGTGTTGAATTATCTGGGTTAGAATCTCTTTGTCTGTGTCGGTGTATTCACATGTCTTTGCAAGTGGTGGCAGGATCGAAAGTTGTAGATTTCCATCTGAACATTTTTTTTTGGCTTGAAGTATTTGTCCAGCACTGCCTTGGTCTCAGTGTATGAATTGCCAGACTACGGTGGGCTTCTCTGCGTCATAAATTTCATGTACCTGCTCTCCCCATAGTGGAGTAGTAGTGCTCTGTTCCGGTTGTCATCTTGTACATCCATTGCAGCAAATAAGTTTTCAAAGTGCTCGGTCGATTTCTCCCCGCGCAGTGCAGCATTCGCTTTGTCTGCTCGTGATTTCCGTATTTAACTCTGTTCATCTGTATTCTCGTAAACCTTTTTCTCCTTATCCACAATCCTTTGTTGGTGTTACATAAAATATTGTTCCCCATATGGTATTGCATGTTGTACAGGACACTACACCTATGGTCGAGATTTGTGACCCGTTCTGGGAAAAGGTGATATAAGTCGCGCTATGCATTAATGCACAATGGGCCATTCCATGTTGAGAAGGTGAAAAATTATTGCAGATTTAATTTTTTTAATTTTTTTTTTTGTCATATGAAAGTGAGTTACTTCGCTTAACAAGAACAAAGTACAACCAAATAACCGGTGATGCAAAACACACGGAATGTACGTCTTTAAATGCAGAATGGCGAGTGAATATTTATTTCGGTTCCGTATCACAGTTTATTATCACTCATTGGTAGTATAGAGTAATTTTGCAAAAATAAGAAATATTTGGAATATCATGTTATTATTTGAAACAAATAGTGGGAAAAAAGGGTAAATAGTTCGAGTTGTGAGAAATTAAAATTAAAATTAAAACAAAATAAAACAAATGTTTAATATTATAATATGGTATTATCACTCTGTTACCAAAAGGGGATAAACCCCGTCAGTTTTTGAAAAATTAGCGTTCTATCTCGCTCCTTAACACATCTTATAAACTGGCGACTGGCGTCTGCATGTATCGCTGAGAGATTGAAATCTTGTCTGCCTCATAATATTAATGAGCGCCAAAAGGGATTTATGGCGGGTCGTTTTATAGGTGAAAATATTCGTCTAATGTACGACTTAATTGATATTATTGATTCGGATAACATTCCTGGTCTATTAATTTCTACTGATTTTGAACAAGCGTTTGACTCAGACTCACATGAGTTTATCCTTAATAGTTTGGATAAATTTAACTTTGGTCCATCTATAAAAAAAATTCATCAAAATTGTCTACAACCACGCCTCTTCTTCTTCGATCTTAGTTAACGGTTTTCTCTCAGAATCCTTTAAAATAGTGAGGGGTTGTAGACAAGGTGACGGTCTTAGCCCGTATTTATTTAT
Source organism: Zoroaster sp. YZ-2022 (assembly GCA_029582265.1). Taxonomy (NCBI): domain Eukaryota; kingdom Metazoa; phylum Echinodermata; class Asteroidea; order Forcipulatida; family Zoroasteridae; genus Zoroaster; species Zoroaster sp. YZ-2022. The sequence goes on from CM055816.1 coordinate 5,643,723, forward strand.
TGTGTGTGTAGAGTTTTTTTTTGCTGTGATGGTATGTAATGACAAAGACTTAAAAGGTATTAAGGAACTGGTAAAGAGTTTCGATTATCTCAATATGCTGATGACACTGGTTTATTTCTCGATGGTTCTGAGAAATCTATGCAGGCTGCATTTAACATTCTTGACTTATTTGCCAATATGTCGGGACTTAAAGTTAATGATAAGTAAGACTAATTGCGGTGACACCATGTGGAATCTCAATTGAGTAGTAATTAGTTCTGAAAAGAACTGGGGGTACAACTCGACGTTTCGATCAGTATGCTCTGATCGTCCTCAGGAGAATGCCGGACTCTGGAAAATGCTGCTGCTTAAGTAAACTGCTGGAGGATCATCCCATGAATGGATGCTGGAGGATTAGTTCGTTGAGGCGCGCAGGCGGGAAAGTGTGAGACTATGAGACTAGGATCCTAGGGGTTGGGGGAGAGGAGTGTGTGCTCACTGAACTGAATCAGTTGTTAACAAGCACAGGGGGAGGAGGGTGGTTGACTTAGGATATAGGGGATCCCTCAGTCTGGGGTGGGTTATGGACTTTGGATATAGAAGATCCTTCAGTCTGTAGTATAGGTCGCCAAATGTCGCTGATGAAGAAACCGATGTCCTGTGGCACAGTGTCGTGTTTGGCGATCTCGATGGCCTCTCTGATGCGTCTGGGGTGCCATGCGTCGATGGGTGTGATGAGTTGGGCTGCCTGCCAGTCGATTTGGTGGTCCTTGATGTGCGAGTGCTTGACGATGGCGGACTTCTCGAAATCTCCTCTGCGGCCGTGTGCTCGGTGTTCCTTCAATCTGATGGGGAGGTTGCGTTTTGTTTCGCCGATGTACACCTTACCGCACTCACAGGGGATCCAGTAGACTCCCGCTCTGTTGTTTGGGTCCGGTTTGTCCTTGTGGGTATGTAGAAGTCCTTGGAGTTTGCTGGGGGCTGAGTGGAACACATCGATGCCTGCTTGTCGGAGGATGCGTTGTAGTTTGTGAGACGTCGAACCTAGATAGGGAGACAAGCAGAGGGTTAGATCACTTACCTTGCTTTTGCAGTTTGGAACCGGCTTCGCTGTGCTGATCTTGTTGGGATTGTAACCGTTGCGTTTGAGGGTAGTTCGGATGTGCTGTAGTTCCTTGGGGAGGCTGTCCTTGTCACAAATGTTGTAGGCGCGTTGTACGAGCGTACGGTTGACCGATGACTTGATGCTTGGATGATGGAAGGAGCGCTGGTTCAGGTACCGATCTGTGTGCGTGGGCTTTCTGTAGACGTTGTGGTGTAGGGAGCCGTCTGGGTTTCTGGAAATGCCAACATCAAGGAACGCGATCTTGTCATCTTCTTCCGTTTCCATAGTGAACTTGATGCTCGGGTGTTGCTGGTTTAGATGTTGTAGAAAATCCTGGAGTGTGTCTCTGCCGTGTGGCCAAACCACAAAGGTGTCATCCACGTATCGGAGCCACAGCTTGGGTTGGAGGTCGGCGGTGTTGAGGGAAGAGTTTTCAAACTCTTCCATGAAAATATCAGCAAGGACCGGGGATAAAGGAGATCCCATGGAGGTCCCAGCTGTCTGCTCGTAGAACTTGCCCTGAAACTGAAAACAACTTGAAGAGACACATGTTAGTAGCAAATCATGAATTTGGTCCGGGGTGAGTGATGTGCGATCATCAAGAGAAAGATCTTGTACGAGTCTGTCCTTCACCAGGAGGCATGTCTCTGTAGTTGGGACATTGGTGAATAGGGAGACAACATCAAAACTAACCAAGATGTCGCTGGGTTGAAGTGTGAGGCCCCGGGTGATCTCAACGAACTGACTGGAGTTGGACACATGGTGTTGAGTGAGACCCACCAAGGGTCGGAGGATCTTAGCTAAATGACGGGCTGTGTTGTACGTAGGTGAACCTCTGGAGGCGACAATAGGGCGGAGGGGAACATCGGGTTTGTGAACCTTCGGCTGGCCAAAGAACGTAGGGCAGGATGAGCTGGATGGTCTGAGATGTCGGTAGAGTTGGATGGAGAGGCCACCGGCACGGTGGAGGGCAAGGAGTTTGCTAGCGACTCTTTTCTCTATGGATGGGATGGGGTTCTTCTTGAGGGGGCGTTTTACCTAAAGTTTTTACCTAAAGTTAATGATGATAAACGAATGTGGTTTGGATTGGCTCAAAGAAAGGTAGTGTGGACAAGGTATGTGAGGAGATTAATGCCCACTGGGTGAGGCCTTTGGAGATCTTTAAAATACTTGGTAATGAGTTTTCCAGATCTACATCCATAGTTTTACTTATAACGAGATGATCTAAACGGAATCTTACAGTTCTTGGCAGAATCACTGTTGTCAAATCTTTATTTCTATTCCTGACCCGCCTATTAATATTAATATTAATATTATTGTTTTTCAAATTCATTTGGAGGGGTAATGACCGGGTTAGTAGAAATCAAATGGCTCAAGATTACAGCCAAGGAGGGCTACGTATGGTATATATTAGGGATATATAAACACCCTTAAAATCACTTGGCTCCGCAGACTCCTTGTTTCTGACAATAGTTGTCCTTTGGAAGCGGGATCTTTGAAATTGCTTTATACCCATAAGAATGAGAACCTTTTTGGAGGGATGTTTTTACATCCTGGTCTAAATTTACCCTGGCACATACTCCCGTGACTGCTGAAGATGTTTTGTCAAACACTCTGTGGCACAATGATAAAATTAAGGTGTGTAAAAATGCATCTGTTATAAGCATTGGGAGTCTGCAAGTGTCAAATATATTTTCGATCTTTTGAATGACAACGGTAAATTGAGGATTTCAGGAATAAGTTTAACATTAGAACTAATTTCTTGGAATACGGGGGAGTGGTCAGGGCTATCAAGTTTGCTTTTCCAAATATGTTCCCTTTAAAAAATGCACTATCCAATGTCCTTTTATTCGCTTTAATTTCAAAATTCTTTTGAGGAATAAGAAAGGTTCGAGTAGAATTTCTAAAGTCCTGACCTCCAGCCTCCAGGAAAGTACCTTATACATTCATTTCAGTGGAACAATAAGTTGCAAATAGACTAGTTTTTCTAAATGGTCGTTAGTCTTTAACATTCTTTTCAACTGTACAATAGACACTATGTTGAGATGGTTCCAGTATAGACTAACACACAGGATTTTAGGTACGAATTATTTTTCAAATTTAACAAGTCGAACACAAATTCATGTACTTTTTGTAACAATGAAGAGGAGACTCTTATCCATCTGTTTTGCTCATGCGACTCAACAATTTCATTTTATACTTCAGTTGTTTCGTAGATCAAGGATAAAACTAATTTTAACATCATCTTAGACAATGAAGTATTTTTGTTTGGTAAAATTATTTGGTAAAGCTATTAACCTGATCCTATTAATTTGTCGTTTCTATATTTATAAGTGGAAAATGACCAAGGAAATACCATCTCTTTCATTTCTCAAAAAAGATCTTACTCCATGGAAAAATGTATGTATAGTTGTAACGATAATATAGCGAAATTGTACCGTAAATGGGATTTCTTCTCTGTACTTAGCCAAGACCGCTTGAATATATCCAATAGAAAGATACAAACATTCCCAGCGTGACATTATTGGTCGTTTTCTTATTATGTTTAAAGGGACAATATCATCACGATCAATAGGGCATGGAATCAGAGTGCTAGTTTTAGATTAAATCAGTGACTGAAAATAATACCCCACATGATAAGGTCATAATACTGTTGCTGCTGCATAAATGAGCCAGTAATTTTTAGTCATTGTGTTCATGAAATATAGGTAAAACTTGTAGCTTTGCATGGTGAGGATGATAAGTAAGACTAATTGCGGTGACACCATGTGGAATCTCAATTGAGTAGTAATTAGTTCTAGAATGTTCTAGAAATATATTAATACAATAGGGCCATCATGTAATATAAAACTGCATGTAGGCCTACTATAATATTGTAGTTAAAAATAGCAAAATAATTACAAGCTTTGTTATTATTTTATTAAACGTTAGTGGACCCACACGGCAAAGTTGGGAGAGGGAATAATGTACTTCTATTCTAGTACATTCTGTAATTAGCTCACATTAATAGCCACCCCCATCCCTCGTTCAACCACCCTAGATATATTTTTGGGATATAGGATTATTTTTCATTTAGCCTTGGAAATTTAATTTTAGCGACTTCATCAATACGTAAGGCTCTAGTAGTAACACATAATATACTGAATTGAACGCGTCACTCGAATGATTTGTAAGGTCAAATCATACAATGCATAAGTAATTCACCGCATGTTACCGTATTATTTCACATTGTATAGACACGTGCGTGTTGTATGGATAGAGATATTGCTCCCTTATGTGTCATTGTTGGTGTATGCCAGTTACATGAAGTTTCCTGAAATATAAACCAACATAATAGATTCAGTTCATTGACCGTAATTGTCCATAGTGGGCCATGCTTTTAGTCTGTTGTGATGGAGGTGGGCAGAGTCGGTATTCTGACACCACATTATGCCGACAGTCAATTCAGCCATAAAAACATTGTCCAAAATAGTCCAAAAGCTAATTAGTCTGACATCCTTTTATTGCGACAGTAGGCAGCGATCACAGAGAGGAAATAACGGTGGATGGCACTGTTCCCCATAATTATTTAAAAATGAGGGATTATACAGAGTTCAGAAATTACATCAGGCACTTTTTCCAACATGTTCTAAAGCCCTAACCATCCCAAATCCTTCAAAATCAACCAGAGGATTTGAACGATGATGTAGGATTGAGCGTGGATTTGAAATTCCATTGACTTAGCCTACCAAATATCAATGATGTATATCAGTTCAGTTGATTTTAAAGGATTGGAAATAGTACGGATCCTGCATAAAATCACATTGGTTGATTTTGAAGGATTGAGGCCATTACCGGTGATGAGTATCAAGGGGGTTATAGTTTTAAAGACTAGTAGCCAGTTTAGGGCCAATTGTTTGAGTAAACATTGTACACCGCAGACGTGTAGCACAAAACAACAATCTACCCCTCCTTATTCAAAATATTAATAAATCAATGGATATATCAGTGAAGAGTCGATCGTGGGGGAGTAGGTAGTTCTACCCTCCCAACCGCTCCCACTCATTCGTCATAACAAATGGTTGATTCTGATTCTGACGGTCGTGGACCTTATTAATGATCTTAATAATAATCATTGAATTTAGATAGACACTAAGGCAAACGTACATGGCTCATTACTGGATGCGTAGGCCTCTACCAGGTATCTGTTTGGTAATAAATGTACAATATAATTATTTATTATTGTTATATTCTTTTATAAATAATATAATTTACTCAGATGTCGGGTTTCTGTCAAGTTGTTAAGAAAGGACTTCCCTGATTCAAACAATAACATGCAAGAACAATTAAACTCCCGATTAAATTTTGACCCATAAAAGGGATATGCATGTGCCTAAATAACCCTTAATTTGGGTCAGATTTTTATGACATGGATTTTGTAAAGTGTAGGTTTGTTGGGAGATATACACGAAAATGTCATGAAAGCAATGAATAACTTGCAAGTACATGTACATGTATATTGATTTAGGAGTAGTAGCCTTTGGAATACATTCAATCCAGACCATGACATATTCATCAAAGGTTCACTTCCTTTATGCTTAAAACTCAACCACTTTTATTTGGTTCAGATTCTTGGTTTAGACACATCAAATATTATTTCAAGTCCGTGATGTGAACTTGACTGTGAATAGGGGCTGCTTTGGCCATAAAACATGATACTTATTACATACATAGGCCTATACAAAAATTATTGAAATGATCGAAATTTAATGTCAAACTTATTTGTGCAAACATAATGATGTTATTAATCTGCCCCCATAAATAATTTTACATGTCGTGTCAATTTTACGAAAAGTTAAAATATTGACAAAAAGTTGATCGGATCAAGAGTACTCTTTCTTTAATACTATCAATCCTGGGATGGACAAAGCACAATTTTCATATATTTCCAGAATGCTTCTACCGAATACATTAAAATTTTCTGACTATTTCTAACTAATATTTAAGGACGCCCTCATACCCGAATCAACAATGTTGGCTGTGGAATATTGCCATGGCAACTGTTTATTTTTGTCGTGTGTGTGACCATTTCCAATACATTCTGGAAATCCAATATGGCCGCCATTACGATAAAATGCAATATTTTACTTGTTTGCCATTTTAAAGATTTTTTGTTTAAGATTGTTATGCTCAATATATGAACTTAATAGTGCTATTGATGTGATAAAATATGCCTTTGATGTACATTTGTAAAAATCTTTTAATAACTTGGGTCGAACGTGTGTTTTTGGTTTTTATTTTTATTTTGTTTTGTGTTGATTTTCTTTCCTTGTTCATAGTTTTAGATTAAGTGACTGAAAATAATACCCCACATAATAAGTCACATTACCGTCGCTGCTGAATAAAAGACCCAGCAGTTTTTATTGCTCCGATCGTGACGATATTGTCCCTGTATTGGTACACATCACTCATTTTCTTGGGTGATAGACATAGAGCGCGTAAGTTTACTTCAATAACAAACGAGAGTTCACGAAAATACAGAATGAGTCCAGACACCTTGTATAAATGATTAACTTCACTATGGACGAATTCCAATATCCCCATCAATATATACCCGAACCTTTTGTCCAAAGGAAAATCCACCTTTCCCCCGTTAGCCCAAGTTAAATGAACACTGACTTTACAATAAATTACATGTAAATTAAATATGTATCGCTATTGTTTTTCGGTAATTTACCGGCAACTTTATCTGTTTTAACATCGGAACATTGCTATTTTACTAGATGATGTGAATACTCAAAATAGTCGTGAGAAACATGGTTCTGCTGAATATGTACCGGAATGAATTAACGGTGGGTCCTGCCATAATTTAATTTTGGCACTTTTTACTGATAAACCAAACTTCTGACTAATAAAATGTAAATTTTATAAATGTTCCAATTAAAACAAACATTTCTAGAAATTATAGAAATTGCCTGTAAATACGTTGAACAATATTGCAAATAATTATGGTCTCGTAATTGTTCACGATTTCGCCAATCATTTCAAAAATTCCCCAAAAATTTCAAAAAATTACATAATCTCAAAATGTTCAACGTAAAATGTATTAATTTAAACTGTTGAAAATACACTCAAAAGTTAAAATTTGCTGTCACCTGACGTTTTTCCGTCAATACTTGGAGGAATAAGGATGTCATGAGGCACAGGGGGCATGAGACCCAAACATTTGGAAACTTACTGCATTGTGTCATAAAGAAATAGGAAGAAGTATTTAGATGTGCTTGTGTCTCGTTTTTTTCAGTGGGAGAGGCCACAATACTAAACAAATGTGGTAGGCACAATACCAATAACGAGATAACTGTGTTCAAAATTGAAAGTTTGGTAAATTTTCTCATAAATTCTGCCTATTTTATGGGCCACAATATTAAAACATTGGGCGGCACAACATCAACAACTAAAAACCCGACTTCATAAATAATTTGTTTCAAAATGTGTCCTAAAAGGAAACGGGATGAATATGAAACAATTTCAGATGTGGACACTTGTATAGGCAAGACCACAATGTTGGCGGACAACACTACAAATTGGTAAGATTGGTCTTTGGTCGTTTGTCTTTTGGTCTTTTCAAAAACAAGCCCCGCTCATAAAACAGTCAGAATCAAAGATCAATCTTCATCTGAACATGTATTCATGTATTCAAGTCCTCATGACGTCAGAATACTCGTTTTCTGTCTTATACTCCGACATTTCAAAAATCTAGCCCCCTCCCATAATAGGCGAGATCCAAGTTATTGTTACCACAAAGTGCACAATTTATCCCCATTGGATCCTTGGCATATGGTACTCATGTTTGATGTTATCCATTCAAAGATTATATACAAGCAATACAAAATTGAATATATTTGCATATTACTGACTCCAATGTAAATTGAACTTCCAGTCAATCGATTGTACACTTTACTGTGTATGACAGACTGGATTATTCTTGGCTAGATTAATTAGTGTTTGGTATTTGTGAAGTTATGACTGAGATTTTCACTTTTTATTTGGCGACCGGCAAAGCGCCTAATTACAATACTGAAGAATCCCGATACTGCCCACCATATACTGTGCACTTGTTACCATACAGACAGAGGGCGCTACAACCTGATATCAAGTACTGCAATAGTACAGTCGGTATGGCTCTGTATTCATGTACGCATTTGTTAGCGTAATTATAATTTGGTAGTAAATTTAATATTGTTGCATAATGCAACAAAATTAAAGCCACTGTACAACACTGATTTTTTTTTTTTAAATGTTTACATTAAACTTTAATACCTTAAATACTGTCTTAAAGTCACTTTACATCATTGGTAATCTCGTAAAAACATAATCAAAATTTTACATAAGACCTACTTGGTGTAAAGTTTATGATGGTACCAAACATTCCTTGAATATATTTTGTATCAGGAAATATAAAGAAACAAATTTCCAAAATTAATTTATATCTGAAGACAGAAATTCCACGTTAAAATGAATACGAACAATCTGAAGACATAATCACTGTTAAAGTTAAAGGAACATTGGCAACGAGATCAGTCACTCAGAGTACATACATTCGCCATGTTTTGAAATTAATCTGATAACATTTTTAAATTAAACTTTAATACTTTGTGTAAAATGTTATCAAACATGTATTAAAATATTTCTGTTTTAAAGTCACTTGACATCATTGGTAATCTCGTAAAACATAATCAAAGTTTTACATAAGACCTACTTGGTGTGAAGTTTATGATGGTACCAAACATCCTTTGAATATGTTTTGTGTCAGGTGCTATCATTTCAGGAAACATAAAGAAACAAAATTCCCAAAGACAGAAATTCCACGTAACAAAGAATACGAACAATCTAAATACATAATCACTAATCACTGTTAAGGTTAAAAGGTACAACACTGACCACGAGGTTGGTCACTTATAGAGTATCATACCTCCGCCATATTTTAATCTGAAGAAGTATTAAATTAGCCCATTACATATTTACTGCGGTCACTATTGCCGTGATCACATCAACCATTTACATAATTCCTATTACATGGTGGTAGCCACCACTGCTGGCATGCCATAGCGCCCATTGTCGTCAGTGAAAACAAAACACACAAGACTCTGTCCAGTCTAGGTGAAAAATCGGCCCCACCCCACAAACAAAAATACAATAAAAAAGGGGGCGGGGAGAAAAGAGGAAGAAGATTTTTAACAATTCGTTATATGTAGCAGGGTCAGGACGAGAAGGGGGCTCAATGAAAATAGTATCTTGACAATAATATCATCAGTATTCTCATAGCAATATAATTCCCAGAAAACGTGGCAATCATATCTCAAAATACACCGCATACATATTCTAACGCTATATGTGACTGGCTCTGGCAAAACCCTAAACTTGGACCCAATTTTCAAAAGTGACCTCCCAAATTTATCGTGAAAATTAACAAAGTTTCAGGATTTTTCTTTTTCTATCAAAATCTAGAGAAAATGCTCTATATGGTGACATGAAGACTGGTCCCTCAAACTAATCCCTGGGGTAAGTTTTTGACCTTTTTACGGTCAAGTTTTGGGTTTTTCCAGAGCGGGTCATATATGCTTCGCACTAAGCGGTAAGCACTCGACCCCAAAAAAGCGACGGACACACATGAATTTTGCAAAAGATCATTTTCATACACGATTTTTTAGCGAAACGTGCCGAGCTCCCACGGACACATTCGACATGCAGGTAGCTACTTACAGCAGAATTTGTTACGGGCAGTTCAAGTCAATGACATTAAAATGCAATACAAATGAGCACGTACATTCTGTTCCGTATTATTTACGTACAACCTATTAACACAAACATCAACTAGTATGGAGTATATTTTCTCAATCATGACCTGATATATAATTTGGTCTTTAGTTATTATTCGGTTGATCGTTTTTACGAGTTCGGTTCTGTTGCAGGAGGAATAATCCCCCAATGTTTTGCCGACTTGCTACAAAATTAATTCACTGTACCCTCTACAATAAATAGGAACACTTTACATGTTCATGATCCCATACCGTATTGGCTTTGTGCTGCACGTTCGCCTGACTTGACCGCCTCCCTCCCCCAATGTTGATAATGGTTTGACCTCTGATGGGATTTTTCCTGATTGTATAATTTCTGGTTTCTGCACAAACTCAGGCATTTATCATGTTGAAAAAAAGCGGCAAAAAGACAAATTTCATTTCATTGGAAAGAAAAGCAAACACACACCAAAAAACCGGCTTCAAAATCGGTGTAGTAACGCCCCCCCTCCCCGAAGCAGGGAAATACAAATATATGCGGCGACCAAATTTCCCATATACAAAGTATGGTGGATAAGAGAGGCCTCACAAATTGGGCAAACGTTCATACCCCCATGTGAAAACAGTCTCTTATAACAGCACTGCAAAATTCAAATCGATCCAGCAATTTTGGCTGCAATTGGACATCGTTTCATAAAAAATAAATAAATATGCCGACACGCGGGTCTGCTGAGGCGACGAGCGCGGAGACAGAAACCAGAGACTTTTTGTTGGCCTGTTCTCAACCTAATCGTGAAAGTATGGTTTTTAAGGATTGTCGATCACGTTTTCCTTTGTAAGAGGAAAGTGTCAATGTTCAGAGGAAATTATCAATGTTCAGATGAAATATCCATACATTTGTAAAAATTTTCCTTAAAATTACACCAAAAACAAGGACTTAACATATGAATTTAATACCAGGTTTAGTATCCAAGAGCTGTGTACGCAATACATTTTCTGTTCAGGTAATTTGATATTTTTAATTCACCATTTATATTTGTGTCACATGGGATTGTTATGTGTGGGGTGGGGTGTAGGTGGGTTGGGGTGTTAGTGTCTCGTAACCTTGTATTGTGAGGGGGATTTTTATGGGTGGGGTGGGGTGTAGGTGGGGTGGGGTGTAGGTGGGGTGGGGTGTAGGTGGGTGGGGTGTAGATGGGGTGGGGCGTTGGTGTCTGCTAACCTTGGATTGTGAGGGGATTGTTATTCGTGGGTTGGGCGTAGGTGGGTTGGGGTGTTAGTGTATGGTAACCTTGGATTGTGAGGGGAATTGTTATGTGTGGGGTGGGGTGTATGTGGGTTGGGGTGTTAGTGTATGGTAACCTTGGATTGTGAGTGGAATTGTTATGTGTATTATGACTACGGTGCATACAAAACCATGATGTGAAGGATAAGGCCAAAAAGGTTTCTGCGCGCGTCGCCTCAGTCTCGCGCGTTGGCATTTTAAGTTTTTTTCCCTTTTTTGCTATGAAACGATGTCCAATTGCAGCCAAAATTTGCAAATTCTGTCGCGTTGTGTTTTAAACGACTTTTTCACACAGGGGTATGCATATATTTGCATGATTTGTGTGGCCTCTCTTAGTCACCATACCGTAGTTTGTGTATAGGAAATTTGGTCAAGTTCCAATAACAGTATAGTGATGTATTTCACAAGTTGGCCACACTGTTTTGCCTTCAATATAGAACAGTAAAAACACTGCAAATATGGAACATAATTATGGTATATCGTTTGGGTTTGCGGTAACACCTCGTATCTCAACCTTCGTTCAGCGAGAAAGGTTCAAGGCAACTTGTTTTTCTCTACTGTCGCTAAGTGAGAATAACCCTTGAAGTCCCCATGGTTCTCCCTGAACCATATTTCTCACTAAGCGACAGTAGAGTTGCCCGACATTGATTCTCACTTGAACCTTTCTCGTTTAATGAAGGTTGAAATACGAGTTGTGCGACAAGGTTCTTTTCAGAACTTGTATACCTCAGCTTCGCGATAGTTGAGATAAACACGTCATGTGATCGCAAACCGAAACGATATCGATATTCCACCATGCAAAGCCTCAAATCTTATATAATTATGGTATCTAGTTTTTCAAACATGAATTGTTTAATGTTTAAGACTCATTAAATATTTTAATAATTGTAGCATGTATGACTACAGGCTTTAAGAGGAAGGGTCGATTACCGCGTAATTATGTAGATTATTTAACAATGTACCTTTTTTAGCAGGTTACCCCTCTTAACAATGTACTTTTTTTTAGCAGGTTACCCCTCTTAACAATGTACCTATTTTTAGCAGGTTACCCCTCTTAACAATATACCTTTATTTAGCAGGTTACCCCTCTTAACAATGTACCTTTATTTAGCAGGTTACCCCTCTTAACAATGTACCTATTTTTAGCAGGTTACCCCTCTTAACAATGTACCTTTTTAGCAGGTTACCCCTCTTAACAATGTACCTTTTTTAGCAGGTTACCCCTCTTAACAATGTACCTTTTTTAGCAGGTTACCCCTCTTAACAATGTACCTTTTTAGCAGGTTACCCCTATTTACAATGTATCTTTTTTATCAGTGTACCCACTATTTAACATGTACCCATATTTACCGTGTACCCACATTTGCAATGTAACCCTTATTTGCTGTGACACAATGTGAAATTCTCAATTGAGTAGGTAAAACTTGTAGCTTTGCATGGTGAGGAGGATAAGTAAGACTAATTGCGGTGACACCATGTGAAATGCTCAATTGAATAGTAATTAGGTCTGAAAAGAACTGGAGTTACAACTCGACGTTTCGATCAGTATGCTCTGATCGTCCTCAGGACGAACAGAGCATACTGATCGAAACGTCGAGTTGTACCTCCAGTTCTTTTCAGATCTAATTACTCATTGAGCATTTCACATGGTTTCACCGCAATTAGTCTTACTTAACAATATGTTTGTAATGAGAACAGACATTTTGTTTTTGAATTGACTGAAAGTTATACTATTAATTAATTTAGTGAAATATTATTTCATTTACACCCACAGGTCTGTTTGAATGGCTATGAGCAAACACTAAGGCAATCTTTAGGGTTTTAAGACAGATTGAATGTTTGTTGCTACATGGACAGACACTTTGTTACAAAATGTCTGTCCATGTTGAGACATAATTGTCTTACTTTTTTTTTTTACTTTGGTCTGTAAATTGGATTGTGCAAAAAAAATATATTTCACATCCTGTGTGTTTTACACACATTTTGGCCCCATTAGTGAGGACAGACCCAAATAAGTTAACCAGTTTTTATAAATGTTTTATTAGTTTGTCAACTTTCATAATTTTGAAATTGTTCTCAGTTTTATGCAATAAACAGGTTTTTGTGTGTGTATTGTTAAAAAGAATTTGTACAATATTGTTCCTATATTTATTTAGTTCTGTAACTTACTGTAAATTATTTATTATTACTGTATTTAATTTACAGTAACAATGGCACTACTGCTAAGGTTTTACAGTGCTTTACTGCATGCATTTTACAGTATCTGTACTCTTCCTGTTAAAAAATACAGTAATATACTGTTTTACTGCGATGCAGTATATTGTTTGATACTGTAAGATTTACAGTAAGTTACTGGCAACCAGCTGCCAGTAACTTACTGTAATGTTTACAGTAATTTATTTACAGTTATTAATGTAAACATTTACAGTAAGTTACTGGCAAGCAGCTGCCAGTAACTTACTGTAATGTTTACAATAATTTATTTACAGTTATTAATGTAAACATTTACAGTAAGTTACTGGCAACTCAGCTATTGCATGGTTATTCATGATATTACATGGCTACTACATTACAGCTATGCATGGCAACTCAGCTATTGCATAGCTGCCAGTAACTTACTGTCATTTTTACAGGCATTTTGTTTACTTTTTGAGCGCGAAAATTGCGGTCGTGTCAGTGCCTGCAGCATTGCCATTGGTCGACAATGTATGACGTAATTACAGTACGATACTGTAATACATTTTACAGTATAATACCGCAATGTATAATGTTTGCATTTTTCGGTTAATGCAAGAATTGTTTACAGTAAGGTACTGTACAATAAATATACAATACACTACTGTAAATATATACAATAAAATACTGCCAAAAGTACGGAAATTTTTTACAGTGTACAAATGAGATAATTTTCAAAAGGATTGACCGAAGCATGTTTAACAACCCTTGGGTAACATTAGAACACCGGTAATGAATTTATCACGCTACGTCATCAATTAATTTATTCACAGTGACGTAGCCAGGATTTTCAGATTGGGGAAAAACAATTTGAGGGTAAATTTACAACTCACAACTCAAACGAACAGACAAATAATGTCAAAAAACAGACTAAATTGCCAAGATCAGAAATAAAATAGTTTGTGACTGCTTAAAGGAAGGTATACAACACTAGTAATGTTGGAAAAACTCTTTTAATCAATATATACATTTAAAAATAAACAGTAAATATAAACAGAAAATAGTTAAAATACATTCAGATATTCTCTACTCATTCTAATACATTCAGATATTCTCTACTCATTCTAATACATTCCATATTCTCTACTCATTCTAATACATTCAGATATTCGCTATTCATTCTAACGCGAAATTCAAGAAAGAGTATTCAGTCCTAAATTTGAAATAGAAATTATTTCACTTTTCTTAAAAGTGACATCACCGGTACCCCAGACAAAATTATTTTCTTAGGAAGATTGATACCGTCATCCTCTTTAAACCAACTAAGTTTCACATTTTAATTCGAAAATCTTGTTTTTTTAAGGGAAGGTACAATGTTGGCAATATTGGCAAACCTGCTTCTGTATACGAGTATGCTTATACACTCTTCAAAACATGACATACATTAATTAACCTGTAACAATTTCAGCTTATTATGTTGTGTCATTAACCGTATTACTCCGGCTGCTAAGGATTCTATGGGGGACACATTATACACTTTTTGGTAAAAGCATGATATATTGCATCGGGGTTCATTAAAGGTCAATATCCTTTGATACCTTGGACCTATCTTGGGTCCAACATTGAGGGCGGGCTTTGAAAAGTGGAATAAGCCCCAAACGAGCCTTCCAACGTCATGAAGTTTAACATTGCATCGTTTGTTTGCCTGATTAGATAATGGCATACATGTTCGGGTGGAGATCGAACGTTTTTGAAAAGTTGGGATGGGGGAGGGACGCAAAATACCAAATCTGACCCTAGTAGCCCCAACTTTGTGTAATTATTTATCTGAAATTGACAATTGTAGCCGGCGTTGTATATCTAGATGCACACCCATATTGTATTTTACAGTATCGATACATTAACAATCATCAATATTCCTCACACTGTAAACTTTCCCTCACCCATAACATGATTTGTATGTCTTAGCAATCAGATAGCAATTATTACAGGTCTGAAATAACTTTGTATTAACAAATTTAATCATAGAAACAAGTTCTTCCTCTGCTCAAATCCCTTTTATATACACAATAGGATGACATATATATATGCAAACCACTGCCATTCCCAGTTTGTGGGTTATTGTTTTATTTATTGTGAAGTTTTAATATATTTCAAAGTCACGCCAACCCATCAGACCCTCTCTCTGCCCCTATTCTCACCCATCTCCACTCCTCCACACCCTCCCATACCCGCTCAATTCTCTTCTGTTTATTTCTTTACAGACCTTATTAATTGAGTAAGGATGTTTTCAAGTTTTTGTTAGCACACTATTAAACTAAAATGTTGAATCAACCATAATTATAAGAGTTTTGTCAGTGACAACATTTTATGCAGTTAAATTTAACTCAAAGAAAGTGTTTAAATACGGTGCGGGGAGTCAATTCGTCCCTAATTTGCCATAGGGACCAATCCGACTGTTTTCAATTTTAAGTTTTCCCGCCCATTAGTACATTCAGAATGCTCAATGATGACAAGGTGTCATCACGCAGATTCTTATTCAGCATGTTATCCTCGTATGGAAGCTGCAAAATAAAACATGTATTAATATATTATTTTGGAAACAAACTACAAGCAAGTTATAAACTGTGCTCTTCTTGGCATCATCCTTAACTTCCTACAATATCCTAATTGTATAGTTTAGCATGGTATAACAACAATCGGTGACTTTCTAAAACTATTTAAAATTATTCCCAAATGTGGTTTTGTGGCGATTTGAAATTTGCGTTTTATAATTTTTATTTTATTAAAGGTTTTCTCGGCCAATTTCAAAACTTTGTTAATTTTCGTTAAACAACATTCAAATTCACATCGTTTTCACTGATCCGATTAAATTATTTGTTTTTATAAGTGCGCGCGGGCCGTTTTCGAGCACTATAACAGGAGCTGCCAGTCGACAACTGGCACTCGTAACTCAATGAATGGGGCATATACCATATACTCCTAGCATTCCCAAATTCTTTCAGATGGTCTAGAGGTTGTATATAACCATTTCAGGGGCGGATCCAGGAATTTTTAAGGGGGGAGGGTGGGGGATCAAGTTTTTCATTTTCGAGCACTATAACAGGAGCTGCCAGTCGACAACTGGCACGCGTAACTCAATGAACGGGGCATATACCATATACTCCTAGCATTCCCAAATTCTTTCAGATGGTCTAGAGGTTGTATATAACCATTTCAGGGGCGGATCCAGGAATTTTAAGGGGAGGAGGGTGGGATCAAGTTTTCATTTTCGAGCACTATAACAGGAGCTGCCAGTCGACAACTGGCACGCGTAACTCAATGAACGGGGCATATACCATATACTCCTAGCATTCCCAAATTCTTTCAGATGGTCTAGAGGTTGTATATAACCATTTCAGGGGCGGATCCAGGAATTTTTAAGGGGGGGAGGGGAGGGTGGGGGATCAAGTTTTTCATTTTCGAGCACTATAACAGGAGCTGCCAGTCGACAACTGGCACGCGTAACTCAATGAACGGGGCATATACTATATACTCCTAGCATTCCCAAATTCTTTCAGATGGTCTAGAGGTTGTATATTATAACCATTTCAAGGGCGGATCCAGGAATTTTTAAGGGGGGGAGGGGGAGGGGAGGGTGGGGGATCAAGTTTTTTTTTTTTTTTTTGTCTGATAATAACCACCTGTTATGTTTTGTATTATTTGGGGTTTTGCCCTCCCCCTCCCCTTCCCCCCACCCCTGGATCCGCGTCGGAATTCCCATAATATATTTCCACCCTTTTCAGGGGAGGATTCATGATTTTTTGCAGGGGGGGTAGGTTTTTCTTTTTCTTTATGTCCGAAAATAACCCCCTGTTATGTTTGTTATTATTTTTGGTTACATGAGCTACAGGGTACCAGATTCCCCTTCAGTGTCCCTTGTCTCACCGTACGACTGTTGTAATAAACCATAGAGCTGAATAAATCATGTCTGTCCACCATGTCCCCTGGCATTTTCAAGGTCCACTCATTTGTTTAGACCATCCTTTTTTTATAGCTCCATGTTTACACTTTGAAAACCCACCTCCCACCATGGAAAAAAGGGGGAATCGGGGGGTGGCTAAATGGGCAGTCAAAACCTACTCTTCCTCCGTTTATAGCTAGATACGCTATGCTTGACTGCAAAGAGCGTGCCAAACAATTATTACTTCCAGACATTGCTCCCTTCACGCCACGTGAGTCAAACAGTCGTTTACAGCCAAGTCAAACAGCTGTTTTCAGTCAGGCTTGCTTCAAAGCACCGCCCCTAACCTCCCCCCCCCCCCAACCCCCCCTCCCCCAACCCCCCACAGACCTAGTAGTAAAGAACTCATTCATAAAAAACGTACAATGTATCAAACGCTCCTTGACAGTAGCCTGTCTGGCAGCTGCAGTAGCGGAACAAGTTACCGCCGGGCCGGGGGGCAGAGCGCACGGTCGCCCCCCCCCCCCCCCCCCAGACATCATTCCCTAACCACACGTGATTTCCGTTGCCTTGTGAGCTGTCAAAGCATGCCTATTTCGGGTGAAGTCACCTTAAAATTAATAAATATGCTTCTGTCTAAAATGCTTGTGGAATTGACAAGTGTGGACCACAACTTCAAAAGACAAATGAGCTCTCCCCCCTCTCTCGTACGCGCACTGGCACACACACACCAGCACAAAATTGTGACATTAGCGCGCACCTCGAAGCAGATAAAAACATAAATATGGTGGCGACACCAGAAGCACAGATGAAAACAGCCCAGCTAAACATTATTTAGTAGGCTACCTTGGCAAAAATAGCATTTATCATCAATATTTTAGACTTAGAGAGACCCGTCATGATTACACTTCATGTTTTCAGGGGAGCTCAAAATAAAGAAAGGGCCCGGTTGATTTGTGTAAGTTCCAGCTCGGGCCCGGTCCCCCACCCCCCCCCCCCACCCCCCTCCACCAGAATGTTAAAAACAAATTAAAAAAAAAAAAAAATTCTTTGGGGAGGGGGTCCGGGCCCCCCCCTCCGGGCCGGGGGACGGCTGCTCCCCCCCAGCCCCCCCTGACGGTCCGCCACTGGGCAGCTGGGTCAATTACCTCTAAAGATTATGTTGCTGTACAATTTCAATGGGGAAATCCCTTGGGAGCTGACCTCGCCTGACCCTACTTGTAAACAATGCCACTCCTAAACGACTGCATGGTGGCCACTCAAACTCTGCAATATGTTTCTCAAGCGTATAATGTACAAAGTCAAGGAAAATGGGGTTTCAACTAATTTCATACGCAGAATAATTAACAAAAACGCTTAATTGACCAGTAGGCTGCTGGCAGTTTACGCACTTGAGGGTTGCGTTCAAATTTATTTCCGAGCAGTCAGTAGTTTCATTTTATTTCATTTCATTTTTAGGCATACACGACTTAAAATAACTCATCGTGAAATTAAATGTTTCGCATCTTTTCGCGATTGATGCAGTCAAATTAACAATCGTTGATGCGCAATGGATTTCGAAGAAGTTTTTTTTTTCGCTTTCGTTTATGGGCAATCAAGTTCATCTTAAGAGTATTCAAATGCGCCCTTGGCAAGTTTGGCAAAGTCACTAAGGCCTATCTTTTTTAAAACGTCTTTTGTATCGCTATCAAGATTCTCGATTGTTATTACAATGTCAAACATTTAAACATTTCACCTTTCCCTTAAAATGTTTTTTATTTATTTTTAATTTTTTTATTTTTTTATTAATTAATTATTTATTTATTCAGTTTGCCTTTGAGAAAGAACCTGCTAGGTTCAAAACGTAAGGCCAATAACAATTGTTGCATTTATACTATACTACAGATCCTTTAGGGTTAGTAAGCAATTTGCAACAGCTAATTCTCTATTATTTATTTTTATTTCTTTCTTTATTTCTTTATTTATTATTTTTTGTTAATTAATTTATTTCTTTATTTTTATTTATATATTATTATTATTATTTATTTATTAAATATTTCTTTGGCCTGCAATCTTCTAGACAAATTAGAGAAATATCTCATACCCATGGCTTAAGAACTTCAGTAAAAATGTGACAAATGAATGTCAATTGATAAAATTGAATTCTTAATCAACCGCTTGCGACTGGTTCCAATGAAATTGAATGAACTTATCGACACTTTTCTGATGTACGTACTTATTTTGCCGAGTTGGGTATTAAATTGAATGAAAAAGGTTTTAAAAACACACTATTGGGAGACCAAGGTCCAAGAACCAATTAGTGTTTTAGTTTTCAGATTCTGTGCCCTCCCCATACATCCGTGGTGAAAATACAAGTACGATAAATTAAGTAAGAATGACCATTTATGACAACAATTACAGTTTTCTTAGGAAGTTCCAACCTAACACCTGTTCGCAACGACTGAATCGCAATTAAAATATTCACATTTCAGTGCAAATATCTTTGTTTATTTCAATAATCCATTGTTATTTTACACACTTAGAAACACAAGAAGCATGACAAAAAAGAAGAAGACAGTACTTGTGTTTTATATATAAATTACTTGTATATCATACAGAGATGCTAATCCTGACCTTGATAACAGAACAATAAATTAATTTATTGATCTCAGTCTTGAACTTACTGACCGTGCTCTTATACATACTGGGATGCCTAGCGCAGTGACCCACACATTCCCCGTGACCCCAAATTCAAATTTAAGATGAAAACCCAACAACAAACGGAAATAATAAGGGAATAAATGTTTGTCGGGCGGTCTTTACCGAAGGATAATGGGTGATTTTGGGGATGGTCATGGGCGATAAGGACCAAGCGGAAGCTGATGACCTTATCGCCCGTGAACCACACACAAAACAAGTCATTAACCTGCCGTAAAGACAAAGCGTCAAATTGTTAGTTCCATTCATAAAATGGCTGTATCGATTTAGTTTTCAAAACAAATTGTAATTTATTTTGAATACAGCCCAATAGAAATGGGCAAATTCATACACGAAATACCCCAGTGATTACGTTTTGTCCAATCAGATTGTCAAAAAATTTCCATCAACCTACAGATTGTCTGAACTGTCTTGGGCATTTATGAATAAGGTTTAATTCCACTGGAGTGTTGTTGAAGAGCACCTCTTAAACATAGGTGTATATCCCATTACAATGGGGGTATGGCTTACACCTCCCACCCCCCCCCCCCCACACACACACACACGCTGTCCATGGTGATGGTCAATATGATTATACTCCCAAGCTATACCCGTTGGGTTCTGTAAAAACATTGGTGGAATTTTTGCGTCGGGATAATGAACAATATTGATTTAATATTTTCCTTGTATACTAATTTTGCCTTTATTATAGTTAAGACGTTAAGTTAGTTTTAGTTGAGATGTAGAATGTTGCCTTTACTTAAGACGTTAAGTTAGCCTTTAGTTAAGACGCACATAGCCACGCCCGTAAGGATACCACGTCCGTTCTGTGCTGTTATGTTTTTCTTTATATTTCTCTACTGATTTGGGTGAAAAACTCAAGTATATTCTCAAATGTTACCAAAATAATTCATAGCCCTTAGTTCAAGTTTAGCTGGAGTTTGGGTGGTTTACTGATATGTTATTACACGGCAAATGGGAATTTTTAAGCTATAATCTATGATGACATCGTTTATTTTGCATATGCTATCATGGAATTGCATATTCACGAGCGAAACAGTGATGTCACAATTGGATCAGATGCAATGTCCTGTTTGGTTTGTTCAATAAGGTAGAGCTAATCTTTTCAAACAACAAATACACTTATTTAAACTGCCCAGAAGCATGGATATTTGCTAAACTATGTATATAAAATTGCATATCATAGGCCCTTTAAGATCGAATACATATAGTTAAGGATTAAGGCACCTGCCATGTTCGCCACATCTCCACCCACCACCAACATCATGTTATATTTATTACGACGAATTTCTGTGAAATCATGCAGGATCTGTAAGTCTGTGAAATCAGATCTGTGAATCATGCAGGAAACCCGAATGTGAGGAACAAAGACAAAATACAACATTTGAATTATTTTACGATTTGATTTTCATGGCATTTAAAAAAATATTTCTTACCATAGTTACTTAATTGCAAACCTCAAGATCATCCTCAAGAATACTTAGTATCAAGTTGTATAGTCAGTGAAACACTCTACATTGTGT
This sequence comes from Zoroaster sp. YZ-2022, assembly GCA_029582265.1. NCBI lineage: Eukaryota > Metazoa > Echinodermata > Asteroidea > Forcipulatida > Zoroasteridae > Zoroaster > Zoroaster sp. YZ-2022. The sequence goes on from CM055816.1 coordinate 5,665,207, forward strand.
ATTACGTTTGAATAGAGTGTTGTTATTATAAAACATTGGAGTGCGGGACAAGGAAATATTGACTGAAGTGAGACTCGAACCTGCGACCTTCATATTACCGTACCGATGCAGCTCTCTCTAATTATTATAAAATATGGATTAGCATCAAGTGTTAAACAAGGTTCACCCAGTAACAAAATTCGATAAACATGTAATTAACCCCTTACGCCCTAGTGACTATTGGCCTTGTTTGGGGTGACTGACAGTAAATAAAAATAAAATAAAATAAATCACAGAAGAAAGCACAGCAATCTGGATTTATATTACTGGAAACGGGGTATTGCATAATCTCAAATCTTGCAGACACTATACAATGCATTTTTACCAACTAAAGATGATTTGTTTTTATATGTTGACACATGCTTTCAATACATTACGTGACGTCCCTCATTCTTGTTATTAATGAACTATTCATTTTTAATTTTATAAAGTATTCAATTAACAACTTGACATTCTTGAGTCAAGTATTTTCTAATATGCGAAGTGCACGATAATTAAATACCCATGCACATTTACTGGGATATAAACAAAAACACCCTCAGTATGGCAACTCTCCCCATCCTCATTGCTATACAATACAATACTTCGTGTAAACCTGGTTTTGGTATCAATCTTCTCTACAAATAATTCTATCTGAGGTGTTATCAGTTAAACAAAGAAGTGAGTTGATAACCAATACGTGTATCGAAGTACTCTTCTCATAATTCCTCAATAGAATGAATACAACGAATCTCAATGCATTTTCAATTGTTTTGTTATAGACACAACGTAATAATATGAAACCTGATTGTTAAATGTGTATCTTAATTCATAGCATGTCAGTTTACTCGTAGAAATAGTTTTGCCAACATTACCAATGTTACACCTTCCCTTTCATGTATATATCTTTACTCAAAGAGAGTACGTATACTTTTAGAAGCAATTTTGTCAACATTACCAATGGTGTACCTTCCCTTTCATTATATCTTTACTCAAAGAGAGTACGTATACTCTTGAAAGCAGTTTTGCCAACATGACCAATGTTGTGCCTTCCCTTTAATGTTTATCTTAATTCAAAGAGAGTAAGCATACTCATATAAGTAGTATTGCCAACATTACCAATGTTGTACCTTCCCTTAATGGATGGCTTGAAGCGAGGGGTGTAGCCAAAAGGAGTGTAAGGGTGCGACAACTCCACCCCTTCCAATATTCAGTCGGCAAATAAAACACCAAATCAAACCATTGAAGCAGCACGTATGTTCATAATGTATGAGTCACCCAGCTCTAGATGTCATGAATACATTACACTACTAACGTTCGCCATAGCAAACGATGCTTTTGTAATGAGCAAGGACTAAAATCAAACATCGTTTACACACGTTTGACATGCAGGAAATATTAAAAAAATTATGTTTATATAAAGAATATTAATTATATTAAAATATGTTTGACTCAAACAATTCAAAAACAATTTGCAACGAAACAAAATCGAAACTTAGGCCTAAGTGAACAAAACAAGTTTTCTATTCCCATAATTAATTACTGTTTTGAATTATCTAAATAAAACAGGCATACTGTCGTATAAACCAGCACAACATGAATAGCATTTTTAGGTGAACAAAGATTGTACAGTTTTAAAACGAATACATTTTACACGATGTCTATTTCGTCACTTTCTGCACAGTGATTGGTATACAACAATGTCAAAACGGCGTTGTCAAAAATATGAAATAAAATATGTTTTTGTTTTTAACATTATCATTATCCAATATTGTCGATTACATGCGCTAAGTCAATGACAGGAAATGAAATCACAAACATGCATGTACGATAAGACCATAGATGGTAAGGCGTTACATTGTGCTTGTACATTTACAATAGGCCTACATACACGTTCTCCCGCTGGGTCGCACAAAGGTATACCGCGTTGGAGCATGAGTGCAACGAATACGTGCACGGCGAGAGGTCGTCTGCTGAAGCGGTCGATAGTGCATGGCGTACTGAAAATTAGCAAAGCACCATTCTCCACATGTACAATCTTTGTTCGTATGAAAAATAAAGTATGACTTTGATTAACAGCGTTAACATAAATAAAGAACAAATGTAAAAATGCATAAGAATAATGTTCATTTACCCAATATTTTGAAAAACATTTGAAAGGTTTACAACGCGCTATATTTGTAATTTATAAAAATAAAATTATTAACTTTCAACAAACTTAAACTTAAATGTAATTTAATTTTCAAGACAAACATTCACCAAACTAAAAATTAAATGGCATATTTTTCTTCAAAACTGCCTAAATAAGGATGATGATGTTTGATGAAAATCGAAATGTGACATTGACACATCCGCAGCAAGGACGTAGTCGAAGGAATTATTGCGCAATCAAGACAAGGCGGCAGATATAGGCTTGTATTTGTTGACCTTGCAAGGTGAATTAATTTCTGGGGAAAAACATTAGAATATTAGAATTAGTAAGCGAGGTGCGTGCGCTGACAACACTTATGCTAGACATACACTGGATCCAAAAAGCCAGTCCTTCATAACTTTCTAAATATTTTCTAAAGATTGTACTGAATTATAGCTTCAATACTATTAATTTCCTGAATCCTGGTGAACATGTTTTCATTGAGCAATATGGCTCGTAATATGTTTGATTGACATATGAACGACAACTGAAACAGTCGTGACATTGGCTTTACACGCATGTTGATATTGTCTACAGTTTCCTCATTGCTCTAGTAGCTATGACATATGAACGACAACAGAAACAGCCGTGACATTGGCTTTACACGCATGTTGATATTGTCTACAGTTTCCTCATTGCTCTAGTAGCTATTTCTGGGTCAAGGTTTTCTTTGCACCTATATACGCCTGCTAATATATTTACTATGTTTTTGTTACAGTCAATTGTAATGCAAACATAATAAGCTTGTCCTGAGCGAGTTTTGCCTGAACGTTCATATTTCATATTTGTAATAAAATATTATTTCATTTAAAAGGAATGGATAAAATACAAACATTTGAAAATAAAAAGTGAAAATGATTTTCATTACGGATAAAATGATTTTACATCGACATTTGTTAATCACACAACATGCCTGAATGAGCAATCCAGGGTGAAAATGGATCGACAGAAAAATAAAAATAAATACTTATACATTAATATTCTAGAAAGTACTTCATACAGAGATAATGATAGTCAGGGTTGGAAAGATAACAAACAAACAAAAATATATATATATTTAAGCACGAAACAAAAATGAATACAAAATAGACAGACTGGGGAACAGCATATCAAATGTCCCCTTAAAAATAAATGTTAGCCTCTTCTGGCTACGGACGACTAGGCTATACCGTTTTTCTTGCAACACCATAATTATTAATAAAGCGATCAGAATGCACCACAGAGTGTCCAAAGTCAAAATATTTTCGTGACTCTGAATACAGTAATATCAATAATATCAATAATATCAATAATTGTCCTCCACTATTTTGATGGCCAATACAAAACCATGACCAAAATAATTAAGTATGCCCATCCTGAGGAGTATTCTATAGTTTTTCTTGCAGCCCCATCAAAAGTAAAAGACGTCGTCATAAAGCGCTCAGAATACACTGCTTAGCATCATTAGCCAGAATACTTCACAAACTTGAAAACTTTCATATTGCATAATAGAGCGCCTAAAACCAACACATCTCCTCAAGCGGGCCCGCTCGGAGCCCCTGAAGCTCGTATTGAGCTGGATTTGTAGCATATCAATAGACAAGTTAGGTTTTCGTTACGTGTTCGTTACTAATCTAGGTCAGCCTAAACTGCATACGATCAGGTTGGAGAACGAACATTCTTGCAACCCTCGTGGTACCACATGACTGCAACAAACAATGGATGGTTTGAGGCTCCATTGCGGTGCCCTGCTGTGAGCAACCTAGTATAACAAAAATGTCAAAGAATTTCAGACTCCATGAAAAGATTGCTCTCCACCCTTTTGTAATCCCATCCATAAAGAAGTGAGAAGAAAACAAAAATATTAAAAACACTCTGAAATTGTATGCACTTGTTTCATAATTGAGTTCGTACAGACACAAGCAAGCATCTTCATAGCGTCAGGCATAACATTGAGCTGGAAAGTTAGAAGGCCACTACCAGAAAAAAGAGAGCGCTAGCAGCAATAGAAGCAGCTCCCGTCATAAACGGAAATTAATAATTGTTTTCGATCAAGCCGGGCGCTGGTTGTAGGTGTACGAACTATATAACGACGCGAAGTGTGTCAATAAAGCGATATTCGCCATTGCATATTGTTACATACACACACACACCGCAAGTGTTAGATAATCCGTGCGTGACCGCGTGTTGACCCCAAAGGGGGCGGTATTGTGTTTACGGGTTATGACTAGAACGTTCTGGAAGTTTCTTTTGGAAAATGATGTAATTTTCAGAAATTTCTAGAAGTAAAGTGAAGAAGAAATCTCTAGTATTTTCCAGAAGGGATTAAAAACTATACATACGGGCTGGTAGAGGATTTTAAATAGGACTTGAGCAAACCATTAAGACTTCAGTGTACACCAGCTAGGACCTGTGATGTCGCTTACGACTCGTCTGTGGAGTGTTTTGAAACAGTTCGTCTTGACCGAGTGTAGTGTCTGAGAGCTGAATTTAATTCCGGAAGAGACATTTTGTGAACTAAATCTACAGTTCAATATTTTTGGGATTTCTTCTTTCCCATATTGTTGTGACGGGAGTCGGCTTGCGTCCCCGTGGTTTCGTCGTTTCCGGCCGTTTGTTGGAGGTGAATTCGCCCCACGTCCATAAGATCCTCGCCCGTAAGATCTTCTTATTTAGTATAAGATCTTTTCTTATGTACACGTGTTTACCCTAATCATTGTTTTCATTATTAAATCACTTTGTTTCTTTGTTCTTTATATCAGTGTGACCTTGTTTGATTTCTTTGTTGCATCTGAGAAAATTCAGGCTTTTTGAGTAATTTGCAATCATGGATAGTTTGAAGTTTTTCGGATCGTAACAATATCGGGCTGTCAAATAATGAACATCATCTTTTGAAAAGATTTATCTTCACTTGAATGACTCAATGTCGTGTTGATCATCCTAGATTATATTAAATTGTGAGTTGTGGCAGCATTTTACCAACAAGCGATAAACGACAAGCGATCAGGGGGCGTAGCCAAAGGGGGGTAATTCCCTGAATACAAGATGATAGTAACCTGCCTAATTGTGTCTGTTTGCAAGGGGCAACCTCGCTTTCAAATGTCATTGATTTATAAGTAAATTAATGGAAATATAACTACACCTATTTTATTTATTCCTTATGTTAGGAATGAACTTTTCAGATTATTAGGCCTTCTCGCTGGTGCATGCAGCATGTAAGCTACAGAGTGTGGTTGTGAGAATTTCACTTTCGTATTAATTATAAGGCGACTAGATATATAGGCTTTAAAAAAAAAAATTATTTACTGTCAGTCACCCCAAACAAGGCCAAAAAGCCACTAGAGTATAAGGGGTTACATTTGCGATAACATCCACCATTTAAGCAAGATTACATTTGTTGATATTTTTCTTAAACTTAATTAGATCGTAAGTTGGTGGAAAACAATAAGCAGGAAGGTTGTTCCATTGTAATGCTGTTCTAGGGAAGAAGCTATCCAAATGGAACTTACTCTTGATTTTGGGGAGTCGAAAATAGTGAGGGTGTTCACCTGCTTGTTTAGCAAAACGAGTAACACGAGAGAAATCCCTGCGCTTAGGTACCAACTCATGTAGCTCAGCAGAGTAATCCCCGTAGTAATAACGGTAGAACAGTGAAAGGCTGGCTACATTCCTACGATGTGAGAGAGGTTGGACGGAGGAAAAAAGCTCCTCACCAACTAGTCCCTTGATGCGGTGTTGCAGTCTATCAAGAACAGATAGTGATGCTTTGGAGGCACCTGTCCATATATGGGCACAATATTCTATCTTGGGCCTGACTTGACATTTGTAGAGGTAGAGGATGGCCTCAGGGGTCAGTATTTTGCTTGACCGATAGAAGGATCCTATCATCTTGGAGACTTGTTTCCCTACCTCTGAGATGTAAGAATTCCATTTGAGATCAGCTGTACAGAAAAAGTTGCAAACGTTTTCAAACGCCAATGTTATTTCTTCCGTTTAACCGGAAAAAATTACATTCCCTTTGAGAATTTGAAAATTAACATAAACCATAAATAAATCATGCCAAAATAAACAGGCAACAGTGCAGCATTAACGCGACAATAAGTGTTTACATTTTATTTTGATTCTAACTTTTTGGGCGTAAAGTTGGAAAATTAATTCTCCCGCCCTCTAGAAAAAAATCCTAGTTACGCCATTCGAAAAATACTGCAAATGTAAACAAAAATAGAGTTATTTAAAAGCAAGATAAAGGCACTAAATGTGTTATAGTCATATGAGGGGTAGGCCATGTGTGTCGCGAGGGTGGGGGTGGTGGGAGTTGCGGGCAACCCGCCTTTTCGGGTCAGTTTATCTAAAATAATTATTTCCAATTTTACATTGTTGGCGAGATTCTATTCCTACGTATAAAAGACAATCATTGTTATTCTTTTAACACTGGGTCATTGGTCTATTTGAGAGAGTCTGGTTTTAAAATAGAGCCATTATCATGGTATAGTTAGAGTAGTTTCTCCCCATCTGCATTTTGCTTATAAGGCTACCTTGGCCGAAAAGGGCATATTGTTTAGATAATTGTAATTCTAGGCAATGACGGATCGGGTGGGGGAGTGGGGGAAGGGGTCCGTACAACCATGCTTGAATCGTCGTATGAATATATACCTTAGGTTTTTTGTACCAGACTGTTCTTTGCCGTGTCTCCTCATTCAAAACCGCCCCTTAGGCTTCTTTATATCTGATAGATTATATTTGCATAAGTAAATGGAATGTGTCTGTCGTCTGTTTTGTTTTTCTGCATGTATTAATACATGTTTTCTAAAGCTTACACCAAATATTGTTTGAGCGCCCAGCAGGGTGGATATGTGCGCGCTACAAATCGTTATTATTATTACACTAAATTTTAGTTATAGCGCCCCCTTGCAGCCAATGAAGGCAACGTAATACCGGAGTTATGGGTACATATTTTGAACGTGTCACTAACCGAGCCGCTGAGTTCTGTATGACCTGAAGCTTCTGTAGTTGGGAATCAGGCAAGCAATGCAATACAAGAGACTATTACAAGTACCAACAATTTGGGTGATAGCGCCCCCTTGTAGTAAAACATGTACGGTGGTAAACATAAAATTAAGACGTCTTACAGATTTTCCCAGTGAAACCAAGTTGGTCATTGAATATCAGGCCAAAAAACACTGACAAACACCTGTTTGTGGGGGAAAAAACTTAAGGTGAGTGTAAAAGCGCCGTGAGGGGAGCATAGTGTCCCCGCCTGTTTTTTAAATTTTGGTTCTGCAAAAAGGAATTGCCATTGTACACTTCACATTATGCATTCGTATTCTAATATTGAATGTTGCACTTAAACATTATCTAAGAGCAAATAAGGATTACCACTTTATTGCCGTCAAAGTGCCCTAACAAATGCCCCCACCCCCAATATACGAACTCAGCGGGGTGGGTAAGCCGTTATTATTTATATACGATATTATTTATTCAGAGAAGAATTGCCATTACCTTCGATAAGCTTTTATATAAATGTACTTCTATAATTACTTCAGCCAATGTTTGGATTTGCTTGGTAGCATAGTGGTATACACGCTCGAATCTGAGTATATGTATAAGGTATAGTAATACCTTCTATAAGCTTTTATATAAATGTACTTCTATAATTACTTCAGCCAAGGTTTGGATTTGCTAGTGGTATACACGCTCGAATCTGAGTTCATTTCAAAGTCTGTCTGGAATTGTTTTATTTTGGGTTATAAATATAATTGGTTGTATTTTGTATTTTTTTTTAATTATCAAATTAATTCCGAAAAAAAAATCATGTCTGAATAATCCTAGTAATTCAAGGCTGTGGATTATTTAATTTTAGGGTGAAGGGTACAATACACATTAATATCATAATGTGTATAGCCAGTAAGAAATAGCGGGAAAGTGACTGTCTGACGTCATACTAGGTCATTAACGGTCATTAGCCTCTGTGTACATGAAACGAGTAATACAATAAATTATAAATCATTTGTACTCTTTATATAAAGCAGGTTATGCCATGTGAACAAATAAATTGGTGATTGTCCTCACCAAATAAAATATGTCTTTAGGGAGGTTTTGTTTTCTCCAGTTACAAAAAACATTAATTTTACTGCGATTTTGTTTTTGGGGATGTTTTAGTCGGTCGGGTTTAGGGATAATATTCCGTTGAAATCTTCGGGAGGGAGGCGTGATCAGAATTTCCTTTTATCATTAGACCAATAATTTGACTAAGTGAAGAAATAAAACAATTAATGCCAAATCAGGTCAAGTCAAATCCAGTAGGTTGGGTAAGGACGATCACCAATCAAGTTATCCAGACTAATAACGCATATTCCACACAAATTATATTTTCCATTGATTTTATTTTAACATTTACACATTCAGATAGGATAAACATTGATCATATTTTTTAGCAGATTTAAATAGAAATAGCAAGTTATATATATTTTTGTACATATTTGAGATTTAATCAAGAAGCAGTATTTTTCCAGAAATTCCTTCGCATTTGCATGATGTGTCTTCACTGGGGGATATCCCCCCAGTGTGTATGACAAGGGGCGGGTAATAGCATTACCTCCAATGATAAGAGCGCGCAAATTATTACATTATTAAATTGTGTTATTTATAAAACAATTAGCGTATTTATAATTTAGCCCTATTTTTTGTCTTAAGATCTTCGACATCAGAATTGGATTTTGTTTCACACACACTCAGAAAGCACTGAGCATACAATGCTTCATACATTACGTTGGTGTAAGGGCAGAAATCTAATCAATTGTTTATCACCCAAAGCAAGAATTTAATCAATCTATACATTTCTACCGTATTTGTTTTAAGTTTGATTTCACGAAAATAGAACCCCAAAAGATGTCAAAATTCAAAAAATATTTCGGGATTTACCGTGGGGGTGGGGTAGGGATAGTTTCCGAGTGGTGGTGGTGGTGGTGGTGGTGGTGTTGGGGGAGGGGTGGGTGGGGTGGGGAGTTATATCATGTGCCCTGCTCCCTACTGCCCCCAAATCGTATTCAAGAAATAGCTGTCACTTGTTCAATCACTTGCTTTAAAGGGACAGTGTTAGTTTTAAATTTACTCATTGACTGAAAATAATACCCAACATGATAAGGTCATATTACTGTTGCTGCTGCATAAATGCGCATAATTTCAGTCACTGTGTTCATCTTAAACTAGGACACCGATTCCATGCTCTGTTTAAAGTCGGCTCTTTTTTTGACGATATTGTCCCTTTAAACGAAGGTACATCATTAAAAGGAAGGTACAACATTGTATAATGTTGGCAAAACTTCTTATAGTATTCTTACTCTTTTTGTACCAATAAATACATTATTCAACCAACATGTGAACGCTTCAGTTCAATACGGAGTCTACGTCATGAGACAAGTATGAAAAACCATCCACAATTATTACTGAAAACACATTACATAAAAACACAAAATGTGCATATTTGGTCATGTTTTCTCTGAAATGAGAACACCTTTGATAGAATAATGTTCAGACTGATTGATACCTTGACCAACTTCATATCAAGTTAGCTTTCAGATAATAATTTGGTATATCTGGGCAATCAGACAGAATACCAATGTTGTACCTTCCCTTTAAGCAAACAAATTCTTTCTTTTGTTTTTAGCAAAGGAATTCCTAAAGAAAGTATTACTTACGAGCAAAAATAAGCATACTAGTTAATCTTAAATAATACTCTGAAAATATCAAATAATTGTGAATTAAAATTAGTATGAAATTATGTAAACATGTTCACCCTTACAATTGTTTTTGTTTTATATGCCTAAATGATGAACGAACACTGTCAAATTACTTTTCTTGGTAGAAAGTCATGTTACAGCATTCAGTGAACCATTTCTGAAAATAAACTTTGTACCTTATTTGTTGTAACCAATGTACATCTCGTCCTGTGACACAAGGGGCGCCAAATATCGCCCAAATATGCTCTAATCAATGTATGATTGCTGTAAACCATAATCATGTGTAGTGGTATTTTAGCTAGGTCTGAAATTGTTTGTACATTTTCATAATTTTATCAGAAAGCGAACGAACTTTCATTTTATAGGAGAAGCTTTATTTTATTTTTTTAATTTCATAATCCTCATGAAGTATAATGGAACATAACCTTATTTTCCATTGGTTTATATTTGTAGAGAATGCTTATACACTTGTTTCTAGTCCACAAAACATTAAGCTCGCAATGATGGCGCCCTGCATCCCCAAGAGGAAAATATACTGATGTGTATCGATGAATATATGATGGCTTTGATAAGGCCATCAATAAAAATGTCTCCGGTTTCTGGTCAGAGGTCAGCTTCAAAACCGTTTTTGTTTTTTGGTAATATTTTTGTTTTAAGTGATACATGTTAACATGTATACGCAGTTATTGTAACCAGACCGAATTTCCCATAACAAAGTATGGTGGCTAAGAGATTCTGCACAAATCGGGCAAATGTTCATACCTCTATGTGAAAAAGTCGTTTAAAACACAGAGCGGCAGAATTCCAATCGATCCAGCAATTTTGGCTGCAATTGGACATCGTTTCATAGCAATAAATAAATACATACTGTTGACGCGCGGATCTGAGGCGACGCTTGTGAAGACCAAAAACCGGATATTTTTTTGTTTGGCCTAACAAAGGACTAAATACTGTGAAATACTAAACAAAGCTAATGAAAGTTAAACATTTTATATAAATGTTGTATACAATTAAAGGCACAATATTTTTGAAAAAAATATTTTTAAATTCTAAAATATATTTTGAGATTTAACTACCCCATACATTTTTTCGATTCAAATGATACTTTAAATTCAGTTAATTTCAATTCTCCCTATAAACTTAAAATGTTCGATTGAATTCAAATTCAATTTAAGTAAAATTAATTCTTTGCTTTATTCATGCAATAGTTTTTAAACTTTTGGTTTGATTTTTATTCGAACAAAAATTTTTTTTTTTAATATTTTGTGTTTCGTAAGTTAAATCTCAATATATATCCTAACTTTATACAGTGATAACTTTCAATAATTATTGAACTGTGTTGTTGAAAACTTGGTTATGTTCGCAATGCAAATGCTGCAATTTGTTGTTTGTCCATACCGTAGAGAGAATGTTTGTCTTAAAGTTGGCTATAAATATCTCCCATTATTTTGTTTGTAATTTTAAGAGAATGCTTATTTGTTAATAGTCCACAAAACATTACGCTTGCAATGTTGGCGCCCTACATTCCCCAAGACTAATGTGATAAATGAATATTGTGTGATATTCAATCTGTGATGATACAGGGCTGAATACTGTGAAATACTAGACAAAGCTAATGAAAGTTATACATTTTATATAAATATTGCATACAATTAAAGGCACACGATCTTTTAGATAATTACTTTAATTAAAATATATTTCGAGATTTAATTTCGCCTATAAACTTAATTTTGTTAGATTCAATTCGATTAAAATGGCATTTCAAATTCAATTCATTTCAATATCCCTTATAAACTTAAAATGTTCGGTTCAATTCAAATTTAATTTTAATAAAATCCATTATTTGCTTTATTCATGCAATAGTTTTTAAACTTAGATTTTTATTCAAACAAAATAATTTTTGGATATTTTATTTTCATTATAAATTAAATCTCAATATATATCCCAATTTACACTGGTAACTTTTAATATTCATTGAATTGTGTTATTGAATAATTGGTTATGTTCGCAATGCATAATTTATGCATATTCTGCAATTGTTGAAATTACATGAACATTTGTCATTCTTTCTGTATAGGTCTAAATGGTCATATTACTTTTCTTTGTCAAAATGTTGACGAGAATGTCCTGTTACATCATTCAGTGAACCATTTCTGAAAATAGACTTTGTTCATTATATTTTGTCCTGTGGCAAAATTATTGTATGACAGTCGCTGTAAACCATAATCATGTCTAGTAGTAATTTAGCTAGGTCTAAAATTGTTTGTACATTTTCATAGTTTTATCAGAAAGCAAAGTTTCATTTTCTAGGAGAACCTTTAATTTGTTTTTAGTTTTATTTCATAATTCTTATGAAGTATAATGGAACATAATAACCTTATTTTCCATTATTTTGTTTGGTTTTTTAGAGAATGCTTATTTGTTAATAGTCCACAAAACATTACACTTGCAATGTTGGCGCCCTGCATTCCCCAAGACTAATGTGATAAATGAATATTGCGCGATATTCAATCGATGTTATTGATGGTTCGGATAACACAGGGCTAAATACTGTGAAATACTAAACATTAAACATTTTATATAAATATACATATAATTAAAGGCACAAGATATTTTATATAATTACTTTTAAACTCTAAAATATATTTCGAGATTTAACTTCCCCTACATTTTGTTCGATTCAATTCGATTCAAATTTAATAAAATTTAACTTCCGAATTTTCTGTTATTTTATTTTTGATTCATTATATTAATGAAATTCATTATTTTCTTTATCGATTTTGATATTTTTTGTTTGAAAAAACAAAATTAATTAGTTTTTAATATTTTGTTTTCATTATCAGTTAAATCTCAAAATATATTCCTATATTACACTGATATCTTTAAGATTCATTATAAACTGTGATGTTGAATAATATGTAATGTTCTCAACGCATATTTTATGCCTATGCAACAAATTATTGTTTGTCCATAGAGATAAGGTTTGTATTAAATTTCCCTTGATTATTTCTTCATGAAACTGAAAGTGACTGTGCAAAATACATCTTCACAAATACCATAATAATCATTACCACTAAGACATATCCATTATTGACGAAATATTACATTCTAATATATCAAGCACATCGATTGTAAGCAAAATGGTTGAGAAAAGATTAAATATAAGACTGTATGTCTTCTAAGAGGTCGTGAATATTCATCACTTTAAATTTGAACTGCAAAATATATAGCTATGTTCATAGACACTGTCGTCAGAAGACCAATGTTATAACTACAAACAAATAATTGGTGATCGTCCTTAAAACAAATTAAAAATCAGGGAGATTTTTATTTTCTTTGTGGTGACACTACCATCTCGTTTAGGGAAAATGGCCAACCTGGAGATAATGGCCAACCTGAAGATAATGGCCAACCTGGAGATAATGTTAGTTTCAAAATATAAAATGTGAGGGAGAAGCGACATGAATTGTGACATGACTTTGTTTCATTTTGTTCTGATTACAAACAATGACCCCAATTAGCCTATTATAGTCTTTCCATACACATACGCATATAATTCTCTATATAATGGGAGGGGGAGGAGGGTGGGAGGAATTTGTACCAATGTGAAAAACGTGCACATGTATCCATTTACCTGAACTTGAATATCTCCAAAACTGCTGATGGTGTGTGTGTGTGGGGGGGGGGGGGGGGTTATTGTTGGTAAGCAATCATATCGGGCAAGGGCAATCACCAATCATTCGTTTTTTTTCTCGGTTCGGAGAAATGATATCAGGTTATCATATAGAATGTATTGTCAGTTATCAGCAAAACCAACCAATTGATATTGTTAGTCCGTTCATTCTGCATGTTTTGTTAAGTTGAGCACGCCCTCTTTGGTCGACTTAAATATCAACTAAGATATCGCATAAAAAGCGATTTACGAATCTACTTTGATAATATTGACTGTCTAATTAAACTCTTAAAATACACAATCTGAATTTGAATCAATATTTTGACATTCCGTTGTCTCAAAAGTTGTTATTGTTTTTTCTCCGGCGTACCTTTTCTTCAACCGTCACAATGGAAGGTTCAACATTGGTAATAATCAGATGAATAAAATAAATAAATAAAATTGATCTAAATGGTAATACATGTACTTGGTGTAAATTTGGTAAAGTATCAGTCATCGTGAGAACTTATTCCGTTTAGAATAAAGGAATTGTAATAATGTTGAAATTACACAAAGTTGCCGGCCGGCAAAACATTGAAATCATTAAGAGCATGTGTTTCTTTTCCTTTTTTCCCACAGAGGACCAAGAAACACGTCTTATATCGGTCATTATCCGTAGAGGACCAAGAAACATGTCTTATATCAGTCATTATCCGTAGAGGACCAAGAAACATGTCTTATATCAATCATTATCCACAGAGGACCAAGAAACATGTCTTATATCAGTCATTATCACACAGAGGACCAAGAAACATGTCTTATATCAGTCATTATCCATAGAGGGACAAGAAACATGTCTTATATCAGTCATTATCAATAGAGGGACAAGAAACATGTCTTATATCAGTCATTATCCATAGAGGGACAAGAAACATGTCTTATATCAGTCATTATCAATAGAGGGACAAGAAACATGTCTTATATCAATCATTATCCATAGTGGACTAAGAAACATGTCTTATATCAGTCATTATCCATACTAGGACTAAGAAACATGTTTTATATCAGTCATTATCCATAGAGGACTAAGAAACATGTCTTATAACTGATATGTGAAAGTTTCAATATGGCTTCACGTGCTTAGAAAACAATCGCCACAATGACGTAATCAGTTCTCATGATAACTGGTATACGTCTACCAACTTCACATCTAGTGAACATTAGATTATAATTTAGTAATCGATTAATTACCAAAAGTGAACCTTGCTTTTAAAGCCAATTTTTGTGTGTGAAATATTTCTTGTTTAATTTAATTTTAGTCAAAAAAGATGATTTTTTTTAATGAATTGTACGAATTCATTCAAAGATTTACTAGAAAGAACATCCTTCCATCAATTCCTTATCGAATTGATAGACACATTTCTATAATACCTCAACTTTTATTGACCTCCATCTCCAGTGACAAAATTCCTGTGTAATCTACTCAAAGATGCATCACCCTTGTGTTTGATACTTTCACCGGTTATTCCCAGCAGTTTTATTTTTAAATTACCCTTTTCCTTGCAGACAGGCAAACAAATCATCAGATGTATGTTTTTAATGTAATAAAATTACCAAATGTATTGATGGTGGCCCGTCATAAATTCATTTAGGCAATGAATTACTGTTAAACCATGCTTTTGGACGTTTTTATGAAGTATTTACTGAAACTGTTTTCCGCCCTTTATTTCAGAAAAATATAAATTATTAGGTTAAACAAAAATATTGCAGGGAATCACCAGTGAATGGGGCAAACTCATGTTGTTGTGCAATATACTAAGTCAATTAAACATGTTAAATTAATTTATGACATTTCGAGATTTAAATCCTCAAAAAGTAACGTGTTTTTCACGATTCATTTTGCAGGCGCGTTTTCTTAAAAGTTCAAATTATTGTTCCATTTGTTCTGCATGTAATTGCAAGATTCTTTTCAAATATTATAATCAATTTGTATCTTTCAGAAATATCACAGGCATCTTGGAAAAAAATCAGTAGTTTTTATTTTCAAGTTAATCTGATTTAAATCTCGAAAAATAAATGAAATTTGTACCATACGTATGGACAATGTACTTATTCATGTAATAATTATAATCTTTTAAATAAACAGTAAATTATAGATCTCTGCTCTCTTTAGTAACGTTTTTGTTGGTCGAGTTATTGAGCGCCTGTCATATCACAATTTTATTGTTTCACAGCCATACTTCAAATGTAAAATTACTGGAAAGATCTACAAGTACACACGCTAGGAATAAATAACTTTATCACGTCGCGGACATCTTTGTCAGGTTCCTTGACGCAAGTACGACTATATATTGCTAAAGCATACTAGTGACAGACTATTTTTCCTTCGAGCCTCGGTTTGGTTACGTGGTTTTGTATTGAAGAAAAACAAAATGTATGTACCATGATAAAAGTCTATTGGTCTTTGTTCTAACACCAACGTCACCTGACTTCTTTGTTAACATTTTAACTAGTTTTATATCAATATTTCCAGCCTACATCTCTTGCAATAAAATGACAGACGCCCAATATCGCCCAATCACGCCCAACAATGGCGCTGTGTCACTTTCAATCACAACTTTATGTATCTGGCTCTCATAAATGAACCAAACGATATGAAATGCCATTGATAGAATAAATTAATGATTAATTTCATTAATATATTTTAAGTAACAACAATTTCATAAAATCCAATTGCATGGTTACTCACGTTACATTGTGAGGTTTTGGGCTCACTCTTAATGTCATAATACACTCACTGGCCAAAAGTATTGCAACATGCTCAAAATAGCACTTTACAGTAACAGGTGAGATGATCATTTAATCTGATTTCATCGATCGTGTATTACATAGCAAGAACATTAAAAACGAACACTGACTTCAAAACAAAGGCAATTTCAAAAAGTCTTAAGTAGAGTAAAAATAATAAAATTAATTATTGTAACAGTTCTCCAAACTGAACTTTGGTGTGAATTTCAATGTTGCAATACTTATGGCCAGTGAGTGTATATATGTCACAGTAGTTGCATTATACCCAGACCTTACTTCAGTGCTATATGTACGCTATATAAGACAAACAGCGACATTTTATGCATGTCAGAAAAATGTAACGTCAGTTACCAGCATTGTTCTCTTATATAGCGTCAGTTACCTCCATTGTTCTCTTATAATTATAGCGTACATTATAAGACATTTCTGCAATTATTTCTTTGTGCTGGTCTGGGTATAATGCAACTACTGTGAACAAAGAATAATGTAACGTGAGTAACCATGGAATTGCCCCTTTTATTAGGTGTCACTTTTAATGTTGTTCTCATATAGATGTTAAACTGCATTTGTTCTATATGTGTGAAACCTCTACAATATTTGTTCAAACAGGCTGTGGAAAAAACTTTTCAACAACATGACAATTAATTACAATGTAATAATTTAATTAAGACGATAATCCATTCGTGAAAACGCACTGAAAAGCAATTTTGTCAAAATAAAGTGTGTACAAAACCAGAAAATGTACGGGTACCAGCTTCAAGACACTTCAATTGTGCATGGCTTTGCACACACCAATGACCGATTGGTGCAACTGTTGATTTTGTTATTAAATGTTTCAAAGGTCACTTTGAATTTCCTATTTGCAGTAGTAATAACATAAGAAAATGCATATTTTTATGCTTTTAAAACAGTATCTACATGTATAAAAATTATTTGCGTTTATAGTTGAACCCGCTGCATACAAATTTAAATCCTAATTTTTAGTGTTTTTTATGCTTGGTTTTTGGAGCATTTTCTTGCTCAATATTTGCCATAACTAAATACATAGTGATATGGATGTGGTTATGACTGCTGTTGGTACATAAGTCTGTTTAATTGTGTGATTTACATTTTACGTAAAATCTTTTTCAGTCATGCATGTAGGCAAACAAATAATATAAAATAAAACAGCATCTGCTGAAATAATGTCGATGAATTTTCTGTAAACATTTTATCAGATTAAAAATATATTCAATCACTCAACAGAAATGTTTAAATACACCATAACATTTAATGACTCCCGTGTAGTGGATTTGTTTTTATGTCACTGTTCACTATTTGATATCCATACCGTGAATCCCACCTAATGCCCTGATACTCGTTAGTCCATTCAACAGTAAATTCCACCGTACATGTACTTGTTAACTCCATTGCTGCAGGGCTTTATTGTTATTTCACTCTTCACTATTTGATGCCCCTCCCATGTATCCCATCTAATACCGCTGGGGTATTCACCATTAAGCGTATCAGATGTAGGATTGTCCCCCGTACAATTATTAAACCACCAACCTCCCTGTAATAACTCTGCACAATTAGAGTCAGGATCCTTATCATTGTCTCTGTCGTACGTTGAGAACTGTTGACCAGCTGCAGATAGAGGTTGTGCACCTTGACAGGAAAAAACAAAAAACGTAATGATGTAAATAAATGTGTAAAGTTCTATAATATTAGATGTTTTGTGTATTGCTCATTGCATTTATCAGGATACAAAGTAACCTTATTGACATTTTTAAGCAATTTTTAAGCCATTTCTTTCTTCATCTAACCAGCAACATAAACCCAAACAACACCATGTGTAATGTCGGAATCTAGCAGATGTTTTTTTTGAAAAAAGTAGTTCCCAAAATGAATGAATTTATAATGTCTAATATTAGGTGTGCAAGGGCAGCGATCCCAGGGGGACGGGAGACAGGCCCCCAATATTTATGACGGGGACGGTAATGATAATGTCCCCCAATAATTGTCGTTTCTCTAATTTGTTTTATTCAGAGCAGACAAATAATAAGATTATTCAATTGTTTTGTTGCTATTACAGACACCCGTATCAACGTAGATAGGCCATTTTGTTTCCATAAATCATTCCGTTCCCATTATGGGCACACAACACTAGTAGCCTAAAATGGGGTGGGGGGGGGTGGCGTAGGGTGGGGGGTTGGGGTGGGGTCATTTGTCCAACTCCATACCATCCCCTCAATCATAACAAATCGATGCCACTGGCTTTGTGTATTGCTAACTGTTTTTGTCAGCAAACCAAGTAACCTTTACAAAACATTAGGAAACAGAATACAACCAGCAACATCAACCCTAAAACGAAATGTGTAATGTTTGAATCTAGCAGATGAAATTTGATGTTTTATTATTATTTGATAGTTTTTGCATTGCTCCATTTCAATAATTAAAGTAAACTCATCGAACATATTGATACATTTTTGGAGTTTTTAAAAATACATTTCTAGTATTGTTTTTTTCGAATGCAATGCAAAAGAGACCAAACTCACGACTAATTAATTTATATTTTTAAATTTCAACCAATCGGAGTAATGGCCGTTAACAGTATGTGCCTGATCATTCTTGAAAAGTAAATTTGTTGCATACCAATGTCTCTGCTGTAGTACGCGCTTTCTGTCCCAATACTCAGTGCGTAATTGTCGTTGGAGGACATTATGCTGAAAGGCTTAATATACAGAATGCCCTTGGTGCCATTAGTATCCGTCAGTTTCACACGTATCAACCACTCTCCATTTCTTGTCAGATTATGGAGTGCATCGTTTCCAATCCAGTGGTCTGACATCAATGAGCCGAATCCGTCCTTGTACTCGTTCCAGCTTCGAGTGAAATTCTCAGACCCATCTTCTCGCCTCTGAATCACCTACAGTATTACAAGTCAGCAATATTGAACAACTGTCAATAGAGAATTCAATGTATTTGAGCCACTTTATCACATCAATATTATTAATCAGCGACGGATCCATAATAGTGGTCGGGGGTAGGGCTGTGCCAGGTATCCAGGTATCCGGATACCCGACCGAAACTGTCATTACCTGATTCCATTTTTTGGTTCCAATTACCCGTAAAATTCGGACTTAACATTTGAGCGGAGTGAACATAAATCTGCCTTGAACAATGTAATGTTTACACTTTTACAGACAATTATCTTTAAATTCAAGTGATTACACTCCAATAAAGCCTTTGTAGTATTTTACGGACATTTTCCATATACACTGTTCTCCAACTGTATGTGATACATTGTTTTCACGATCACGATCAGAAACAGTTTTTTGGCTTTGATCATTGGTTGAGTGTATTTAATGTTTTCACGAGTTAAGATGTGTTATAGTCACGTGACTGTTTCGAGCAAGCTTGAACTGACTTCCTGCGAGGTTATGATTGGATTCATGAGAGTGAATTATAAAAAGTAAAAACGTTTTGTTCAAAAATGATTGAATGATTGTTTGTACAAGCTATTTATAGTTTACTACTCACGAGTAAGTTACATTTGGCATTGTAAATGTTATGTTTCTGCACATGTTTCTGGTCAAGAACCTTTGACGTCAGAAACAAGTTCCCTCCGTGTTCGCTCCACAACACGCCCTACCCCCTCTGATCAGCATGTGACCCAAAGCCTTATAATTATTGGTAATTGTATAGAGATTCATAGGCATAGTCGATGGTTTAATCATGCCAATTATGGTCTGACAATTGTCTAAATAAAATATAATTTGTCAAACACTATTGCATGTAGGTTATTACACAAGTCCAACAGCTCACTGTTCCAAAAGCTTATTTCAGACTACCTATTTATTTGTTCTTCTTCTGTCTTACAGTTTATATAGATATAGTTCCAACACCTTTTATTTGGACTTCTCTACAGTGACAACGAACCATTTATTTAAGCTGATCTGATGTCCAAAGCCCAATATTTTGAAAAACCACTGACCAAATGGTCCTTAAATTCAGACAAGAAGTTAGGAATGGGTAGCATACTACATACGTTCCAACATTACACCATTCTCTATAATGTGTATTGGACTTGTCATTTAGTAGGATTAGTCAAATCAAATGGATTTACAACCAAATAGTATAGTAAATTATATCTTAAATTCGTTATCAAAATATGCAGTGGTCTTATTTGAGGATTCACCCCCAAAATATCCTTAATACATAACGGCCCTGGTTTGTATTAAGTGTTCAGATGCTGCTTAAGTGATAACTTATAGATTTTAATTTAAGAAAGTGTGAAGTTTTTATGTCAATTAATTGCCCCCTTTTTGCTTATTGTACGGGATGTGTTTCCCCGCCCCGTACACTAATATTGACCGGTGAACTCTGAAGTAAATACTTGGTGAGGCTATGTATACCCCAACTGTTAGACCAGGTGGATGGTCCGTTAGACCCCTCCCCCAAACATTAATATCATTTAATAAACTTCAATATAGCACTTTGTTTACGTTTGGACTACCATGTTTTTAAAAGTTCAAATACTTACTTCAAACATTTTAAATTTTCGAGAAAAAAATCCAAAATATTGCACAACATTAAACAAATATTCTGAAATGTTGTAAGAATTATTTCATAATTTATTCTACAATCTGAATGTTTCAAACTATAGGATGGATGACGTTCATCTTTTTATAATTTCTTCTCTATATAGCCAATGGATTTTTATAAATGAAGAGGTTTCGAGACGATGGACATTGCCTTATTGTGAGATACGATTCACTCGATATCTCAAATTTACCATAACGTACTTTCACTCATAAATTATTATTATAAAAGCAGTACGGCCTTATTTTGGTAAAATGGTATATCTCAAAAAGGCCATTTCGCGAAAAATGGATTTAAAGTTTGAATAACTGCCATTTTATTTTGGAATATGGTATCGTGAATTTATCTGTTTTTTACTAATCACTGATCACTGAAAAAAAGTTTTGATTAATTTGCTAAAGTGGTGTTATGTCAGGGATACACCACTTTACCTTATTTCCTGCTTTCCCAATAAATGTAAATTTGTGTAAATTACAGTCACAAACTTTGTATTTTTTAGGCTAACATACAGAGTGTATCTTCCAAACGATTCATTTCCTGATGTTGAGAGTTTCAGAATCGTAAATAGCGCCCTCACCTGAGTGGGAATGGCTTGTATCTCAAAATCTCAAAAAATTCACTTACATCGTTTTACCAAAATAAGGCCAAGTATCTGTTATAACAATCGAAACCGAATCATAACTATTTTATTTAATATGATATCCGCTTGAGATACGAGTTGTGCGATACGGTTCTTTTCAGAACCTGTACCTCAGCTTCACGTTAGTTGAGATAAACACATGGTGTTACCGCAAACCGAAACGATATCGATATTCCACCATGCAAAGCCTCAAAACTTATATCCGCTTCACTTAATGAATTATTGTGACGTAGCTTTACAATTTTTTTTTTCATGAACAAGATCATGTGTGTTAATCCCGTGGTATCGGGGTATATATATATATACACCCACTGTAGTCCAGGGAGATGGTTCATACGATCATCCAACATAATTTACGTTCATAGTAAAACAAACCCACTGTAGTCCAGAGAGATGGTCCATACGATCATCCAACATAATTTACATTCATAGTAAAACAAACCCACTGTAGTCCAGGGAGATGGTTCATACGATCATCCAACATAATTTACATTCATAGTAAAACAAACCCACTGTAGTCCAGGGAGATTGTTCATACGATCATCCAACATAATTTACATTCATAGTAAAACAAACCCACTGTAGTCCAGGGAGATGGTTCATACGATCATCCAACATAATTTACATTCACAGTAAAACAAACTCCTCCAAAAAACATTTTGTTATGTTTGAAAAATGCGTTGTGGTTTTAGATTAACAGTTTTCTCAAAATTTCCCAATTGGAGAAATTCATCCTAAACTGGCCCAAAAATGTTCCAACATTTTCCTGAAACTCATTTATATTAAGAAACATATTTTTCATAATAGTTTACAAAATGTGACTTATGTAGAGGATTCAAGTGCGCCCCCACTGGCTGTTTATGTAGTGACATTAGCAGTATCTATTTGTATTTATTTAATGTGTTCATTAATTAACAGTTACATGTTCTTATAAAACTATTCAGATTGTATTTGTGCTTTCTGAGCAAAGACGGATTGCAAATGGTGTGCTTCGTGTAGATAAATAAATACGTTATTATCAATTTAAAATAACTTGCCATATCAACCACGATTATATATATGTTTTGATTATAACCCAGAATTATGTTCAATAATTCTTAAATTTACTGGTGTAACTTTATATTGTCAGATAAAACAAATAAGACATGGGTGTATTATTGCACAAACCATTGACAAATTCAGCAGTGTCAAAGAGGGGCGTGTCCGTGCATGTGCATGTACATTTACCATACGCTTTTTCGTGCCCCACCTTGTCAGTGTACCTCCCCACCCCTTTTGCCGTGTTCCTCCCTTGTCAGTGTACCTCCCCACCCCTTTTGCCGTGTTCCCCTTGTCAGTGTACCTCCCCAAACCTTTTGCCGTGTTCCCCTTGTCAGTGTACCTCCCCACCCCTTTTGCCGTGTTCCACTTGTCAGTGTACCTTCCCACCCCGTTTGCCCCTTGTCAGTGAACCTCCCTACCCCTTTTGCCGTGTACCTCCTTGTCAGTGTACCTCCCCACCCGTTTTGCTGTGTTCCCCTTGTCAGTGTACCTCTCCAACCTTTTTGCCGTGTTCCCCTTGTCACTGTACCTCTCCACCCCTTTTGCCGTGTTCCCCTTGTCAGTGTACCTTCCCACCCCTTTTGCCATGTTCCCCTTGTCAGTGTACCTCCCCACCCCTTTTGCCGTGTTCCCCTTGTCAGTGTACCTCTCCACCCCTTTTGCCTTGTTCCTCCCTTGTCAGTGTACCTCTCCACCCCTTTTGCCGTGTTCCCCTTGCCAGTGTACCTTCCCACCCCTTTTGCCATGTTCCCCTTGTCAGTGTACCTCCCCACCCCTTTTGCCGTGTTCCCCTTGTCAGTGTACCTCTCCACCCCTTTTGCCTTGTTCCTCCCTTGTCAGTGTACCTCTCCACCCCTTTTGCCTTGTTCCTCCCTTGTCAGTGAACTTCTCCAACCCTTTTGCCGTGTGTCCCCTTTCCGATACCCTGGGCATACACGATAACTTGCTGGCTTTTCTTCGTTCAAATTTTGCTTGGAAGTTCAAGAGTGAACAAGCTAACTTACGGAGCTTCACTTATTGTATTGTTCATCTTACAAAGCCATGATTTATAATCATCAATAGGCAGATTTTTATTTCAGTGATAAGGCAATGTCGAGATCACTATATAGTTTGCACGCGGAGGAATTCCCCTGGTTTGTCTTCAAACTTTGTACTCCAATGCGTACATACTATGCCACTTTGTATAGGCCTATTATAAGTGGTGGGAATTAAATTAAAATCTTTCATATTTATTGTCTTTACTTTGTTTACATAGTCTTATAAGTTACGCGTACATTATTGCTTTTATTTGGTATGTTGTTGTAAACCTAATTTTACATCATTGATAGTATTGGAATTGAATTTGAATGTTTTATTTAATGGAATAGCTTTTTAGATTTAGAAGTGCCAACAATTCAAGTAAGACGAACGATCACTCGTCTGATTATTATTATTTTTTTCTTTGTCGTGTTTTGTTTTGGTATATTATTTCTGGTATCATACCATTTTCTTGTCTGTAGAATCATTACAATCACTTCGCTGAGACGCCGACTATAACCCATAGTGGCATGACCGCAGCCAGAGTTGAATAAACAAACACGCCCTCATGGGTGCCGTGATAAGAACATTATTGTATTTTGTATTTCTTCCAAATAGGCTATATTTGTAATTGAAGAGAAGGTGATTTTTTCGCTGTTTTTTTTTAACCAGTAAAAGTTGTATACAGAATTCAGTCGTGTTGCCTTTTTGTTTAAGGGATAGTATCGTCACGATCAGAGTAGCTTTCAACAGGGCATGGAATCGGTATCCTAGTTAAAGATGAACACAGTGAAATTACTAAGTCATTTATGCTGCAGCAACGGTAATATGACCTTATCATGTGGGTTATTATTTTCCATCACCGAGTTAATCTAAAGCTGGAATTCCGATTCCATGCCCTGTTGATCGTGGTGATAGTGCCCCATTAATCCGTCTGCTTCAATTCCCTGATCGTTTTGCTGATGACGTCAGCACAATGTTGTGGTCTGAGGTTTTTCCTGACTAACTCCACTTGCATTGTTTGCACATACACAACAATTATTCAAATCAAAGACGTGTAACCAGCTGACTTTGCATTCTGCAGATTCATTGCTTACTTACCTTTAATGACTTTTACTACCCGGTGTAACCAGCTGACTTTGCATTCTGCAAATTCATTGCTTGCATACTTACCTTTAGTGATTTTTAAAACCCTTTTGGAATGTATAAAATGTCCAGTGTCCTTCTTTTGGAACTCTTCTATATTGGAGGTCTTGGAATGGTTGTGAGCATTGTCATCAAACAATTAGGATGCCAATGTTCAATCAAGCGTTACAGTGAGCTGCACAGTGCAATATTAAGGAACCATTCCTGCACTTGCCGCTGTAGAGGAAGGGTCTACAGTAGAGAGCTGTTCTTCTTAGTTATTTTCGTTTCTTAAGTTCAGCCATCATTAGTTTTCCTTCCGTTAAATGACAATTGTATGGTACAACTTCATTTTCATCCATCAGGCAGTAACCTTTCGGGTGCAGAAGAGTGTCTGGGTGAGTTCCGTAGGTGGGAATTATCTTTACTGTGAAGTGTAATTTCCACATGTGATTTTGTATGTTTCATTTCCAAGTTTAACTTGAATATTTGCATTATGAGTAATAGTAAATTTTGCATTGACATGGTCTAAATTTACTCAAACGAAGTAAGTCCCAGGTAATCTTTAATTTAAAAGTTATCCAAATGGGAAGGTATGCATTTAATAATTAATATCTTTGTATTTCTATTTCTTCCAGGCCCCTTTCTGGTAGCCTTGTAGTATTGCTATAGTCTTGTTTAGCCTTGTAGTATTGCTATAGTCTTGTTTAGCCTTGTAGTATTGCTATAGTCTTGTTTAGCCTTGTAGTATTGCTATAGTCTTGTTTAGCTTTGTTAATCCTTACACTGAAAGTTTTTGCCATGAAATTCCACTCACATCGTGAAATTTGAGTGTATAGTGGACGTTCACCCCAGTTTAGTAGAAAACTTGTATGTTGGATATTAATTTGTTATTTTATAGTCCTAAATTAATAAACAACTTAACGTTAACCAGACCTGTAAAGAAAAAGAGTTTTGTCACCTTTCTTCCGCTTGGTTACAAAATGGCGAAGTCGGCAGGATCTGGTTGATTGTTTGGGACTTTAAAATGAGAAGAAACAAAAAGGAAACGAAAATTTTTAATTAAAGAAAACATTTTTAAATTCAAAATTCAAAATCATAAACCCACCCAAAACATTTAAGGCTACCCAATCCCTTACAAGGCTACCAGACTCAAAGTTTCCAACCTGGTTCAGCGAAGCTCCGCATCAGCTAGACAGTCCAGTGTGCATCAAAGCTGATGACGTCATGATTGCCTAAGATGAACCAAAGAACTTAACGTTCAACCTAGTTATGGTAAACATCAAGGTGGTTCGTTTATAGTGCCGAATGACGAGGTGGAGTGCCTGGGAAGTGACTTCTGGAAAGCAACAGCGGCGCAGGACAAGACACCGACTGGACACTGAAGAACTCCGAAATGTAGATTACTGCTATTAATGTATGGAACTTTCATTATGTACACGATGATTGTGAATTGCCGTATATTCATATTTTAAGTTAACTTCATTGATTGAATGTAGATTGACAGAGAAAGAAAAAAAAAAAAAAAATGGTTTCTCAAGAAGACATAGACTTTTTGGTGGATAAAATAGACAGATTGACTTCTGAAATAGAATTAGTTTCTGGAAAACAAAAAGAAACAACCTCCCCAGCTTATGTGTTAATGCCATCTCAGAAAAAGATCAAATCATTCACAGGCAAGGAACGTGATATTACCTTAGAAGATTGGCTTTGTGACATTCATGCATCAATTGCCTCGAGACCTCTTGCTGATGAAGATAAAGTTCATTTTATGTTCCAGCACTTGGAAGGTGCAGCTAGGGAGGAAGTTAAATTACGCCCCTTGTTAGACCGTGATACAGTTGAGCAGTTAGTTTCAATCTTACACGATGTATTTGGAGTCAAAGCGACAGGTGTTCAGTTGCAAAGACAATTTTTCGAGTGTAAACAGTCTCAGTCCCTTAGAGATTTCTCGCATCATTTAATGGAGGTTTTAAACAAGGTCATAATCAAATGCCCCCACTTAAATTGCTCTAAAGACAAGTTACTGTGTGATCAGTTTTCTGAGGGTGTTTTTGATGAGGTTTTACGAAAGCACTTGAAGAAACAGTTGAGAGATAATCCCAGTTTGTCATTTCTTAGATTACGCCACGAGGCAACTGAATGGGCCGAAGAGGATAATGACTCCGATGCAAAGACCAAAGCTACTGTCGAGGAAGCTCGAAGTACGACACGATTCAACTCAGCTGAGGAAACTAAACAGATGAGAAGTCTACTCGAAGAGCAACGACAACTCATCAAGGATCAACAGGCGCAAATCAACCAACTTCTGAAGGTAGTCTCGGAAAGTACACAACGGGGAACTTCATCTCCATCCAACACTTCACAGGTAGCTGAGAGCTATGGTCCATCTTTTTCATCCAATCGCCTTAGACCGTTCTGTGATCATTGCCAACGGAGAGGACATCGCACTTTAACTTGCTTCAGAAAACAGCTTTTGGAGACACAAGCGGAGCTAGCAGAGTACCGTAAAGCCGAAGCTGCACGCCACACCGCTGAATGGTACAAAAAGACTGAACAGACTCAAAAATCTGCGGTGTCAAACTAGAGCCTCCCATCGACAAGAACCCTCAGGTGGGCAGGATCAAAATGGGTTCAACACATACCACTACTATCGACCAGACGGATCTTCAGGATCGCTTTGTTGGGATATCTCCAACGATGGAAGTCAAGATAGGAAGTGTTAAAGCGCAGTACCTTGTAGACACAGGATCGATGGTTTCTACCGTGACCGAGGAATTCTTCAGCAGTTTCCTGAAGCCTGTGGGAGCGGAGATGGTAACCGAAGGTCTCTGGTTATCTCTCACCTGCGCTACTGGGTTGAACATTCCTTACATTGGCTACCTTGAGATTGATGTCGAGATTGAAGGGGTCAGTTTACCGAAAATGGGAGTGATTGTTGTCAAAAATTCGAACAAAGAGTATTGTGAGCAGAAACGACAAGTTCCTATGGTATTAGGTATGAACATTATATCACCTGCAATTACAAATGAAGTGAATATTACTAGCGGAATTCAATCCGCCACAAAACAAACTTCATCATTAGTACATACAGTGACCGGTGTTTCGACTTTTATTCCAGCACAATCTTGGGTCACGGTTGAAGCTACAGCTAAAAGAACTGGAACCAGGTTCTCAGTAGTTGAACCTCTGAGAAATTCTGACAATCTTTGTCTTGGAGTCATTGTGCAGTCTACCATTGTTGATGCAACTCGTAGATGTTTCCCAGTGAGGATGGTTAATCTATCTTCAGAAGGTGTAATTATACCCGAACGCACGCCAATTGGTATCATGAATCCAGTCGATTCCGTGACTAGTGGGAATTGTCTAGAAGTCGAATTCAAACAGGTGTCTGTCAGTGAAATCATGATCACGGTGCATGAAGAAACATCTCCTTCAGAACTGAAGAGCAGTCCAGTCTGCGTTGACTTATCAGAGTTTGATGGTACTGACAAACAGCTTGCACAGATCAATTCTCTTCTTCACAAGCATCATGATATTTTTGCCACAGGACAGTTTGACTTGGGTGACACCTCAACAGTTACCCATCGAAATATCACAAAACATGATGAACCGGTTTCACAACCTTTCCGCCGCATACCACCTAATCAGTTTGAGGAAGTAAAACAACATATCCGAGATCTCCTTCAAGCGGATATTATCAGAGAGAGCTACAGCCCCTATGCAGCCCCAATTGTTCTGGCTAGAAAGAAAAATGGTTCCTTGCGTATGTGTGTAGACTATCGTCGACTGAACACACAAACGAAGCGAGACGCCTTCCCACTGCCTCGAATCTTAGAATCTTTCGATGCTCCACTTGGCGCCAAGTTCTTTAGCACCCTTGATCTTGCAAGTGGTTATCACCAGGTGAGGATGCATGAAGACGATCGTGAAAAGACAGCTTTTACAACTCCATTGGGGTTGTACGAATACAACCGCATGCCCTTTGGTCTCTGTGGAGCACCTGCGACCTTTCAAAGACTCATGCAGCGATGTTTCGGCGATTTGACATTCCAGATGTTGTTAGTCTACTTAGATGATATTCTCATCTATTCTCCATCCTTCGAACAACATTTGGAGCACTTGGACCTCGTCTTCACAAGACTTAAGGCCCATGGCTTGAAGTTGAAACCCTCGAAATGCCATCTATTCAAGCGTCAAGTTTCGTATTTGGGTTATGTTCTTTCGGCAGATGGTATAGCAACCGACGACAACAAGACGAATGCAGTAGCTGAATGGCCCACTCCACGGACATTGAAGCAGTTAAGAACATTCTTCGGATTCGCGGGCTATTACAGACGGTATGTGCCTTCATTTTCAAAGATCACTCGTGAGTTGTATTCCTTGATTGGGGAGTGCCAGAAAGTCACCGAGTTACTTCCGCAAGCGATGGACCGAGAAGTGCCAGGAAGCGTTTGAACAACTTAAAAGTCAATTTACATCTGTGCCCATTCTAGCTTATGCTGACTTCATTCAGCCGTTCATTGTTGAAATCGACGCCAGCTTAGATGGATTGGGTGCTGTCCTTTCTCAACAACAAGACGGAAAACGTAAAGTGATAGCTTATGCAAGCCGTACTCTTCGTCCCAACGAGCGACACATGCAAAGACATAGTTCGATGAAGTTGGAACTCCTGGGACTCACTTGGGCTGTAACTGAAAAGTTCAAGGACTATTTGTACGGAAGCTCCTTTGAAGTATGGACTGATAACAACGCACTCAGTCACCTGCAGACAGCACGTCTGGACGCTACTGAACAGATGGGTGGCAAGACTTAATACCTATGATTTCCAAATTAGGTATAGAACAGGTCGTGAGAACGCCAATGCAGATGCTCTTTCTCGAAGAATCCCACGAGAAGTTGAAGGTGAAGCAACCGATGAAACTCAAGGTCTTATTCATATAAACGTGTCTCCTTCCCTTGTTCCAGTAGACCTCCAAGTCGCTGGCACGATAAAACACTTAGAGTTGGCTGCAGCCAGGAACTGTCATGCAGTAGTTTCACAAATTTCATCATTCCCCTCGTACTCCAAAGAGGAACTTCAGCAAATACAGCAGAAAGACCCTACTATACAAATGTTCTCCTTCTACTTCCGTAATGGGAAGAGACCTTCTCCTTCGGAAAGAAAGCTTGAACCTCATTTGGTATTGGTCCTTCTCAGGCAATATGAGAATTGTTGAGATTGATGGGGTTTTGTACAGGACAATAATTCATAACGGCATTGACACTAAGCAACTCTTACTACCAAGTTGTTTGAAGCCAACTGTTCTTTCTTCACTTCACAACCAGAGTGGCCATCAAGGAGTAGAGAGAACATTTTCTTTGATTCAACAAAGATGTTACTGGCCTGGTATGTTTCGAGACATTAAGGATTGGGTTCAGCATTGTGAGAGGTGTATTGTGGCTAAACTTCCATCTCCTAAACCAAGAAATCCAATAGGTCAATTGATTGCATCGCGTCCTCTTGAAGTGGTTGCCATTGATTTCACTGTCTTGGAACCAACATCGGATCGTATTGAGAATGTTCTTGTAATCACTGATATTTTCTCCAAATACACTTTGGCCGTTCCGACGAAAGACCAGACCGCTGTAACAACTGCTAGAGTTCTGGTAAATGAATGGTTCGTTAAGTTTGGGGTTCCAGAGCGGATTCATTCCGATCAAGGGAGACAGTTTGAATCTGATTTAATCCAACAACTCTGCTCTTTGTATGGTGTTCGAAAGTCTAGGACTACTGCCTACCATCCGCAAGGTAACGCGCAATGTGAACGGTTTAATCGGACGATGCACGACCTACTTAGAACTCTGACCGAAAAGCAGAAAAGACATTGGAACAAACATTTGGGTGAATTAGTCTATTGTTACAATGCTACTATCCATCCAGCTACCAGCCTTACACCGTTTTATCTGATGTTTGGACGAGGAGCTCTCCTTCCAGTTGATCTCCTTCTCGGCAAACAACAGAAGAGCAGTGACGACTGGGTGTCTCTACATCGACAACGGTTGCAACAATCTTATGAGATTGCTCGGAAGAAATTAAAAGCAACTGCGAAATCTCGTGAAGCCATCTGCAATCGTAAAGCAAAACCGTATACCTTTGCTATTGGAGATTTTGTATACCTCAAACAGCATCAATTCAAGGGCCGTCATAAGATCCAAGATGCCTACTCTCCACAGCGCTACAGAATCGTCGATCAACCCGATCATGACAATTTTGTCTATACGATCCAATCGTTAGATGATTCTGATCAAAACAAGAAAAATGTACACTCCACTGAGTTGAAGCTAGCAAGGGTTACCGAAGACAATTCCGATACCCAAAAGGACTCTCTATACGGAAAGCAAAGTACCGTCGAAGATCCATATAGCTCTAATTCCGAGTCGGAAATGGAAATTATGGTTCTTCCACCTAAGAGTTCTCCTTCAATTTTACCTGAGAGTTCTCCTTCAACCAATGACACCATAACCGTAGTACCACCGCAAGCTGCTAGTGCTGAACCTCAGTCTAAGGTCAAAACGAAGGTTACAGTACCCTTGCGTCGTACAACTAGATCTACAGCTGGTAAACATAGCAATCTCTTTCATGAGCCTCGTTCAGTTGCCTTACATGAACAAATTTCACATGATGATAGTTCATGTTCTGTGGTTACTATTAAGGACTCAATTAAGATTGAATTGGGATTTCTCTTGTTTTGTATGATTGGTATGATATCTTTATATCATATATTTTGTGGATTCATGAATGGATCACTTCTAAGTACAGGAATTGGTGTCATTTTAATATTTCTGCTTATTATTCTTTTCCCGAATAGATGCAGGAATATGACTGATTTACTTAGGCTTTTAAGGCTCTACGTGGATTCCTAATTCTACAGGCAGGCAATGTCTTTATCCATAGACTGGACTCAAGAGGGTAAGCTACCGACTGGCAAGTTTAAATGTATCATTTGCACTTTTCTTAATTTTCGAGACGAATTGTCTCCAGACAAAAATATACGAAAATGTGAACCTAAGATGACCATGAGAGTTTAACTCGTACTTGGGTTTAGCCCTAGTCATGGTAAGCATCAAGGTGGTTTGTTTAGATGAAAATTAGTGCAAATTGACGAGCCAGTATCGGTGAGTAGACCTGAGTGGAGTTTATGTGGTTTAGACATGGAAATTGTAAATATTGAATAATTAATTGTCGAGTGTATTTATTAAGGTACTAGGAGTTTAAGGAAAACGGTGTAAAGGTTTTTTTTTCTTATAACAAAATTCCTTGAAATTTAAAGGAAAAATGGATTTGTGTGTAATTAATTGTTGTTTCAAAATGTAAGCAGGTCTGAATAAGGTTTTAAAATGTGGAAATTTGACTCGGGTATCCAAAATCTTTTTATCTTTGGGTGTGTAACCAGCTGACTTTGCATTCTGCAGATTCATTGCTTACTTACCTTTAATGACTTTTACTAGCCGGTGTAACCAGCTGACTTTGCATTCTGCAAATTCATTGCTTGCATACTTACCTTTAGTGATTTTTAAAACCCTTTTGGAATGTATAAAATGTCCAGTGTCCTTCTTTTGGAACTCTTCTATATTGGAGGTCTTGGAATGGTTGTGAGCATTGTCATCAAACAATTAGGATGCCAATGTTCAATCAAGCGTTACAGTGAGCTGCACAGTGCAATATTAAGGAACCATTCCTGCACTTGCCGCTGTAGAGGAAGGGTCTACAGTAGAGAGCTGTTCTTCTTAGTTATTTTCGTTTCTTAAGTTCAGCCATTAGTTTTCCTACCGTTAAATGACAATTGTATGGTACAACTTCATTTTCATCAATCAGGCAGTAACCTTTCGGGTGCAGAAGAGTGTCTGGGTGAGTTCCGTAGGTGGGAATTATCTTTACTGTGAAGTGTAATTTCCACATGTGATTTTGTATGTTTCATTTCCAAGTTTAAATTGAATATTTGCATTATGAGTAATAGTAAATTTTGCATTGACATGGTCTAAATTTACTCAAACGAAGTAAGTCCCAGGTAATCTTTAATTTAAAAGTTATCCAAATGGGAAGGTATGCATTTAATAATTAATATTTGTGTATTTCTATTTCTTCCAGGCCCCTTTCTGGTAGCCTTGTAGTATTGCTATAGTCTTGTTTAGCCTTGTAGTATTGCTATAGTCTTGTTTAGCCTTGTAGTATTGCTATAGTCTTGTTTAGCCTTGTAGTATTGCTATAGTCTTGTTTAGCTTTGTTAATCCTTACACTGAAAGTTTTTGCCATGAAATTCCATTCACATCGTGAAATTTGAGTGTATAGTGGACGTTCACCCCAGTTTAGTAGAAAACTTGTATGTTGGATATTAATTTGTTATTTTATAGTCCTAAATTAATAAACAACTTAACGTTAACCAGACCTGTAAAGAAAAAGAGTTTTGTCACCTTTCTTCTGCTTGGTTACAGACGTAAAATGGGCAGCGCCAGCCCCAAAAAGCTGGGGATGGGGGTGAAATCCAAGTGTGTTTTTTTTGGGGGGGGAGTAATTTTTATTATTTAAGGTACTCTTATATTACTGATTGGCATTGAACAATGTATTGTAGAAAAATTGATAATTAAATATCTTGTCCGTATAGAATCACTGTAATTACATCGCTGACTAACCCGTAGTGGCATAATCGCGCCAATATTTTAATAAACAAACACACTCTCATGGGTGCCATGTCAAGTAGGTAAGGATCCCATGAAGTTTGCTGAAATACAAATGTTGGTATTTTGTTCGAACATATTCAACCCTCCCCCTACTGTTTGACCATTTGAAACCATTCAAAATTTCCACATACCAAAATGGTCATTGGTTTTGTACACACATGGTGATACCATTTGAAGTGTTGGTAGCAAGCTTTACTACCATTCAAATCCATTCAAATGGTTTTTGAATGGTGGATACACTACACCTTGGTGTGTTTCCATAGCCAAATGGTGAATGTATTACACAGTGGCTTATTATAAATCATTCAAATGGTTTTGAATGGTGGATACACTACACATTGGTGTTTCACAAAACGAATGGTTGCAAATGGTGCATCAACTTGTCTGAAAAAGGCACCAGAAGTAGCAGGGTTAATGGGAGAAAACGCGGAATGTTTTTGCTGTTTTCAACAGCAAGAATTAGTTGTGCACGTCATCGACAGAATTCGGTCGTGTTGCATTTAGTGTAAACCCCACTGCTTCAAAAGTATAGAACGCTTGTGACGTCACAAACGCTGCATTTGAGTGCAGCTGCCATTACATTATTATTTTTACCGATGAGATGACGTCATATAAAAAAAAGCATTATAATGGTCTCTATCTCTCAGCTCAACTTATATTATTCATTCAAATATTCAAATCGAAGACGTAAAATGTCTTCATTCCAAAATATGATCATCCGACCAACATTGTTTAAATTACATTTTAATCTGGGGTTATGAATACAGCAAACCTTTAAGATCATTGGGACCGGGCAAGATAAGGTTTTATTGAGTCCACTCATCGCTCCTTATTCTCATTCACCTCTCCCACCTCCACCGCCTTTGAATTAACTAGTCCCATGTTGGGATTCAGTCTGTATGTGGTAATGGTAGACGAAAGTGAACTTACGGTAAAGCCACCGTACGATATCATCAAACAGTAGACCTTCAATCCATCTGGATACACGTCAGGTTGAGGATAGATGGTGTAGACACCACTCACTTTGTTACCAGCATCACGGTAGGACTGACAGTCTTCATGTTTGGAATCTAATGACAGATAATAATAAGATATTACTAGTAAGTACATTTATTGATGAATGGATATAGGGACTCAGACGGTGAAGAGAATTAAACATGTTGTAAACATTGTAATTACCGCACCATGATTGGTCCCGATACAGCAACATTCTATGATTTTACTTTTCACAATCCTACAAGACTAAGTGGTTAAACATGTATTCACCGTTTTCCCTTATTAATTTTGCAATTTTTCTACATTTTTCTTTGTAATCGGAAAATTTCTAATGTACTTGAGAAAATGAAAAGAAGTACTTTAAAGGGTCTATGAAATAGACCGTTTTAACAGTGTAAACAGTATTGTTTGGAGAATATATTTGTACAATATATACTTGTACAATTAAAAAAGTCAATTCAAAATGTTAGGGGGACGCCGCGCTCCCCCGATTCCTTGTTATTAACATAAAATCTGTGATGTACACCTGGGAGATTTTAGCACTAGCCTGTGTTAACGTGGCACTCTGTGTCATGCTTTATTGTGTTTCACGAAGTTTTAATATCAACAGCCTTTCTCTATTTGGTTCTAAATACCGTTCCGATTCAATGGAGGCGTGGTCGGGCTTGTGGTGATCAGTGCTTGCACGTACATGACTTGTTTATTACATAAGTCGTGTGTACCCAGTCACGTTGCTAGCAGTTCATGACCGTTTTATTACCTAGTGGCAGCAATTATGGCCAACAATAATGACCAACAATAATGGGTTAACAAGTCATGCTAGCAAACAATGAACGCCTTTGTTTGCTTTGTTCTCTTGGGAATCTAGTTGGAAGTAATGTATAAATGATGTACAGCACATGTGACGACTCCAGGCACTCATGTGCCTGGAGTGCCCACCTCTGGGCACCAGATCATGTACGTCAGCGCTTTCTCGCGTTGTGCAACATTTGAAAAACATTTGTTTTAATTTAATTTAAAAAAAAAATCTACTCAAGACACAAAACAAACTTCCAATTGTTTTTATTCATATCAAATGATAAAATAACAATAACAAAGCACAGTATATAAGTTCTATCATGAATTTATGGTGGGTCCTGTCATCAAATAATTTGGGCGCTTAATTTATAATAAATCAACCTTCTGACAATTATCTTAGATTGTTTGTGTTCCTTTCTAAAGGGAAATGAAAAATGCCCGTTGATATACAAATTGCCGGTAAAATAACGACAGGCACGTGTGATACATGTATAATAACCCAGTAGGCTGAGTGGTAGTGTGGTCATTTAGAAGATCGTAAATTAGAATATGGCTAAAGTCAAGCTATTAGATCAGTGATGTCACATATAAGTGTATCAGTAAACATTCCACATGGTTGGTGTGTAAATGACATTTTGGATTCAGAACAACTGGTAAATTGATACCAAGCTATTATGTAATAAGGTCGTATGTTTTTGTCATTGAGGAAGGTCTAGTCTGGCCAAGTTGACCAACGTACGATCTCTGGTAAAATAATAAACTCTTCTTTTGTCCTTACATAAATGCGGACTATTAGGGACGAACCACATTTTGAGAGAAGAAATACATTAAAGGGATCATGCCCTTAGTTCAGGACACACTTGAGTTATTGAAGGTACGAGACAAGTTTCTTCGAGTCATTCCACACTAATATTTCTGTATATCTGCTATAAATGGTCAGTGATAGATTTTATTATATTTTCTTATGTGAAGGGCTTGGGTATAAATAAGTTATTAAATTGCCATTTCGTAATTTCATGAGATGTCCATTTCCATGTTAAAGACTGATTTGATTGTTGCCAATTTGGGGGTAGACAAATTCTGAAATTTACTTTAAACGATTTTGACGTGGAATAGGACGTCAGTGCAGTAGGGGTAAAGTCAACAATAACATTGATTAACAGGATTAGGGGAAGATTCAACATTGATAATATTGATAAAATGCTTCTATGAGTATGCTTACTATCTTTGATTCAAGACGATATATTACCGATCTATGAAAGTTTCAGTTTCAGCTTATAACGTTGTAAAAATAGTGGAAATGCACTTAGATTTTTCTGAAATCAGGAAAAAGAGTTATCTAAGGTAAATCTATGGAATTCCATTAACAGCTTAACTAAAAGTAAAGCTTCACATTACAAATCTGTAACTTTTGTTTATTTTCAATTTTCAATTTTATACCTTACTAATGTGCAGTAATGTGACAATAATGAGTAGACATCATTCACATAAGTTAGGATTTCTCCTCTTTGTGTTTGTAAAGGTTACACGAAGTCTCCATCTTATTGTATAACTGCATGTCACATCCCCTATGGGGGTGATTATGCAGTATCCAACTATAGGGGTGCACCCCACTAAATAGTGAGGAATTCATGCGCCAAGCTGTTTATCATCATGTGTATGTCCTCAATTTTTCTGAAAAACAAAGATTTAAGGCCCATACATTTAATGGATTGTGTAAAAATGGCCCAATATCATAACCTGGGGGTCCTTGGCTTTCAACTTTGAGTATTTTGGACACACTAGGCCCTGAAAAAGTGGTCCTAATTTGATTTCAAGCGTAAGGCCTTTTTCCAAAATGGCTGTTTTTTAGTGTGGACGTTTTCACTACTGTAGAGGGTGGTTTTCATTGGGATGAGGATAACTTCCTGGAAACCTGGACTTTAGACAGTAAATAGAGAAGAAAATAAAAGGATATCGATCAATATTTTTTCTTTTGGTTTTAAAAACTGTGGGACTTTTAAATATTTTATAACGAGTTTTCAATATTTTGTGTTTAACACTGTTTACTATGGAAGTTTATTTAGTGGGGTGCACCCATAGGACCATCGTTAATGTGTAACTGCATGTCACATCCCGTATGGGGAGATTATGCAGTATCCAACTAGGACCAACGTTAATGTGTAACTGCATGTCACATCCCGTATGGGGAGATTATGCAGTATCCAAATAGGACCAAACTACTGAAACATTTGAGGCAGTGGCGTAGCTGGCTATGTTCGCCGGGGGGGGGGGGCGAATCGGATCCCAGGGGACCCACCAATCAATGACTGTACAGATTTTTAGGGCCTCCTCTTTACCTGGGGCCGTGGGCAACTACCCTTTTGCCCTTATGTAAAAGCGGCCCTGTATACAGGGCCGGATTTATAAGGGGACAAAGGGGGCAATTGCCCCGGGCCCCCCTGCCAGAGGGCCCCCAGACTAAGGACTTCCTAATTATAAAATTAGTTTTATATTTTTTTCGAAGAAATGCGGTTCATCATTCATTTTTTATTTGTCATGTAATTTAATTTCTATGTCGAGGGGCCCCCGAATCTGAAGCGCTCCGGGCCCCTCAAGGTCTAAATCCGGCCCTGCCTGTATAGTCCTGCCTGCTGGTGGGCCCGTCAGTCAGTCCCATAAGCATGTGAAAAAAATTCGCATGTGTTAGGGGGGGGGGCACTTATTCTGGAACTGGAGCCAGGGGAGGGGGACGGCCGCCCCCGCTAGCTACGCCACTGATTTGAGGTTACCGTGATGTAGACAATGAATATCATAAAGATCACGTGTGATATGGATGGGATTCTGCAATCAACTGCATGCGTCGTTTTCGTCAATTGGAAACAATCACGATCTTCCATTCAGCGGCGTAGCCAGGACATTTTCAGTGGCGGGGCACAGGGGGTCATTGCTTTTCAGTGTTGGGGGGGGGGGGGTCATGCTTTTTCACACGTTTTCTGTACTACAACAAAACAGTGCTAAAAAAATTGTTGGCCACAAAGCGGTCAGTGACAGTGACCCACTTTTCATCCCGTTGCATTGTATTGATCAACGCGTGAGCACGCGCACTTTCTGGCGACGATTTTGAATCCCCACCGCATAAGTTAAACAATAATGAATTGGTATACGATTACGAAGTTTTTTTTACTGGCACTATTGTAAATGAAGGCCTACAACTAGCAGACTTATTCAGGATATAACTTGTTAACGTTTTTTCCTTCCCCCCCCTTTTTCCCCCTTTCTTTTCCCTTTCTTTTCCTCTTTCCTTTTTCTTTTTCATTTCTTTTTTGGGGGTACTATCGGGATTTTTTCGTGGGGGGGGGCACTGGAAATTTGTGGGGGGAACGTTCCTCCAGGCCACCCCCTCCCCCCGGCTACGCCGATGCTTTCATTGTCATCCTATGGTAAACAATGAATACCAGATAGAGCGGTTATGAGTTAGTATTCGAAAGGTAAAAGCACCATAGCAATGGGTCTGCCTATACCTGATTTTGAACATCCATCTCCTTGCAAGACACATGAACACTGACATGTATCTCCATCGAGGAATTCTGTACTGACGCAATCTAGTTCACAATCAGTAAAATACATACAAATTTGGCAATTATTACCACTGAGCTCATTAAGATAAAGCTAATATATTATACAAAGAGCTTGATTTATTATTGTATAGAGTCTTTAAGGGAATAAACAACATTGGTAATTTGAGATTATCAGATGAACGAATAATTATCTAAACACTTACTGAAATTATTTTGTTCTACGAAATGCTTTCATTGTAGAAAACTGTTAAATCGAATTTCATAATTTGAAATAAAAACATTACAACATAAAAAAGCATGTGACAGATTTTCATCGTTTCATAATGAAACTTCCACAGATATTGTAATAGTTCCCAAAACTATTGTAGATTCCCCTTAAACATGATCCTTCATTATTTCATTTGCCATTACGAATGACATACTTTTATGAAATGTAGGCCTATACAGAAGTGACATTTAAAGACAGTGAAAACCTTTGTTAATTACCCTATTACAAAATAACTAAATTATATAATCTATGTTTCAGTTTATTTTCCACTCAATCAGAACACAACAAATTAAGATATAAGGCCAATAAAAAATACAAAATCAGTTAAACAATAATACATGTAATTATAAACGAAGGGCCAATGTGACAAAGGTGATTAAGTGGTGGAGGTCTCCAAAAAGCAAGCTTGTCGAGTAGAGACCCCCAAAAATAATGTGTGTAGAAATTTAACTGGGCTAATACAACTGTAATACAACTAGATGCATAAATTACACACACAGAGAAATATATTAATGTTACCTACACATAAACAAGACAGGACAAACACTAATGAGACAAGGCAGCATGGTGTAACTACACAGCAGTAATATATAATGAAAGATCGGGAGGGCATTATTAATATATGAGTAAGGAGTAAATTAAACAAATAATTAAAATTAGCTGAAATTAAATGTTACAGTATTTTTCCAACAAGCTATACTTAAGCTTCTTTTTAAATACGGGGCAAGTTTTAAGACTTTTAAGGTTAATGCCTAAAGAATTCCAAAACGTAGGTCCCTGATAACTGACAGTTTTAAGAGCTTGAGAGGTACGCACATATGTAATATGAAAGTCATCAGAATGTCTAGTTTGATGAAAATGAATTTGAGTATTTAAAGTAAACATACTCTGAAACGAGATTGGTAAATCATGTGAAATAAATTGATACATGAAAATACCAAGTTGAAGCAAATAAATATCATTAAGTTTAAGAGTCTTATGATTAAAAAATAGAAGATTGGAATGCGCCCGAAAATCAACTCGCTCAATAATTCTGAGGACCCTTTTTTGCAAAATATGGATTCTATTTAACAGGTTGGCACTAGTATTACCCCAGGCAAGAATACCATATGATAGATAAGGCAAAATTAATGCATTATAAATATTAAACAATATTCAGAAGGAAAAAAATGTTTTAATTTGTTAATAATTCCTATATTTCTGGATAACAGTTTACATAAATAGTTCACATGATGATTCCAAGATAATTTAGAATCAACATATAAACCTAAAAACTTTATACAGTCAACTTGATTAATAGATATGTTATCAAATAAAATATCACAAGGAAGCAACTTGGCCGTATTACTAAATAACATTAAATTGTTTTTTTTTATATTGAGAGAAAGTTTATTTGCTTTAATCCAGTTGGAGATATGAACGAGCTCTGAATTAGCAATATCTACAAGGATATCAAGATTTCTATGAGAACAGAATAAACTGGAATCATCTGCAAAAAGAATGAAAGAAAAAATGTTTGATGATTTAACAAAATCATTGATATAAATTGAAAAAAGAAGAGGACCCAGCAGCGAACCCTGGGGAACTCCACAAGGTACTTCTTTAAGAGAAGACTTCATGCCATCCAGACAGACATATTGTTGTCGGTTAGAAAGATAATTCCTGAACCACTCCAACGCAATACCTCTTATACCATAATAAGAAAGTTTGGATAATAGAATTGCATGGTCAATGGTATCAAAAGCCTTGGAGAAGTCCAGGAAGATTCCCACGGTATGAAGAGACTGTTCAATACCAGCATTAATTTGATTAATCATCTGTAAAATGGCATGAGTAGTAGAATGTTTAGCCCTAAATCCAAACTGAGAATCAGATAAAATAATGTGTTTATGCAAGAATTGAGAAGTACGAATACACTATACGTTCAAGAATTTTCGAAAAGGAGCTTAAAATAGAGATTGGTCTGTAGTTGTTTACTAACTGAGGATCACCGCTTTTAAAAATAGGAATGACACTAGCAATCTTCATGGAGTCAGGGATTCTGCCGGTAGAGAGGGATACATTCATAATGAAAGTTAAAGGTTTGGAGATCACATCGATGACTTCTTTAATAAGAGGGCAATTTACAAAATCATGACCCAAACTTTTCTTATTGGGTAAATTGAAAACTATAGAGGAAAGCTCATGTTCAGTAACTGGGTTGAAGAAAATAGAATGTGAATTAGCATCAGGGAGGTAATCTTGAAAATGGGAAGTGCAATCAGGAATTTTATTAGCAAGATTGGGTCCAATGTTAACAAAAAAATTATTATAATGTTCAGCAATTAATCGAGGATCATTTATAGTCTGATTGTTAATATTAATAGTAGTAGTTTTTGAGGGAGTATTACTTTTCAAAGCACTGTTTATAACCTTCCAGGTATTTTTAATACTGCATTTTTCCTTCTCGAATTGCTGTGAGTAATAATTTTGTTTGGCGGATCGTAAAATTGAGGTGAGATAATTTCTGTATGTTTTAAACGATTTGACTCGGTGGGGAAAGAAAGATATTTATGATAAAGCCTATTTTTGTGATTAATAGACTTCAACAGGGAAGAAGTAATCCACTGTGACCGAGGTTGAGACTTTCTATTGGCGTGCTTCATCCTAACAAGGGGGATATTCTTATCATATGAATGATTAAAAATATCCATAAAATTATTAAAGGAAATATTTGGGTCATCGGTGCTGAAAACCACAGACCAGTCCAAGGAATTCAACTCAGATTTGAACTGACGCAAATTGTCACTGGAAAGTTTACGAAAACATTTTTGTGTGTGATGAGGAGACTTTCTAGGAGTAAAAGGAAAAGAGGTAAAAATAGGAAAATGATCAGATATATCACAAACTAAAATTCCAGAATTTGGAGGGGGAAGAATATTGGTAAAAATGTTGTCAATAAGGGTGGCAGAAGTACTAGTAATTCTAGTAGGTTTGTTAATAAGAGGAATGCAAGAATAGGCAAATACAGTATCCAAGAATTCCCGAGGCTGGTCGTGGCGATCAACTTCAAGGAGATTAATATTAAAGTCTCCTGAGATAAGACATAACTTATTCTCAGATGAAATTAAGACTTGAAGGTCCTGAAAAGTTGATAAAAAGTCATTAAATGACTAATTGTGTCAAATTTGAAATGGATCACAGCCGTGATTCATTTTCCACTTGAGAAGGCATGCAAACAACTCTAAAGGCAATGAAATGAACTGAACTTTCACAAGTTGGTTTCTGCACGTATCTCTTGGTTCTAAAGTGTGGATACATGTACACACATACTTGATCCATAGTTGTGGGAACATTCATATTAGACCAAAATATAGATATGGGCGTGTTTTCTATTATCAAAGGTAGATGTGTATTTATTTGTTAATTCAATTGTTTTACGAGGCGGAGCTAATCTAAATAGTTTGTGCCAAAGGAGATTAATACGAATGTAGCAGTATGCCACGGCGGCTGCGCCATTGTAATTTATTTTGTAATATCATTTCATTTCTGTCAGCTTTTAAATTATTAAGTAGTTTTAATACATGTAGTTTAGATTAAAGTTTTATAACAACTTCGTAAAATTCCGCAATAAATAATAAACTATAGATTGAGATTATTTTATTGGTTTAATAGCTTTTGTTTCACTCAGTGAAACAGGTTGTGCTATTCTTAGTTTACTCACATTAGCAACTACCATATTATGTCGATGTAGTGTGCATCCATTGTCACTGAATAAATGGCATTGTGTACAATACAGTATAGGACCTACGCAGGTCAAGTACGAGGCTACATATCTTTATATGACGTTGATTTTATTTTGAGCACGTCTTCACCGTCAAATGTTTGCCACATAAGCAAAATTATTTAAAAACTTACTTTTTGGTTTTAAGTTGTTTGCCCTGTACATTCTCTGCAAGTTTACCAAACATTTTGATCCTATGCCACAAGAATAATTCAATTATAATTTTTTGATTTTTCTGATATGATTATGATTGTTACGCAATCATACTTTATGAGGATCATAAAATGTGTGAAAAAACACTTATTAACTATTTCAAATCTTTTGATTGTCACGTTTCTGAAATTGGGAATTTTATTAATACGGGAATTGTTTGACAAAATGGCTATTTTTGGCATGCATTTTTCCCCTGTTGGTCTCCAAAATGAAAGCACTATACAGAAGTAATAATTTCTCGGGATTACTTTTAGACAAAAATTATGTAAAGCAACAGGTGTACTGTGGCTTCAATGTGAAATGTAAATGTGACATAATTAAAATGTCCCATGTTCAAATAACACCAGGTATGTCAACGTTATTCTTCCATGGTGTTCATATGGAGCGAACTACCTACATCACTGATGTAGTTCGTAACTCCCTAGTTTGTGCAGTGCATATCCCATAGTTTGTACATACCTGCGCATGAATCGCCGCTCCAGCCTCCATGACATTCACACAGACATGTCTGATCATTGAGGTCACCATTCTCACAGGATAGCGCACACTCTGGAAATAAAGTCAGTATTGTACAATATTACTGATGGGATTCTATTCACTTGCATTGACAGGTTTATCATCTCCGAAAACATTCAAAAACAATTTTAGCTCAAAGCGCATTAATTGTTCCCTTAAATACTGACGAACTGTAAAAGCTGTGTCCTTTATACTCCGTTTGGCTAAAGACAATGTTGTGGATTTGTCATTGAATTGACACATGGATAGCAATTATGAGCGCAATTTACCCTCTGTAAAAGGCGCTATGGAAATGACAGTTGTTATTATTATTGCAAACAGATGTCTCTGAATAAATATCAATATGTAATTTGAAGAGATAAGTAATTTACTCACTTTTTTTATATTGTCCAGTTTGCCTCCTTTAGTGTTTTTGTTTACCGTTTTCAAAAAGCTTATGACACAAATTATTGTTCTGATCAGATGTCATCATGGAAACTACTTATCATGTCTTTGCCGATGACTGTGGTTTAATAATACGATCCTTTATGGTCACGTACGAAAACCGATATTGATGAAAACTAGAACATGTTGAATGTGTCAACCATTTACTTATAGAATGAACAACGAAATTTGACAACAGCAATTCTATGGATTACCGTAACATTGCTCTACCAGCTGATCAATCTAGTCCTACACAGGTAGTCTCCTGATTTGGTCAATATCTTTGTTCACGGGATGGTAGTCAGAAGTTGGTCCGTGTGATTACAAGGACAGGATGCGATTTCATCACAAGTATGGTTGACATCATTTAGTTCGGTAAATCACAAAGTCTCATCACAAAGTTTACGTCATGAGATAATCTCGTAATGTATTTTGTAGTGTCTAGGGCCAACGCTGTTTGTTAAGTATTATTATTATTATTATTATTATTATACATTTCTGGTAATGAAACCAAGGATGCCTCAAAAGCACACTTAAGCACTGTAGCTCGGAAGCCTGAGGAAACCTGTAAACAAGGGCGCTTGATATGTGAACCAGAAACACCGGGGTGAAACCCCTACTCTTCCACGATAAGTGTTCTGGGTTCTTTTACGTGCATTACTTAATCTAGTACACGGGACCTACGGCTTAACGTCCCATCCGAAGGACGAAGCAATTA
This sequence comes from Zoroaster sp. YZ-2022, assembly GCA_029582265.1. Lineage (NCBI taxonomy): Eukaryota > Metazoa > Echinodermata > Asteroidea > Forcipulatida > Zoroasteridae > Zoroaster > Zoroaster sp. YZ-2022. Next base: position 5,709,977 of record CM055816.1, read on the forward strand.
TGGTTAAGTGTCTTGCTCAAGGTAAATCACAAAGTCTCATCACAAGGTTTACATCATGAGATAATCTAGTAATGCATTTTGTAGTGTCTAGGGCCAACGCTGTTTGTTATGTATTAGGCTGTATCTCCTCCCATAAAGACAATGTCTTATTGTAATCGTTTGTATTTTGAGCTCGTCTTTTCAGCAAAATCGTTGCTGCATTTAACATATTAGTTAAACTTTGAATAGTTGACTTTGAATAGTTATTTGGAATTTTTACAACATGCTAGTTTATTGTATTTCTGGAGATTTCTTCACATCTTTGTGCAATCAATATACTTTATACTTTAATAACATAATTTTATTGTGGATTTCTTAACAGCGGAATATTCGACAAAATATTTTAATTTTTTTTCTTCTAAAATGCATGATGAATTTCTAAAATGAATGATGAATTGTATTTATGAATATATTAGTAATTCAGTAATGCAATGTCGATGTGACTTTTCATAATTTGAATCACCCGCATTTAATCAAGGTGAATTGTTTGCACACATACATATCTCATAATTGTACATAACCAGTGCAGGTCTCATGAGCAGGGAAACCATAGGAAAAACATAAACACGGGTGGTATTAAAATTGATTTTATTTCTTAGAGAAATAAGAATTGTTATGTCGAATTCCAAAAAAGTTCCGTAACAAATTAAGAGCATGCAACAGATTTCCGTCGTTTCTTAACAACAAATTGTGATGAAACTTGCACAGATAGTTGTATGATTCCAAATATCAATGCTGTAGATTCCAATAACCATGATGTTTTTAAATGATTGATTAATGTTCTGAACAATATATGATTATTTCCTTTGCCGATACGAGTGACCTACTTTAATGAAGTGTAGAAGTTTTGTAAAGGGACTGTACACCTTTGGTAATCATCTGATTACAAAATCACTGAATTATTATATAAAAACTTACTGGGAAGTTTAGTGATGTACCAAACAAACTGAGAAATTATTCCGTTTGACATGCTGCCATTTGTGAGAAAATATTTTGAAAAAAAATGTGTTACACATTTGAAATCAATCACGGCAGTAACTTCTTGGAAGGTCATGCGTTTGTAGTATTTGTCACATGATCAATGACCATAATTATAGTGTCACCATCTAACGCATCTCCATTCTCATTGGTTAATGGGCAATGTGTATAATGGGCAATGTGTATTATGTGTATAATACAGTAGTCCTACACATGTCAAGTATTAGGCTGCACATCTTTATATGATTTTGATGATTACATTCAGAGCAATGTCTGACTACATTTATTGTAGTTTAAACATGTCCTTCTTCTGAAATATTTTCACATTAGTTTTCGTTCGTTCGTTTGCTTATTTGTTCGATTGTTTGTTTGTTTTATTTTCGAGGGCCAACACAATTTTCTTTGCTATTTTACTTACGGGAACAGTTTTTTCCACTCCAGTTTTGATCACATTCACACTGACAGGTGCTTTTATCCAGTGTACCTGCATTCTCACAGGACAGTGCACACTCTGAAAAGATAAATAGTCAGAAAGGTCAAGTCAAATGTATTTACTATAGTCTGTAAGCGTTTTGTACCCAAAGAAAATGGATACGAATCAAGCATTAAATTAAATTTTATTTTCAGGCTATGCGAATTCATGTGGCATTATATTCAAATCAGCATATACGTCATTCTTCTTCTTTTTTTAGTAATGCACATTCTTCAGAGTTAGTTCGACTGGAGATTTTCACTAAAATGTTACTTTCATTTTCGTATAACGGCAATCAAATTCGCAAAATGAGAATTCCCCCCAAAATACGACAAACAAATGCAAAAAAAGACAACAGAATACGTTTCGTATGTTTACTTTAATATAAACTTAATTTTGCTTTCTTTATTCATGTGCGTTTTTCGTACACTCTATGTAGGGCAATCATGTTTTATTCTGTTTTTTATTGTCCATTCATTTATTAGTGAACCGTTTTTATGGCTTTAAAAACCTTTAGAAATTACAGTTAAACGAAGTTAAACGAAGTTAAACAAAGTGTCAATTAAGTTGCACAAATTTCACAAATGACCAATTTGAATGACCAAATACGCGTCGCGAAAAGCTCCTGCGAAATTGAATGATGTACGAGTGGATTGTTAAATTGGATGGCTATTTTGTATAATTCGCTCACTCACGCACTCACTCACTCACTCATACATTTAACCCATTTCGTGTAGCCAGGGATTACTATGGTGGCCCCGAAGGGACAGCCTAATACTAGAACCTGCGTAGCTCCTATACTGTATTATACACACTGCCCACTATCCAATGACAATGGATGCAGCCTAATACTTGACCTGCGTAGCTCCTATACTGTATGATACACATTGCCCACTATCCAATGACAATGGACGCATCCTAATACTTGACCTGCGTAGCTCCTATACCGTACTGTATGATACACATTGCCCACTATCCAATGACAATGGATGCAGCCTAATACTAGACCTGCGTAGGTCCTGTACTGTATTATACACACTGCCCACTATCCAATGACAATGGATGCAGCCTAATACTTGACCTGCGTAGGTCCTATACTGTATTATATACACTGCCCACTATCCAATGACAAT
>CM055816.1:5713098-5738932 GCA_029582265.1 Zoroaster sp. YZ-2022
TGACCCTTTTCTGGGCCCATGTTAAGGTTCTAAGTTGGGCAACTAGGGTTCCTTGAGGATATCATGTGGTTTCACCGTAATTGGCCCAACGGTGTTTGGAGTAATTAAACAAAGGTCAAAAGCTCTCCGAATCACCTATCTGCTGCTCGCAGGCTCTGGCTTGTTGCCCAGATTTCCCACGGTCGGGGGTGACCTTTGCTGAGCTCGATGTTAAAAAAGGGTTAATATAGTATGTCAACTAGAAGGTTCCATTGAGGATATCAAGGAAGTTTGCAATTGGGCTCAACGGTGTTTGAGTAATTAAACAAAAAGGTCAAAAAAGTGCCTTCCGAACAATTTCATTCTGCTCGCAGGGTTAAGGTATGAAGAATTTGTCCCAAAATCCAGTCATGTGATTTTCTGAAAGAGGAGAACCTCAGCTTTAATCGAATATAAATTTGTCGGCCTCCCATAAAAAACTTTGAAGTTATACCCGTTAGAAATAACCTCATCTGTATTTTTGTTTAATCACAACAATCTACGGTGTACACTGTCCCGTGCATTTTGAGAGTATTTTGCGGTAATAAATGTGCATGGAGACCGTTTACAGTATGAAGAATTTGTCCAAAACCCAAAAGTCAAGTGTGATTTTTTTCTGAACGATGAGAACCTCATCTTTAATTTGAATATCAATTTGTCGGCCCCCTATAAAAACATTTAAAGTTATACCCGTTGCTAGAAATAATTTATTCTATTTTTGTTTAATCACAACAATGTAGGGTGTACACCCCCGTATTTCGAGAGTATTTTGCAGGGGCTAAGTGGTGCATGGGGACCGTTTAAGGTAAGAAGAATTTGGTCCAAATCCAAAAGTCATGATTTTCTGAAAGAGGAGAACTCAGCTGACTTGAATATAAAAAATTTGTCGTATTCCCCATAAAACTTTTAAAGTTATACCCTGCTGCTAGAAATAATTTCATTCGTATTTTTGCTTTTAATCACAACAATCGATTTGTGTACACCGTCCCGCATTTTGAGAGTATTTTGCGGTGGGCTAAATGTATGGAGACCGTTTAAGGTGTATGAAGAATTTGTCCAACCAAAGTCATGTGATTTTTTCTGAAAGAGGAGAACCTCAGCTTTAATTTGAATATAAATTTGTCGGCATCACATAAAAACTTTTGTTATACCACAAGCAGAAATAATTTCATTCGTATTTTGCTTTTTAAATCAACAATTCATGGTGTACACCGTCCAGCATTTTGAGAGTATTTTGCGGTGGGCTATGTGCATGGGGACCGTTTAAGGTATGAAGAATTTGTCCAAATCCAAAAGTCATGTGATTTTCTGAAAGAGGAGAACCTCAGCTTTTTAATTTGAATATAACTGGCCTCCCATAAAACTTTTTAAAGTTATAACCTGTTAGAAATAATTTCATCTGTATTTTTGCTTTAATCAACAATCTACGGTGTACACCGTCCAGCATTTTGAGAGTATTTTGCGGTGGCTAAGTGCATGGGGACCGTTTAAGGTATGAAGAATTATCCAAACTAAAAGTCATTGGATTTTCTGAAGAGGAGAACTTGGCTTTAATTTGAATATAAATTTGTCGTATTCACATAAAACTTTTTAAAGTTATACCCGTTGCTAAAAATAATTTCATTCGTATTTTGCTTTTAATCACAACAAACCGACGGTGTACAATTGTCCAGCATTTTGAGAGTAATTTGCGGTGGGCTAAATGTGCATGGAGACCGTTTAAGGTATGAAGAATTTGTCCAAACTAAAAGCTTCATGTGTGATTTTTCTGAAAGAGGAGAACCTCAGCTTTTAATTTGAATATAAATTTGTCGGCCCTCCATAAAAACTTGTAAAGTTATACCCGTTGCTAGAAATAATTTCATTCGTATTTTTGCTTTAATCACAACAATCGACGGTGTACACCGTCCAGCATTTTGAGAGTATTTTGCGGTGGGCTAAGTGTGCATGGGGACCGTTTAAGGTATGAAGAATTTGTCCAAATCCAAAAGTCATGTGATTTTCTGAAAGAGGAGAAACTCAGCTTTAATTTGAATATAAATTTGTCGGCCTCCCATAAAAACACTTTTTAAAGTTATACCCAAGTTGCTAGAAATAATTTCATTCGTATTTTTGCTTTAATCACAACAATCTGGGTGTACACCGTCCCGTATTTTTGAGAGTATTTTGTATTTTTATGGGTGGGCTAAATGTGCATGGAGACCGTTTAAGGGTATAGAAGAATTTGGGGTCCAAAATCCAAAAGTCATGTGATCGATTTTCTTGAAAGAGGAGAACCTCAGCTTTAATTTGAATATAAATTTGTCAAAGGCTCCCTATAACAACATTATTTCTAAAGTTATACCCTGTTGCTAGAAATAATTTCATTCGGTATTTTTTGCTTTTAATCACAACAATGTGGGGTGTACACCGTCCCGTATTTTGTGAGAGTATTTTGCGGTGGGCTAAATGTGCATGGGGACCGCTATATGGCGAAGAATTTGTCCCAAACTAAAAGTCATGTGATTTTCTGAAAGAAGAGAACTTCAGCTTTAATTTGAATATAAATTTGTCGGCCTTGGCCTCCTTAACAACTTTTAAAGTTGTACCCGTTGCTAGAACAAAATAAGTTTCATTTGTATTTCGCTTTAATCCACAACAAATCTAGGGTGTACACTGTTCGGTATTTTGTGAGATATTTTGAAAATTGGGCTAAATGCATGGATACCGTTTAAGGTATGAAGAATTTGTCAAATCGAAAAGTCATGTGATCTTCTGAAAGAGGAGAACTTCAGCTTTAATTTGAATATAAATATAATTGTCGGCCTTCCCTTTTAAAACTATATAAAGTTATACCGGTTGCTAGACACAAAATCAATTTCGTATTCATTTGTTTTAATCACAACAATCTACAGGGTACGTTTACAACGTCCCTGGGTATTTTGAGAAGTATTTTAAAATTAGGGGGGTCTAAGTGTGCATGGATACCGTTTAAGGTATGAAGAATTTGTCCAAATCCAAAAGTCATGTGATTTTCTGAAAGAGGAGACCCTCAGCTTTAATTTGAATATAAATATAAATTTGTCGGCCTCCCTTTTAAAATTATAAAGTTATACCCGTTGCTAGAAATAATTTCATTCGTATTTCTGTTTTAATCACAACAATCTACGGGGGTATGTCCCGTATTTTTAAAGTATTTTTTAGGTGGTCTATGCATGGATACTGTTTAAGGTATGAAGAATTTGTCCAAACCAAAAAGTCATGTGATTTTCAAGAGGAGACCTCAGCTTTAATTTGAATATAAATATAAATTTGTCGGCCTCCCTTTTAAAATTATAAAGTTATACCCGTTGCTAGAAATAATTTCATTCGTATTTCTGTTTTAATCACAACAATCTACGGGGTACAGCGTCCCGTATTTTGAGAGTATTTTTAGGTGGTCTAAGTGTGCATGGATACCGTTTAAGGTATGAAGAATTTGTCCAAATCCAAAAGTCATGTGATTTTCTGAAAGAGGAGAACCTCAGCTTTAATTTGAATATAAATTTGTCGGCCTCCCTTAAACAATTATAAAGGTATACCCGTTGCTAGAAATAATTTCATTCGTATTTCTGTTTTAATCACAACAATCTACAGGGTACACCGTCCCGCATTTTGAAAGTATTTTGCGGTGGGCTAAGTGTGCATGTATACCGTTTAAGGTATGAAGACTTTGTCCAAATCCAAATGTCATGTGATTTTCTGAAAGAGGGGTACCTCAGCTTTAATTTGAATATAAATTTGTCGGCCTCCCTTAAAAAATCATAAAGTTATACCCGTTGCTAGAAATAATTTCATTCGTATTTCTGCTTTAATCACAACAATCTACAGGGTGCATTTTACCATACACACCGTCCCGTATTTTGTGAGTATTTTTGCGGTGTGTGGGCTAAATGTGCATGAGAGACCGTTTATGGTATGCAAATTTGTCCAAATCCAAAAAGTCATGTGATTTTCTGAAAGAGAGAGGAACCTCAGCTTTAATTAATTTGAATATGAATGTCGGCCTCCCTTAAAAAAAATTTAAAGTTATCCCCCAAAATTTGCTAGGAATAATGTTCATCTGTATTTTCGTGTTTAATCACAACAACTCACGGGGAAATTTTGCACCGTCCCGCATTTTGGAGTATATTTTGCGGTGGGCTAAATGTGCATGGAGACCGTTTTAAGGTATGAAAAATTTTGTCCCAAATCCAAAAGTCATGTGATTTTCCTGAAGAGGAGAACCTCAGCTTTGATTTGATATATAAATTTGTCGGCCTCCTTCAGGCACAAACTTTTAGAAAGTTATAACCCGTTGCTAGAAATAATTTCATTCGTATTTCTCGCTTTAAATAACAACAATGTATGGAATACACTGTCCCGTATGTTGTGAGTATTTGCAGTGCAGGTGGAGCTAAATGTGCATGGAGACCGATTTGTGGTATGAAGAGATTTCCATCCAAATCCAAACGTCAATATGATATTCTGAAAAGAGGAGAACCACCAGCTTTTAATTTGAATATATAAATTTGTCAAAGCCTCCCTTAAAACTTATAAAAAGTTATACCCGTTGCTAGAAAATATTTTCATTCGTATTTGTTTAATCTGCACAACAATCTACAAGGTACCACCGTCCCGCATTTTGAGAGTATTTTGCGGTGGGCTAATGTGCATGGAGACCGTTTAAAAGGTATGAAGAATTTGTCCAAATCAATAAGTCATGTGATTTTTTGAAAGAGGGAGAACTTCAGCTTTTAATTTGAATATAAATTTGTCGACCTCCCATAAAAACTTTTAAGGTTATACCCGTTGCTAGAAATAATTTCATTCGTATTTCTGCTTTAATCACAACAATGTAGGAGTACACCGTCCCACGTATTATGGTATTTTTCGATGGGCTAAGTGAGGACATGGAGACCGTTTAAGGTATGAAAATCATGTGTCCAAATCAAAAATAATGTGATTTTCTGAAAGAGGAGAACCTCAGCTTTAATTTGACTACAAAGTTGTCGGCCTCCCTTAAAAACTTTTAAAGTTATACCCGTTGCTAGAAATAATTTCATTCGTATTTCTGTTTTAGTCACAACAATCTACGGGGTACACCGTCCCGCATTTTGAGAGTATTTTGCGGTGGGCTAAATGTGCATGGATACCGTTTATGGTATGAAGAATTTGTCCAAATCCAAAAGTCATGTGATTTTCTGAAAGAGAACCTCAGCTTTAATTTGAATATAAATGTGTCTGCCTCCAATAAAAACTTTTTGTTGACATCGTGTCTAGTTGCATAAATGAGTTGTTTTTGCTATATAACATAGATTACTTGTGCTTGTAATCAATTTAGTTTGCATGGTCTGTTGGATTTATTTTCATAATTCATTATGTTGTTTTTAAGCTGTCCAAATAATGACACATGAGTGAGAAACAGGAAACTTAAATTTCGCTCAGAAAAGGTAGTTTCCGCCATTTACTGTTTTTGTTTTACCTAGGAAGAGAACACAAAAAGACAGTCAATGACGATTGCCAATTTAATATGTTTTTCAAATTGTTAATAATATCAGAGTATTTTTTCCTAAATGTAAAGAAAATGTTGTTTTGAAAGAAAACACTAAAAACAAGAGTTATAACATTCGTGACTTAAAAAAGAAGAAGTTAATTTGCTTGATAACAGTAAGTAAAAGTGCAGTTGTATCTGTGTCTCAACTGGATAAAACCCATAGAATGTTATGAACAACAATGTGTATATTCTGGGGTGTACTGCTGGTTTTTACGGATTATAGTTCACGAATATTTTCTTTATATACTACTCAAAACAATTTAGGGAACACCGGATTTTTAACATCAAATAGGTTTAAAATGTTCCATGAACCGGGATTTTCATTTGCAACCCCCTCTCTCTTTCAGTAGTCATGTCATGAAATGTGTAATCACTCCTTTATCATCTGTTTGATTGTGCAGTTGTTTCTCATCAATTCTGTGAAACATTGTGTTTATCTGAAATAAATAGTTGTGGTTTACGCTTGTACTCAAGTTGTAGTGTTGTAGTGGCCTAATCAAACAGTAAATAGACACATGCTGAGTGGTTTGGGGATGGCAGTTCGCTTAGGGTTGGGGGCGCGGATTTCGACATGTACTATGTTTGGCAAATCAGTCGTGAACCAATGTGTAAATTGCCAGAATGTTAAAATCTTTGGTGTGTGTGTCCAGGGAACTTGTAATCATCTGTTCAGACCATTAGACAAGGATTTGTGCCCCCCAAACACAGTCATTTACCCCAAACATAAAACGCCTCACGCGTGGGCCCCTTCGTGCATCCGTGTAAATATTTTTGGTCGGTGTCTCCGAGGGGAGAGGTCACACAAATCGGGCAAACGTTCATACCCCTATGTGAACAAGTGGTTAAAAACACAGCGCGGCAGAATTAATCCAGCAATTTTGGCTGCAATTGGACAATAGCACTAAAAATCGACGCGCAGGTCCGAGGTAACAAGACGAGAAACCAGGGCTTTGTTTTGGACTTAGGAAGCTACAAGTGCCGTTGTATACAAACAAATCAATACAAATGTTGGGGTTGTTTTGGTAATTTTTTGTTATGTTCAATCACATTTATTGTTTAGTGATATTTATGTTAAAAGTTATAATTCATTTATTATGGAAACGATCAAAGAGAAGTCCCCATAAACCTGACTGATTCCTGTGTATAATAAGCCTGTGCGTACAGTTTGTGTATACTAAGTGTTACGATCAAAGAGAAGTCCCCATAAACCTCATTGATTCATGTGTATAATAAGCCTGTGCGTACAGTTTGTGTATACTAAGTGTTACGATCAAAGAGAAGTCCCCATAAACCTCATTGATTCATGTGTATAATAAGCCTGTGCGTACAGTTTGTGTATACAAGTGTTACGATCAAAGAGAAGTCTCCATAAACCTCATTGATTTCCTGTAGTAGTATGTCTAGTGAGGTGTTTAGCATTTTAACAAAAAATCATTTTCAAAAAATGGGTTCTGACGTCATGAAAGTATTGATGACGTCACGCGGATAGCCGCTGGTTTTACGATGATAAAAAATCGATGAGGCCAAAACTATATTTAAAAAAAAACCCTAATCAAAAAATCGATGAGGCCAAAACTATATTTAAAAAAAAACCCTCATCAAAAAGTCGATGAGGCCAAAACTATATTTTTAAAAAAACCCTCATCAAAAAATCGATGAGGCCAAAACTATATATTTAAAAAAAAACCCTCATCAAAAAGTCGATGAGGCCAAAACTATATTTTTAAAAAAACCCTAATCAAAAAATCTATGAGGCCAAAACTATATTTTTAAAAAAACCCTAATCAAAAAATCGATGAGGCCAAAACTATATATTTAAAAAAAAACCCTCATCAAAAAGTCGATGAGGCCAAAACTATATTTAAAAAAAAACCCTAATCAAAAAATCGATGAGGCCAAAACTATATTTAAAAAAAAACCCTAATCAAAAAATCGATGAGGCCAAAACTATATTTTTAAAAAAAACCTAATCAAAAAATCGATGAGGCCCAAAAAACTATTTAAATAAAACCCTCATCAAAAAGTCGATGAGGCCAAAACTATATTTAAAAAAAAACCCTAATCAAAAAATCGATGAGGCCAAAACTATATTTAAAAAAAAAACCTAATCAAAAAATCGATGAGGCCAAAACTATATTTTTAAAAAAACCCTCATCAAAAAGTCGATGAGGCCAAAACTATATTTTTAAAAAAACCCTAATCAAAAAATCGATGAGGCCAAAACTATATTTTTAAAAAAAAACCCTAATCAAAAAATCGATGAGGCCAAAACTACATTTAAAAAAAAAACCTAATCAAAAAGTCGATGAGGCCAAAACTATATTTAAAAAAAAACCCTCATCAAAAAGTCGATGAGGCCAAAACTATATTTAAAAAAAAACCCTAATCAAAAAATCGATGAGGCCAAAACTATATTTTTAAAAAAACCCTAATCAAAAAATCGATGAGGCCAAAACTATATTTAAAAAAAAACCCTAATCAAAAAATCGATGAGGCCAAAACTATATTTAAAAAAAAACCCTAATCAAAAAATCGATGAGGCCAAAACTATATTTTAAAAAAAAACCTAATCAAAAAATCGATGAGGCCAAAACTATATTTAAAAAAAAACCCTAATCAAAAAATCGATGAGGCCAAAACTATATTTTAAAAAAAAGAGACTTATAAAAGTGAGATAATGAATTAACTATTATATTGTTTAATAATAAAAATGTATACAAAGAAACAACTCAAATACGCATTGAAACAATTGAAAATATTTAATCGATCAATATGTAATAGTAACGTAAAATTACTATTGATTAAAAAAGACGATAAATATCACTACGTTTGTAGAATAGTTGAAAAAATATTATTACCATACAGACACATTTTAGCAAACGGAGACGTAACTCGTATTCACACGGTTATTACAGAGATTTGGTGAGTAATCGATGAGGCTAAAATCGTAACTTATAAAAAGAGACTTTAAAAAGTGAGATAATGAATCAACTATTATCTAGTTTAATAATAAAGATGGAGAGAACGATGGATTTGTGTGAATGGCTTTTAGTTGGTAAAAACTGCAAGTGTTGTAGACCGAGTATTCGCGATGATGTCTATTGCCCGATGCATCGATGGCGTATTCGGCCAGGAAAAAAGCGTTCCACTTGCATGTTAATGGACAAAATGGCACGCGTGGGGGCTCGTGTACGAAATGCTGAAGATATTAAATGGCGGTAAAAATAGTGATGAAAGAGGGTCAAAAAAAAATTTATAAATTATGCGCATGGGGCAAAAAGGAGGAGGCTCTATCGAACGTTTTTACTCAAAAAGTTTTTCTATAAAATTTTTTTTCCGATTTACAACATCAGAGTTTACTTGCTTTTTAACCTCTGGTTCACTCTTTTGCGATGGCGTTATTATTTTCTTTCATTTTATAATATTTTTCTGCTCTTCAGTCGAGTACAAATTCTTCTTGGTTGATGTAACCAAATATTCTAAAGCTTTAACGTGGTTTTCGATCGTGTTGAGTTTTTACCAACGCCAAAATTCAATTTCATCGTGTTTTTTAGCTTTTTATAACATTTATTTTCGCGTATCTGATGGCAGCTGCCACCCAACCCTAAAGCTAAACCTTCTAAAGCAGAATCTTACCCGGCGATGATACGACGGTAGTGATACTGGCTATTCCGATGGACCCCGCTCCCCATACACAACCCAATCCTGCGAGAGTTTCTACGCATATGCTGCTTACAAGCGTTTATGATTGTTATATTTGTGCCACTATACACCCCTCACGTTCGTTTATTTCAATTCGTAATTCTTTTTGAATATCATCGATTTTTTGCAATCGAAATGATTTAACATCATTCGATAAAGGTGGTAAAGGTGGTAAATTTGGATAAAGTACGTTCGTTGATTCTATAGGCATGCTCATTTTTATTAATAGAAAAAGAGTTTAATCTTTAGGAAAAGTATAAATTGGAATTTCTTTAAGTAAAACTTTGTAGCACATTCCTGAGGTCAAAGAACCAAAAAATAGCAGATTTTAAATAGAATTTAGCATGATTTTACATAACGATTTGAAAGGAAACATACCATAGCATTCAAAATAACTCGGTTCATTTTAACAAAAGTAAAACCCTCCACTTCAGTAATTCAATTTGATGATTTCCCACGAGAATGATCTTCCATCAAATCAAGTTCGGTTTTTACTACAGAATAAACATTGTTTTCAATTTCATGACTCTGGGTTACCAAATATTGAATAAAAATAATAAATCATCAACATAAAAAGTAGTTGTGGAAGAACAGCTGATTTCAAAGCAAAAGTGTATTGAAATGTCAAAAGAAGTTAATAATACATAAGTCTTCCTACAAGTTCACTAGGGCATGTCCATATTCAGTATTCCGGGCAATGTTTTTTCACTTTTTGTTACTGCCCCGTAATCTAATTCACCCATTGTAATGCTTCACGTCAGGCGCGACCTTTTGGTCACGTAAATTACCAACCATATTTAAATATTATAAATTATTTAATTAGAAGGTAAGCCACCTTTGTTTATTTTATATTGAAACAGATTTTTAATTTAGTTGTCCTAGAACTCCTTTACAAAAAAACTTTTCCAACTTTGTTTCATATTTAAAACACATTTCGTATTTTAATGTTGAATTTCATCATCGAGAAAATGAAACTTTTCTCATCTCGTTGTGAGGAAGAGAATATAATAAATGTTGGGAGAGTAATCGCGCGTCGTTGAATGCGTAACGAAACTATCGGCGTTTTATAAACTGCGTGAAAATACTACCGCAGTACGTGGGCGCGGTCGTAAACAAGAAAAAGGGTTGTTTAAAATATCATTGCCATCCGAGTACAACGATCGACTTTTTTTTCGATTAAAACTAATCAAAAATTTCATCTCTGTTTAGATATCCGTGATGTTCGTAAATTTCGTCTTCTGTTGATGCTTTTCGCTAGCGATCGTTCTAATATTCGTTGTACGCTTCGCGTCAGCGCGACTAGGTCCGTAAATGCTAGCCATATTTATATAATTTCAACATTTAAAATAATGGGAAAACCGTGATTACATATCTCACTTTGCTATCTCATCCTGAAAACCCCAAACTCTGTTAAAGTTCCGAGTCAATTTTTTTGCTAATGGATTTGTATATTGCATGAACATGCTTTTACCAAACGACGCGCGTCTCGCAAAGGCAAAGCGAGTTTAAAATTATTGCAGGCTTTTTCCGTTGAAAATAATTATCGGTCGTAGAAATTTGATCACCAATGAATGTAAAAAAAATTTAAAAGTTGTACGTCAATTTTACAGTGTATTCCCCACGCGGTTAAGAGATTCGCTGTGCAACCCCAATAAATTAGCTAAACCCAGATGTAATTTAACGCCTTTGTTCACTGAGCTAATAACGATGTATTCACCATTGGGTTATCGATTCTAAACGTTAACCAAAGGCTCATTTTTCGTTATAACTCGATAATTTCGACAATGTTGTAAAGGCCCGCTTCGATAATTTTACCACCTTCCGACCACGAAACCGTACGCAATTAGTATTCTTTCTTTTTACGTATGTTGTAATATCACCCAAATGTTTGCGCTGCAATGTAATATAATCGGTGCCTCATGATTATCGATGTCGTTTTCTAAAGAAATCGTCACCTTCTTCACCAATTTCCTGATTTCAAACGTATGCCATGTTTATTGATAAACATTATATATAACTTTTCAATAAGAAATGATGCTACCATGGAAGTACGTTTCCATTAGCATTCGAGTAATTTTACGTATTCGCACAAGCAATCTGGGAAATTTTAAAGCGCCTCTCTCGATTTAACAATGGCGATTTAACGAGTATAACATTACGTAATGACAAGAATTGTTTTTAACGTTCGTTTTAATGTATTTCAGCGCGACTACAAACCGCCTTTCGGCAGCAGTGACGACGTTGTCGATGATTGGTATTCCAACCCGCTAAAATTTTATCAAATCAAATAAATTTTAGTGACGTACCGCGCCGACGACGAGATGCGCGGAGTTATATCAACATGTTAAACCATTTAAACCCCGATGATTCAGAAGTTTTTAGATTTCACGTCTATTATCAGAATTAGACGATTACTCAAAGAGAAATGAGCTGTCCCGCATCTTTCCAAAATTTCTGGCACCGCGTTTGCCAATAATATAAGCGTGAGCGCGCAAAGACTATGTAAAGAATTTCACCTTCAAAACAACAATTGGAAACAACGAGTCGATTTAAATTCAAACGATTAGAACCGCTTATTATGCAATGGTTTTCAAACCCGCACCCACAACAACTACGATAAAAGTAGTTTAACGTTATTTCTACCGAGGTGACCGATTACGATTATTACAAAACCGCGACTAGGATGAGTTTTGTAGAGACCATCAGCTCGACCCATACCATCGCATTCATTTCACAATCTTCAACGGAGCTCGCTTGGTTAAAATTTATAATCAGCGAGTCTAGAGGTTTTGGGATGTTGGTACGCAACGAACAAACGACCTGTTAAGAACGTACGTTTACGTTGATTTTAGAGCTCAAGCGCAACAAAAAGTCACTTTTTTAGCAGACATTTTGGTGCTGGGTTTAGGGACGCAACGCAATTTATAAACAGAGGTAGTTAAGCAGAATTGACTCTCCAGTCGATTTACGCAATCATCAATTCAACGATATCAAGATGTTTTTCAATGTGCCCCAAGTAGCGTTTAAACTTTTTGTGTGGGAAAAAATTTATACCGCGATGCCCAACGATATGAATTTTGAACAGGTAAATTATGCGGGATACAACAATAATTCGCCGAATTGCGACGAGCGGTTTATCGTTTGGGGTTCAATTTAGATACAAATTCAACGCCCGTTGTTTTCCCTATTTTACCTTTTGGCTTAACGACAAGAATCAATTACAAAACATGTAGAAGAAGATTTCACAATAGCGTACGCGCAGAACGCAATCAATTTAGAAGATGCGGCAAGCGATACGTTAGTCATCAAGAAGAAAAAATTCTTTAATACTTGGTTTTGGCGGGATTTAGCCGGTGTAACCCATGATTTATGAATTGTTTTAAAACACGCTATCGCGTCAGCGCATTTCTGCGTATGCCAAGCTACCAAATATTTCCCCGACTCCAGCAGCGTTATTAATAAATGTTCCGCGGTCCACGCGACAATGTTGGAAGCCGTTTTTAATAACCCAAACACTGGTTTTATACTACTGATATTAAAGCTGCAAAGCGGTTAAAGCTGTTCCCCAGTTTAGATGCTAAATACATCTCGCTAGATTTTTTAATGTTTTTGTATCCACTTTTTTTACACCACCGCTCGGTGGTGGAGTTGTGAATGGAGTTAGTTTCTGGTGCAGGAGTTGGTTTTGGAATAACTGAACTTACAACATTACCCCGGGGATCGATTTAAACGATAAAAGCAATGTCATACTAAAAGCCGTTAATATGTTGATGATAATCGTTACACCTTGTTCTCAAATAAAGTTTAATTCTTTCACCCAACGTACTGCGTCTCTTTCCAACATTTTAACAGTTTTCGGCCTTAATTCTATTAATTTGACCACGGAGCAGTTCCAATCTTGCGCACTCAATTTGCTCTATTAAAAACTTTGTTTTCATCGTTTAGTTTCCGCAAAGTTTTACGATGCTTTTTCATCAACATTATATCCTCTTTTCTTCTGCATCAACAATTAATTTTTTCGCATCAGAGATGTTTTCGGTTGCCGGACTATTTTTAATTTGGTTAAAAGGTTTAATTGTTCACCCCGATCTCAGTCATAACGTCTTTGAGCGCATAACACTTCTTCTCCATTCTATATTTAATTTGTTTGCGCGTCTTGATCTCTCTCTCGAAAGAGTTTCATCCGCCATTTTGATAGCTTCTTCACTGCTTTTTTAGATTTTTCTACAAGCGGTAAGCGGGCAATCTTCTACCAGCGCTTCTTTTCTTTGTATCGGTTTTTTCGTTTTTTTACAACATTTATACAATTTTGGTTCCCAATTTCAGAGTATGGAAAAGATCGCCCACAATTAATAGCCTTTTGGTCTTGAGGAAAAATTGTAATAATCTAAAAATGGTTCAGCTCCTTTAATTTAGTTAAACGTATTTTTTTTCCACCTTTTACAAAAATAGAGCACACTTTTTGGTTTCCCCTAATCTTTCTTCAAATCATTATAATTTTTTATATCTGTTTTATACCTATACTATAAAAATCATTAACCTTCAACCGAAGTGAACGATCTTTTATAGATAAAATAGCGTACTTTAAAAGAAGTTTTCTGTTGTCTCGAATATCACCCAAGTTGTTGACACGCGCATTTCATCATCTAAATATTCATCTTCAGTTGAGATTAAACATTGGGTCTAATTCTATATATGGGTTTCCTCCTTCTTTCCATTTTATAATATCTTTTATTTTAACAATCTCATAACTCGCGTAACCAACTACTAATTTCATACCAATAATGATAAAATACAATCTCTCCGTTTTGATCTTCCGCTAGGAAACGCAAAAATCTTTCTAATCGCGGTTCTTGTCTACGTAAATCGAAAGGTAGAATTTACTCGTGTATTGGTAACTCGCGAATATTCTTGCATCGCTTCGTTAATGTTATTAAAGTGTTCCCTTATTGCGCCCGATTCTTTTGTATTTTCTCATTTAAATAATCTATATATTTAAACGCTTTTACTAAAAACGTCCCTAGCTTTCGAAAGATGTTCCAACGCTAAATCGTGACGTTTACGTTCTTGTTCCGCGTCATTACCACGTAAATTACTAAATAAAAAAAATTGATCCAGTAAACAGCCCCAACGCATTAATGACCGTAACACCTCCAACCATCATCTTCGATAATTATGTTATAATCAACAACACATAAAAAATAATTGTGTTAAATATAGGACACACGCAGATTATATAAAATTATGTATATTTAACAACGTTAAATATGCGACGAGTAATACGCCGGAGATACGCTAGATCCACACAGAAGACTAAGAGAACCTCGAGGCGTAAAAAAGGAATGCGCCAAAAAGTCGTCATTACAAACAAACCGAGTACCATAAACGAAAATCAATTGTTGACTTGGTTCGTTTCCAAAATTTGAAGATGAACGACGTGTCATCGTCCGAATACAACGCGATTAGCTTTTCAACATTGAACTCCTCAGCAAGAAGGCCAACGATGAAAGAAAATAGAACGTTGGTGCAAAACATCGGTGAGAGCTATCGTAAACACATAATCATTAAAAATGGAAGGAAATGAAATATTTAGTTTAAAGACGATGCGGATGTATTCAATTGTTACCAAAAGACGAATGGTTGAGCCAAAGATCTGACGCCGAAAATTCTAGTGTATCAAGGAATCGAAACTGAAAACGTAACTAAATGAGAATAGACGTTAGCGATAAAGTTCCTGCGGGGCAACGGTGGAGCCGGATAAAGCTAATGCGGATGCGTATAAAAATAGGTGGCCACATTCCGCTGGATTTCCGAATTGTTGACCGATCATCAACCTTACTATATCAGTCGGGCATCGGAGATCGATTGACTTACGAACTCGTGTTTAATAAATTTGAAAATATTGATTAAAAGCACCGACGACAATGCAAAATATGTCATAGGGTGGAATTTTTTTTTGGGAGATTTGAGGTTGTTGTTCATGGCTCTTGGAACTCGCAAGAACAATTAGAGAAATCAATACAGCGATAGAACGAGTATATTGTTTGATCGCGTACTGAGACAGAGCGTAACTACGTACAAACAAAAGATACAATGTGGAATATAAATTTTAAATACCCCCGGCAAAAAGTAAGGAAAGGAATACGCTGTTTCTATTCAAAGAACCCCGACGTGAAAGAAAGCAAATAAGGATTTTATAATCCGAAAATAATGGTAAAAGTTATTATTACTATCGAAGGCGTTCCCAATCAACTCTACGCGCGCACGGAATGAAAAGATATCAACAATGGGAAGAGATTTCAAAATCTTCGGTGATTCGGAGAAACAACACGCTATACGAGTTGTTAAAGCTCTAGATTTATCAAACGTTAAACCATCGAGATTATTTACTTAATCGATACGGTTTATTTTAGATTTAAGAACGAGTACCGATAATGTATTACACGGAAGCGGAAGACGAGTGCAAAACTTGTCCGAAGGGAATTTACCATTCAGAATTGAAAAAGAAGCCGAGAGTGGGTGAACTAAACATGTATACTTTTATTATCATGGACGCGCAACTAAATATTAGAAACTCGCGTTTTGAATCGGTCGATTATTAAAAAACGTTTAATATTAAAAGAAAATGTTAGCTTGTGTTATCCACATCGCTGCGTTAATTTGCGGACAAACGGGATGTGGTAAAACTGAATTGTTTTTAAATTTATTACAAAATGAATATTTTAAATATTTTGAAAATATCACGTTATATTATGCCCTACCATTTTTAACAATAGATGCGTACAAAAATAGAAAATGGGTTCTAAACGACGATAACGTACACGTTAATGATTTAAACGACCTTATCGCTGAATGAGCTATACAAATTTATAGTGACGCTTTCAAAAAATAAAGAAACGTTGTTTATTATAGACGATTGCAGCGCGAATAAAACAGTTGCATTATAAAAAATACGACGAGAATAATAAATGTATGATTACTCAATTGGCTTTTGTGATGCAGTATATTAAATATGGTTGTTGGATGCCTTACTCAAAATACAATAGTTGCATTGAAAGATTTTAGAGAACAACTCAAATGGATATGTTTATTTTATTGTAAAGATAAGAGACTCATGCACGAGAATTGTCTTGAGAGAAAATGATGTTGTACCCCACTCGCGTTGAGAATGGAAATTCATGAGAAAAAAATTTAAAAGATAAACGTCGTAAATTAATTTTAAAAACGGATCAGCCTACCAGTTGGGAAATACGTGACTGAGTGATTACCGTCAAGTCGTTGGTGAGGTCGAGGGCAATTACTCATTGGTTAAGGGTAATTACTCATTGGTTACTCATAGGTCAAGGGCGATCCCCTCTTAGGTTAAGGGCAATTACCCATAGGTTAAGAGCAATTACGAGTTGGTTACTCATAGGTCAAGGGCGATCCTCTTGGAGTTGGGAGCACTACCCATAGGTTAAGGGTAATTACTCATTGGTTACTCATAGGTCAAGGGCGATCCCCTCTTAGGTTAAGGGCAATTACCCATAGGTTAAGGGTAATTACTCATTGGTTACTCATAGGTCAAGGGCGATCCCCTCTTAGGTTAAGGGCAATTACTCATTGGTTGGAATGTACTATTGTTGTTACTCATAGCGGTCAAGAGAAGATCCCCTTAGGGTTAGGGGGAATTACCCATAGAGTTAAGGGTAATTGCATCATTGGTTACTTATAGGTCAAGGGCGATCCTCTTGGGGTTATGGGACAATTTACCACATGGGTTAAGGGTATTACTGATTGGTTACTCATAGGTCAAGGGCGATCCCCTCTTAGGTTAAGGAGTACCACCCACAGGTTGGCGGGGTAATTACTCATTTAATTTGCCTCATGGGTCAAGGGCGATCCCTCTTGGGGTTAAAAAGGGTACCACCCGGGGTTTAAGGGGTAATTACTCATTTGGTTACTCATGGGTCAAGGCGATCCCTCTTGGGTTAAGGGAGCAGTACCCCATAGGTTAAGGGTATTACTCATTGGTTACTCATGGGTCAAGGGTAATTTAATAAATGATTATAAAGCATGTTTATAAACATGAATGTTGAACGAGTATTTACGAACGTATCTGTTGAACAAGTAAATGATTTTCTTATAATCTTAACCAACTCTGTAAATACCAAGTGAAAGAAAGACAAGAATTAGTACAAGTATTAAAACGATAATACTGAAAAAAGCAAAGGTATAATAGTATGGTCTTTGAACGAGTAAAAAGATCTAATGTTAAATCTTTAACGAGCTTTTAAACGCCGATGGTTATCTAAAACTAATTATGGCTGTTCCCATATTTTTAATAAATTTAATCGATTATTCTTCTGGAAATGTATAACAAATGGAAGATGTACTTAAAGATATTAAACGAAATATACAGACGCCACTCGTTGAACGAAAAGATCAACGACGATAGCTTATTATTGAAAAAAATTACGTCTTTTATCCCGGTCAGCGTACAGGAGGAGACCCAAAAAAGTTTTCGGTAAAGAACTATGGCGTTTGGCGATATTGCTGAAGCTTTAAGCGAGCAAAAGAGCGAGAGAAGTATTACACGCGCAATATGAAACTAAATTAAGGTCGCGATATTACTTCCAAGTCCCAGGTAGCGCCATTATAACGCTATACGCTAAACTATTGGGGCTTAGTTTAAATCGTATTGGTTTGTATGGGCCATAAATTTCAAATTGATGATGAAGGTAAATTAATTTCAGATTTGAGAAAAGATCCTGCGTTCATTAACAGTACGTTTAATACAACGTTATTGGTGAAATATATACTACAAAGTACCAGTATGTTTCTCGTTCCGATCAACGTTTCGCTGATTACGGCAAAAAGCTGTTTAAAAAGAAAGAAGAAACATTATCTTCAATTGATAATAAAAGCGGAAAACCAACGAGCAAATACCAAAGGAAGTTGCGCAACCCAGAACCAACACCAAAGACGGTGACGGTTCAGCGACTGAAGTCAAAAAACCCCAAACAGAGTCGCTGCCGGTAAAAACTCGCCGAACCCAATAGACATGAAAAAGCTACAACTCGTTAAACCTGCGAAAGCGTTAACCGTCATAACGAAGGTTAAAGAAACCATGAGCGATGTTACGAGTTACAATTATTTTATATTGGGTTATTGGAGGTATTGCTATTGAGACTTTATTTCTTGTTTTAAAACAACTCAGAACCAACATTTAAAAAACGAACCCGTTAAACTCGCTAGCGTTAAACTTGCCACACCACCCACCCTTAGAGAACTTGAAATGGAATAAAAAGTTTTATTATATTTAACGATTATAAAACATGTCTTCAATGCCTATAAAATACAGAAACGATCATGCCGGTACATTTATCACAACTCAGTTATGACTCTTTTTAGTAATTTTATACATATGCTAGGTGAAAAAAATATTTAAAATGAAACCAACCGATTTAGGAAAATTGGATATAAAAAGACGGTTAAAACCAACCGCGACGATTACGTTAAGCAGTGCGACACCAAATAAATGGTTAGTTAAACAAGGAATTTTACCAAATTCGCTCATGCCCGCCGAATAATGTTAAGAATAATATTTATAACATTAAATGGATGAACGAAAACCATCCAACGCTTTATTATGGTCGAGAGAGAGGATACTACAAAGGTCAATCGGCAATCAGCAAGCTGGCTAAAGAAACGAGAGTAAATGTAAACTCGTTCGACGATGGATAAAAAAGCAAGCGCTGTGGCAAATTTATTTACCCTATCCCAAATATATCCTGAGACCAACCTCATCAAATGAGTACGCGCAGAAAACCAAACGAGGTTCATCAAGCGAGACTTTGTTGTTTCTTCCGCACGACAAAGTCGGTAAATTACTGCCCACAAGTGCGGTTTAACGGTCGTAGATGAAGCCAGCAGATATAAAGCTGCAGTACCTTTAATCGATAAAACAACCGCGCGAGTGTTACCGATGCTTTTGAAAAATTTTACAAACGATCGCCGTTGGTTTGGGCCCTAAAATTATAAAAAGTCGACCCGGAAAAAAATCAACTATGAGCAGCGTTAATGCTTTGATGAGCGAGCATCGAGTTGAAATTCAGCGAGGAGAAGCTGGTAATCACGCAGGAGCTCAGGGTATCGTTGAAATTTTTAATAGAACTTTGAGCGAAAGATTGTTTTTCGGTCAATACGGTCAAGCAATCTGTTACCGATACGAGAAATATAGAGAATGGGTTGGTAAGATTACCGGTGGTCGTAAGAGGCGTTAAACAACGAGACGACGCGACTGATTAACTCCAAAACCCAAAAACGCTATTAAGAAAAGTAGTGTTGAGCAAAATCCAACATCACCATCGGTTGTAAAGAACGAAAAAGAATTCCATTAAACTCGCTTGGTTCGGTATTTATACGCGCCCGGTGAAGCTGAAAAAAGATACGAGACGTAGAGCGACCGATCCTATATGGAGTTTAAAATTTATAGAATATCTAAAACGATATGAAAGGTGCGAACCAACCCATATTGTATTATGTGAAAGGAGGCCCCTGCCGTGTAGTTTTGTAAGAGAAGAAATAAAATTATTCTTAAAGATACGATGAATCCACCGATCATTCGTCGACAATCGAACAATCACCGTAAGCAAGAGGCGTATTCCGGTTTTTTAAAATATATTTCTTTGTATCTAGAGGGTCGAACGATTTTTTATTTACTCGAGTTGTATATAGTCTATGTTTATCGTGTCTAATAAAAATTCATAGGGTGATGTGAGAGTTTCTTCAAGAAATGGCAAAACTTGTTTATATATTGCTCGTAATTAATTTTGTTGTAAAACTTGTCTTTTAACTCTTTAGCTTTTTTTTTATTTCGTCTTTGTCTGAAGTAAGTATCGCGCATACATTTTTGGGTCTTAAACA
Organism: Zoroaster sp. YZ-2022; assembly: GCA_029582265.1. Classification (NCBI taxonomy): domain Eukaryota; kingdom Metazoa; phylum Echinodermata; class Asteroidea; order Forcipulatida; family Zoroasteridae; genus Zoroaster; species Zoroaster sp. YZ-2022. The sequence continues at coordinate 5,733,281 of CM055816.1, forward strand.
AAACAACTTCAGAAATTACAGTTTTCGCACACTCGTCTTTCATTTTACCGATCACTTTTTTTTACCTTCAGAAAAACAACAATGACTCTCGTCGTAATTATTAAAATCGTACAATCGTTTTGTCTTTTTCATATCTTTGTAAACATCTTTCGGTTTTTAAATTTTCCCAACAGGAGGCTATCTGTCATCCGTATTAAATCAACTCACAATCGTTACCGTATTTTGCTTAAAATGATTGTAATAAAAATCGTACATGAAAACCTTGGATAAACCTAGTATACTCATTCCTACGTAAATCATGGTTGAGCTTGAGTTTTGTTTTGTGCATGTGAATCGCAACCCAAATCATTATCGCAAAATCCTAGCCTCCTGCAAAATTTGGTCTCGCGATAGAGCCTGCATTTCATTTCTCCAAAATTTTGAATCGTTTAATCGCTTCAAATTTACGTTGACGCGATTTCGTACATTTTTTTCCATCGTTTTTCCAAAAAACCGAATTGTTCGCGAGTTTGTACAAATCTTTTTTCCAAAATCACTCGTCGCATCTTTCTTAATTGTGTATTTAAATCGATGTACGATTTTATCCAACACGATTCATCAAACTGTAAAACTTTGTACAATTTTAGCCGCTTCATGCCGAGTTGTAAATACAATAGTAAATTACGATAATGAAGCACGTAGTTTTTTCTTGTTATATGGGGTTCGGAACCAGTTTAGTAACGTTTGGGCAGGCTTATCTTTAGTAAATTCTTTTGATAGTCACCATCCATTCTTTCGGTACTATCAACGACTCTGGCGCTAGTGGAAAACGCGGTTAGCTGAGAATCGCGTAAAATGTTTGGATATTCTAAATCAACTTACCCAAAATTATCCTTTATTGTTTTTAAACCCATCTCTCTCAGCGTTTGTTAATTTGTTTTTTCCTTTCAACTTCATTTAAAATCTCCGGTCGTAGCAAGGTTGACTCCTTGGCATCTCCGGTATAAATTATTAGCGTCTAAATTGATAATGTAAACCGATGGTTTCGTTTTATCGTAATCGTCTAAATATACATTGTTTGCTTTCAATGTCGTCGTTTACTCACCATGCACGTTCCTCCTGCGCGTGCCTTTTTCAATAAACACAATGCATGTCCGATGTCTGTTAATAAATCTAAAGTTTGTTTTGTATGTTTCAAACATGCATCAAAACTCAATCCAGGACTCGTATAATAATTAGCAGAGGATCTAAACCGTATTGTTTTTTAAACAAGGTGACATGAAAGTTTTCAAACACATCCGCCAACAAACGAAATATCGGTACGCAATTACAAATCGTGATAATCTCCCGAAGTTTTTACAATCAAACTTGTTGTAAACGTTTTTTAGTATAAATATTGTTCTCTTTCGTAATGTTGACAGTTTAGACCACTGTAAAAACGTTTTTATTGAAGGGTTTGCGTTTCTTTGAAACGTTCTAAAGAGTCCGCTAATCGTAAGGATATAAATACCCTTGCCTTGTCAACAGATTAAATTTTTTTCTACATTGGGTTCAAGTTTTAATGTAATTGGAAAAAAATCGTTTGATTTTACGAGATTATCAACAAAACCAGTAAAAATTGAGCGCTGTCTATAAATCGTGAGTTGATTCATACTAAAGAAATATACTTTTTCGATATTGTTTGGAATACACTTTTATTTTCCCCTCGATGAGACTGGCGGCTTGTTATGCATAATAGAGATGAGAGTCGTAGCCTCTTTTAAATTATGCGAAAATCTGACCGGAATAAACGTTTTCTTTGGTTTTTAAAACTGGGTTGAAAAATTACATTTATTATGCGCAGCACCCTATATATTTCCCTAAATGTGACAATGATCTCTAACCTTTTTCCCACTTGAACTCTGCTGAGAGGTCTTTTAAAAACTTCTTTTCGCATACCCAACACTCGCTTCTTAGAGTCGTAATCCGCCAGTCTTCTTCAGCGTCATGTTTAATTTTTAGGATTTTAAATATCTCGTTGATCTTTTCTTCTTCTTTTTGTAACTCATTTAAAAATGTTTAACGCGTCTTCTCCCCTGTACGTAACGGGAGAGCTACTTTGTGTTCCGTCCATAACAAACAACGACGGTAAGAATAACCCATAAACGACGTGTTCTTGTAGTCTCGTAGTATTAGTAGAGTTTACGTCGTCGATCTTTTAATAACACTTTCAAAGTCGGCGCATATTGCTAAATGGGAAACTTCGTCTCTTTTATGAAAAAGATAAACTTAATTTATCATTTTTACCCTTTTCAGGCATTTCGATAAATGGTCGATGCCTAGCGTTTATTCCCCACCCATTTCTTTATGCTTTTCGAGATACGCCTGTCGAAAAACCTTGTAAATATCTCAAACAAAATGCTTACGATTTTTGTGTTTGGGTTTGATCAAAAAGTAATCTATTCACGTCTTTTAATGTAAACGTAGTGAGATCTAGTTCCTTCTTCTTCTTCTTTATGGAATCAATAGTAAACTTATGCGTTGATCTATCTCTGCGGGTTTGTGGGTGAAACTCGTAAACCATAATCACGTTTGACTCACCTCCCCAAAACGTTTATCGCTATATTGTTTTGTTTCCCCTTTCCTTGCCAATTTGAATTAATCGGAGTTGGTGCGTCGATATTGTTAAAATTAAAACCGTCCTCTATTGGGTACTTGTTAGTTTTTTGACCATTCTTTTGCGCGGGAAAACGATGAGCGCGCAAAGCCCATCGCAAACAATCGTCGTCGTCGTTTTTTACGTTGATGCACGCTTTCTTATTTTTAATATAATCGCACAGATCTATATAACTGCCACCTTTCAGAGGTTGATATTTTGCTATTATTATATTCATTCCTTCGATACGATCTACTACCCATCCACTACCCTCATTAGTGTCTTTTTCTAAAACTTCTTGAATTCGTGAAATGATTGTATATGGAGTATATTTTTGATATTGTTTAAATTAAATAAAAACAATTTGCTTTTTATTATGATAAACGCTGTCTTTAAATCCCAGTCAATGTTGTTTGGGGTTTTTCTTGAATAATTTAATTTGTATTAATATCATAAACTTGAATAGATTTAAAAGTCACCCAATCCCTTTTTAGCTCGGACTATAATCTTTGGAATTTTGACTCTCCAAAAAACATTTAAATCTTTTTCTTTGCTGTGATTCAACGGAACATTCATTACATGCTGTCGTAAACGACTACCACCGATTATAAAAGGGGTTTAAATTTAACCCTTTTTTTTCTACAAAAGAAAACCTTTTAATAGCGTTAATGTGGTCTTTTTTTAATCAACCTCGTTTGCTCCAGAGCCACCGTGTGTATTGACTCAATATTTTTAACTTCTTCAAGACTCGTCAATCTTCCTCTAAATTTAATTCTCATACAATGGCTTTGGTTTTTGTTGATTTATATACTTTTAACCGCGTTGGCCACCAACCACGTTTTATCAACTCTATTCTTGCTGTTTTTCACGGTACAATTATTTGATCAATGTTGTCGCGTAAAATCTTTCAATTCTTTCAATGCATTTTGATAATATTTCGTTGTATTCATCTTTATTATTAAACAATATAATAGTTAATTCATTATCTCACTTTTATAAGTCTCTTTTTTTTTAAATATAGTTTTGGCCTCATCGATTTTTTGATTAGGGTTTTTTTTTAAATATAGTTTTGGCCTCATCGACTTTTTGATGAGGGTTTTTTTTTAAATATATAGTTTTGGCCTCATCGATTTTTTGATTAGGGTTTTTTTTTAAATATAGTTTTGGCCTCATCGATTTTTTGATTAGGGTTTTTTTTAACAGTATAGTTTGGCCTCTCGATTTTTTTTGATTGGGGTTTGTTTTTAAATATGGTTTTGGCCTCATCGATTTTTTTTGATTAAGGGTTTTTTTTAAAATATAATTTCTACCTCACTCTAGATTTTTTTTTTTGATTAGGGTTTTTTTAAAAATATAGTTTTGGCCTCATCGATTTTGGATGATGGTTTTGATAATGGTTTTTTAAAAAAAAATATAGTTTTGGCCTCATCGATTTTTTGATTAGGGTTTTTTTTTAAATATAGTTTTGGCCTCATCGATTTTTTGATTAGGGTTTTTTTTTAAATATAGTTTTGGCCTCATCGATTTTTTGATTAGGGTTTTTTTTTAAATATAGTTTTGGCCTCATCGATTTTTTGATTAGGGTTTTTTTAAAAATATAGTTTTGGCCTCATCGATTTTTTGATTAGGGTTTTTTTTTAAATATAGTTTTGGCCTCATCGATTTTTTGATTAGGGTTTTTTTAAAAATATAGTTTTGGCCTCATCGATTTTTTGATTAGGGTTTTTTTTTAAATATAGTTTTGGCCTCATCGATTTTTTATCATCGTAAAACCAGCGGCTATCCGCGTGACGTCATCAATACTTTCATGACGTCAGAACCCATTTTTTGAAAATGATTTTTTGTTAAAATGCTAAACACCTCACTAGACATACTACTCCTGTGTATAATAAGCCTGTGCGTACAGTTTGTGTATACTAAGTGTTACGATAAATGAGAATTCCCCATAAACCTCATTGATTCCTGTGTATAATAAGCCTGTGCGTACAGTTTGTGTATACTAAGTGTTACGATCAAAGAGAAGTCCCCATAAACCTCATTGATTCCTGTGTATAATAAGCCTGTGCGTACAGTTTGTGTATACTAAGTGTTTTTCTATAGATGGATGAAATTCTTGCGATGTAATGTATGTAGCACTGTATACTCGGTGCTTTCTGAGTGTCTGTGTCTGCAACTCGGGTAGGACTTTAACCCATGACCACCTGCTGACGTGTGCAGACGTCATAACTCTCAACCACTGAGCTTGCCCGATGACAATTGGCCGGCTAGAATTTTACCAATCTATATACAAATGATGATAGACATAGGCATGGACGGAACATCATGAGCACAGGCCCTGGGCACAAATTCACCACGGGCCCATACACGCGCATAATACTACTTTGAAAACCAAGGGCCGCTATTGCCTCCTGTAATATGCTTTTTTTCTTTTCTTTTTGAAAACCAAGGGCCCCTATATTGGCTCCTGGGCCCGGGGCACGTGCCCAGTTTGCCCATGCGGTAATCCGTACATGGACAATTAAATTCAATTGATGAGTGTTTCAACACTTGTATTATTTCCTTGTTGCTTGTTCTTTTTCTTAAATGTAATATATGTATAATGTTTAAACAAGGAAAGTTTCTCATAAACCAGTAGCAATGTCATCAGCAACCATGTTAATGTTTCATTTAATTTATTCAATTATCAATAACATTTTTATTAGTGCTAAGAGTTAAACGGTTTGTTAGTTTGCAAAAATTTCAAGGTCGGTTAACTGGTTAATCAAACGTCGGCATCTGACGGCCACACAAACTAGTTAGTTGGCAATTGAATGTGTATACATTTTCAATCAAAAAGCATCAATAAACTTCCAACAATGATTGTTTAATAACCAATGCGGCAAAAAGAAAGTCTACAACAACAAAATGGGCGGCAAACTCTTCCAATTTTATTTTTTAAATATTGGTTTCAGTTAGCCGGTTAGGAAATATCTAAACGGTTAGTTCAGTTTTGGTCAGTTAACTGTCCCAGGACTAATTTTTTTAAACAATTTTGTAAA